>CM077664.1:297660897-298005897 GCA_039707655.1 Elymus sibiricus | reverse complement strand
CTTAATAAAATATTGCTTCATATCTTCAAGGATTGGGAGGAGGTGCCGTAAAAAGGAAGGAAAAAGGAATTCGAAATCCGTCCCTTCCCACAGAATCATCGGGCTTGACTTTCCTTACTTTCCCAACCCCGCTACTGTAAAAAGAACTCTTTTGTTTTGAGACTAGCTAGTCGCTATGGTTTGCGGGAAAACTCTTCTCTCTCTGGTCTCACTTCGAGTCCTTCTAGAAGTAAATAAAGGAAATGCTTATTCAACTACGGCACTGTCGGACAACCGACCGGATTCAAGCCCTAGCCCCTCAACTCGGACGGACTTGTGGAAATCCTCGAAAACAAGTATTGCTCAACTCACCTATCTATAACATAGAAATGTTGCATCCAACCCTGGAACGAGAGGTAAAGAATAGGCTACCATACGAGATGAGACGACTTCATTCTTGGCTTTCATCCCTACGCTTAAGAAAGATAAGGGATTGGATTTCATACCTTTTATTTAGAGCTCCGTCGTTCCGACTGGAAAATGTAACCTTCCACCATACGTAAACCAAACCTCTTTGCTTTCTGGCTTTTCCTTCCAATAAACATCAGGGTGCGAATCTGAGTAGTTCCTTGCTCAAGACCACGAAGCAAGAGCGAAGCAGAACCGGTTTTCAATTGATCGAAACTCTTGAAAAGTTCCTTTGCTTTTACAACGAAAGCACCTGCCAACAAATTGGAACCATAATCCCCTCCATCTGCCTCGCTCTCTATCTGGTAGTATATGTTGGAGAACGTTGCATGGGAAACAAAAAAATTCCTACGCACACACAAGATCTATCCATGGTGATGAGCATCTACGAGAGGGAGAGTGAATCGACATACCCTTGTAGATCGCTAAGCGGAAGCGTTAAGAAACGGGGTTGATGTAGTCGAACGTCTCCGCGATCCAAATCGCAAGTCGTCCCTCGATCCGAACACGAACTAGTGCCGAACGGACGGCACCTCCGCGTTCAACACACGTACGGCTTGATGACGCCTTCACCTCCTCGATCCAGCGAGCAATGGTGAAGTAGTAGATGAGTTCCGGCAGCACGACGGCGTGGTCATGATGGTGAGGAACAATCTCTGCAGGGCTTTGCCAAGCACTACGGAGATTATGACGGGAGAACTAGAGGGTTAGGGTTACCGACACACGGATTGGGAAATCTTAATGTGTCCCGCGTGCTAGCCCTGCCCCTCTATTTATATGTTGAGCCTTGGGGTCTAAACTTCGAGTAAAAGCCTCCTCCAGGTCGGTTTTGCCCGCACAAGGTCCGTTTGGCCCGCAGGGAAAGAGTCCAACTCGGATCCCTGCAGTACCGCGCACAAGCGATAGTACCGCTTCACACAAGCGGTAGTACCGCTTATGCGGTAGTACCACTTCACACAAGCGGTAGTACTGCCTTACCAGCGGTAGTACCGCTTAAGGCAGCAGCAATACTTCCTTTTGCACTTTCCAATACCTCGTGGGTTTTACCCCTTTGGCCCATATAAAGTGTTGCTGCACCCGAACACTTCGGTAAACATCCGGAACCTCTTCCGGTGAATTCCGGAACCCTTCCGGAAACCAAAACACTATTATCACATATATCAATCTTTACCTCCGGACTATTCCGGAGATCCTCGTCATGTCCGGGATCTTATCCGGGATTCCGAACAACCATCGGTCACCAACAAAATAACTCAACTATACTAATCGTCACCAAACGTTAAGTGTGTAGACCCTGCGGGTTCGAGAACTATGTAGACATGACCGAGACACCTCTACGATCAATAACCAATAGCGGGACCTGGATGCCCATATTGGCTCCTACATATTCTACGAAGATCTTTATCGGTCGAACCTCTATGTCAAGGATTCAGTTAATCCCGTATACTGTTCCCTTTGTTCTTCGGTATGTTACTTGCCCGAGATTCGATCGTCGGTATCTCTATACCTAGTTCAATCCCGTTACCGGCAAGTCTCTTTACTCATTCCGTAATGCAAGATCTCGTGGCTAACACTTTAGTCACATTGCTTGCAAGGCTCATTGTGATGTTGTATTACCGAGTGGGCCCTGAGATACCTCTCCGTCACACGGAGTAACAAATCCCAGTCTTGATCCTTGCCAACCCAACAGACACCCTCGGAGATACCTGTAGAGCATCTTTATAGTCACCCAGTTACGTTGCGACGTTTGATACACACAAGGTACTCCTCCGATGTCAGGGAGTTGCATGATCTCATGGTCATAGGAACAGATACTTGACATGAAGAAAACAATAGCAATAAACTGACACGATCATATGCTACGTTTATAGTTTGGGTCTTGTCCATCACATCATTCTCCTAATGATGTGATCCCGTTATCAAATGACATCTCATGTCTATGGCTAGGAAACCTTAACCATCTTTGATCAACGAGCTAGTTAACTAGTGGCTTACTAGGGACACAGTGTTGTCTATGTACCCACACATGTATTTGAGTTTCCAATCAATACAATTATAGCATGGATAATAAACGATTATCATGAACAAGGAAATATAATAATAACCAATTTATTATTGCCTCTAGGGCATATTTCCAACAGTCTCCCACTTGCACTAGAGTCAATAGTCTAGTTCACATCACTATGTGATTTACATTGTAATGAATCGAACACCCATGCAGTTCTGGTGTTGTTCATGTTTAGCCCTTGGAAGAGGTTTAGTCATCGGATCTGCAACATTCAGATCCGTGTGTACTTTGCAAATATTTATGTCGTCCTCCTTGATGTAATCGCGGATGGAATTGAAGCGTCGCTTTATGTGTCTGGTCCTCTTGTGAAATCTTGGTTCCTTGGCTAGAGCAATGGCACCAGTATTATCACAAAACAGAGTCATTGGGTTAAGTGCACTAGGCACTACTCCAAGATCTGTCATGAACTCCTTCATCCAGACACCTTCCTTCGCCGCCTCCGAGGCAGCGATGTACTCCGCTTCGCATGTAGAATCAGCTACCACGCTTTGCTTGGAACTGCACTAGCTAACCGCACCCCCATTAAGAATAAATACGTATCCGGTTTGTGACATAGAGTCATCCGGATCAGTGTCAAAGCTTGCATCGACGTAACCCTTTACGACGAGCTCTTGATCACCTTCATAAACGAGAAACATGTCCTTAGTCCTTTTCAGGTACTTCAGGATATTCTTGACCGCCGTCCAGTGTTCCACTCCTGGATCACTTTGAAACCTTCCGACCATACTTATGGCAAGGCTGACATCGGGTCTTGTGCACAGCATTGCATACATGATAGAGCCTATGGCTGAAGCATAGGGGATGACACTCATCTTTTCTCTATCTTCTGCAGTCACTGGGCATTGAGTCTTACTCAACTTCATACCTTGCAATACAGGCAAGAACCCCTTCTTGGACTGATCCATTTTGAACTTCTTCAAAATCTTATCAAGGTATGTGCTTTGTGAAAGTCCTATTAAGCGTCTCGATCTATCTCTATAGATCTTGATGCCTAATATGAAAGCAGATTCTCCTAGGTCCTTCATTGAAAAACTCTTGTTCAAATATTCCTTCACGCTTTCCAACATTTCTATATTGTTTCCAATTAGTAATATGTCATCCACATATAATATTAGAAACGCTATAGAGCTCCCACTCACTTTCTTGTAAATACAAGCATCTCCGTAAACTTGTATAAACTCGAACGCTTTGATCAACTCATCAAAGCGAAGATTCCAACTCCGAGACGCTTGCACCAGTCCATAAATGGATCGCTGGAGTTTGCAAACTTTGTCAGCATTCTCTGGATCGACAAAACCTTCTGGTTGCATCATATACAACTCTTCTTTAAGGAAACCGTTAAGGAACGCTGTTTTGACATCCATCTGCCAAATTTCATAATCGAAAAAGGCAGCTATTGCTAACATGATTCTGACGGACTTAAGCATCGCTACGGGTGAGAAGGTCTCATTGTAGTCAACTCCTTGAACTTGTGAAAAACCTTTTGCCACAAGTCGAGCATTATAGACGGTGACATTACCGTCCGCGTCCGTCTTCCTCTTAAAGATCCATTTGTTCTGAATGGCCTTACACCCTTCAGGTAATACTTCCAAAGTCCATACTTTGTTTTCATACATGGATCCCATCTCGGATTTCATGGCCTCTAACCATTTCTCGGAATCCGGGCCTATCATCGCTTCTCCATAGCTCGTAGGTTCATCGTTGTCCAACAACATGACCTCTAAGACAGGGTTGCCGTACCACTCAGGAGCAGTACGCGTCCTTGTCGACCTACGAGGTTCGATAGCAACTTGATCCAAAGCTTCATGATCATCATCATTAACTTCCTCTTCAGCTGATGTAGGCTCTACAGAAACATCTTTCTGCGCTGCGCTACTCTCAGGTTGAAGTAAAGGTTCAACAACCTCATCAAGTTCTATCTTCCTCCCACTCAATTCTTTCGAGAGAAACTCTTTCTCAAGAAATGTTCCGTTTTTAGCGACAAACACTTTGCCTTCGGATCTGAGGTAGAAGGTATACCCAACTGTCTCTTTTGGGTATCCTATGAAGACGCATTTCTCCGCTTTGGGTTCCAGCTTTTCAGGCTGAAGCTTTTTGACATAAGCATCACATCCCCAAACTTTAAGAAACGACAACTTTGGCTTCTTGCCAAACCAAAGTTCATATGGCGTCGTCTCAATGGATTTCGATGGTGCCCTATTTAAAGTGAATGCAGCTGTCTCTAATGCATAACCCCAAAACGATAGTGACAAATTGGCAAGAGACATCATAGATCGCACCATATCCAATAAGGTTCGATTACGACGTTCGGACACACCATTACGCTGTGGTGTTCCAGGCGGTGTTAGTTGTGAAACAATTCCACATTTTCTTAAGTGACTGCCAAACTCATAACTCAGATATTCTCCTCCTCGATCAGATCGTAGGAATTTAATCTTCTTGTTACGATGATTCTCAACTTCACTCTGAAATTGTTTGAACTTTTCAAATGTTTCAGACTTGTGTTTCATTAAGTAAATATACCCATATCTACTTAAGTCATCAGTGAAGGTGAGAAAGTAACGATAACCACCGCGCGCCTCAATACTCATCGGACCGCACACATCAGTATGTATGATTTCCAATAAGTCACTTGCCCGTTCCATTGTACCAGAGAACGGCGTTTTAGTCATCTTGCCCATGAGGCATGGCTCACATGTGTCAAGTGATTCAAAATCAAGTGACTCCAAAAGTCCATCAGCATGGAGCTTCCTCATGCGTTTTACGCCAATATGACCTAAACGGCAGTGCCACAAGAAAGTGGTATTATCATTATCAATTCTACATATTTTGGCATCAATGTTATGAACATGTGTATTATTACTATCGAGATTCAATAAGAATAAACCCCTCACATCGGGTGCATGACCATAAAAGATATTACTCATATAAATAGAACAACCATTATTCTCTGATTTAAATGAGTAACCGTCTCGCAATAAACAAGATCCAGATATAATGTTCATGCTTAACGCAGGCACCAAATAACATTTATTCAGGTTCATCACTAATCCCGATGGTAATCGAAGAGCGAGCGTGCCGACGGCGATCACATCAACCTTGGAACCATTTCCCACGCGCATCGTCACTTCGTCCTTTGCCAGCCTCCGTCTATTCCGCAGTTCCTGTTTTGAGTTGCAAATATGAGCAACCGCACCGGTATCAAATACCCAGGCACTACAACGAGAGTTGGTAAGGTACACATCAATAACATGTATATCATATATACCTTGTTTGTTGTTGGCCGCCTTCTTGTCAGCCAAATACTTGGGGCAGTTCCGCTTCCAGTGTCCAGTTCCCTTGCAATGAAAACACACAGTTTCTGGTTTGGGTCCAGCCTTGGGTTTCTTCACGAGAGGAGCAACTGCTTTGCCACTCTTCTTGGAGTTACCCTTCTTACCCTTGCCATTTTTCTTGAAACTAGTGGTTTTATTGACCATCAACACTTGATGCTCCTTCTGAATTTCAGACTCAGCGGCTTTCAGCATCGCAAACAGCTCGGCGACTGACTTGTTCATCCCGTGCATGTTATAGTTCAACACGAAGCTCTTGTAGCTAGGTGGCAATGATTGAAGAACTCTGTCAGTGATAGCCTCTGGCGGAAGGGGCATCCCCAATTCAGCCAGACGGGTGGAGTACCCAGACATTCTGAGTACATGATCACTGATAGACCCGTTCTCCTCCATCTTGCAAGCATAGAACTTATCGGAGATCTCATATCTCTCGATCCGGGCATTCTTCTGAAAGATAAACTTCAACTCCTGGAACATCTCATATGCTCCATGACGTTCAAAACGTCTTTGAAGTCCCGGTTCTAAGCCATACAATATTGCACATTGAACTATTGAGTAATCTTCAGAACGAGCCTGCCAGGCGTTCACAACGTCTAGAGACTCAACTGGAGCGGGTGGATCACCAAGCGGTGCATCAAGGACATAAGCCTTCTGGGAAGCCGTAAGGATAATCCTAAGATTATGGGCCCAGTCCACAAAGTTACTTCCATCATCTTTCAACTTAGCTTTCTCTAGGAACGCATTAAAATTCAGGGGTGCTACTGCGCGAGCCATGATCTACAACATAAATATAGCAAAGACAACTTAGACTATTGTTCTAGATAATGAGTTTAGTTAATCATATTACTTAAAAACTCCCACTCAAATTGACATCCCTCCGGTCATTCGAGTGTAACATGATCCAAATCCACCAACTCAAGTCCGATCATCACGTGAGTTGAGGTGGTTTCAATGGTGAACATCTTTATGTTGATCATATCTACTATATGACTCATGTTCGACCTTTCGGTCTCTTGTGTTCCGAGGCCATGTCTGTACATGCTAGGCTCGTCAAGTTTAACCTGAGTGTTCCGCACGTGCAACATGGCTTACACCCGTTGTATGTGAACGTAGAGTCTATCACACCCGATCATCACGGCGTGTCTCGAAACGACGAACTTTCGCAACGGTGCACACTCGGGGAGAACACAATTTTATCTTGAAATTTAAGTGAGGGATCACCTTATAATGCTACCGTCGTCCTAAGCAAAATAAGATGCATAAAAGGATTAACATCACATGCAAATCATAAGTGACATGATATGGCCATGAACTTGTGCTTTTGATCTCCATCTCCAAAGCACCGGCATGATCTCCATCGTCACCGGCATGACACCATGATCTCCATCATCTTGATCTCCATCAACGTGTCGCCATGAGGTTGTCGCGCCGACTGCTGCTTCCACGACTATTGCTAACTCATAGCGATAAAGTAAAGCAAAACGGCGAAAATAATTAAAGACAACTCTATGGCTCCTGCCAGTTGCCGTACACATCGACATGCAAGTCGTGATATTCTATACAACACATGATCATCTCATACATCACATATATCTCATCATGTAATTGGCCATATCACATCACAACATACCCTGCAAAAACAAGTTAGACGTCCTCTAATTGTTGTTGCAAATTTTACATGGCTGCTACGGGTTTGCAAGAACCGTTCTTACCTACGCAAAACCACAACGTTGTGTAGTGATTGCTTTTTGATCTTCTAAAAGAACCCTCTTCATTGAAATCGATTCAACTAAAGTGAGAGAGACAGACACCCGCTAGCCATCTTTATGCAACGAAGTTACATGTCAGTTGAAGGAACCTCTCTCGCGTAAGCGTACGCGTAATGTCGGTCCGGGCCGCTTCATCTCACAATACCGCCGAATCAAGTATCAACTAGTAACGGCAAGCAATATGTATACACCCACGCCCACAACTCGTTTGTGTTCTACTCGAGATCTCATCTACGCATAGACCTAGCTCAGATGCCACTGTTGGAGAACGTTGCATGGGAAACAAAACTTTTTCCTACGCACACACAAGATCTATCCATGGTGATGAGCATCTACGAGAGGGAGAGTGAATCTACATACCCTTGTAGATCGCTAAGCGGAAGCGTTAAGAAACGCGGTTGATGTAGTCGAACGTCTCCGCGATCCAAATCGCAAGTCGTCCCTCGATCCGATCACGAACTAGTGCCGAACGGACGGCACCTCCGCGTTCAACACACGTACGGCTTGATGACGCCTTCACCTCCTCGATCCAGCGAGCAATGGTGAAGTAGTAGATGAGTTCCGGCAGCACGACGGCGTGGTGATGATGGCGAGGAACAATCTCTGCAGGGCTTCGCCAAGCACTACGGAGATTATGACGGGAGAACTAGAGGGTTAGGGTTACCGACACACGGCTTGGGAAATCTTAATGTGTCCCGCGTGCTAGCCCTGCCCCTCTATTTATATGTTGAGCCTTGGGGTCTAAACTTGGAGTAAAAGCCTCCTCCAGGTCGGTTTTGCCCGCACAAGGTCCGTTTGGCCCGCAGGGAAAGAGTCCAACTCGGATCCCTACAGTACCGCGCACAAGCGGTAGTACCGCTCACGAGCGGTAGTACCGCTTGAGCGGTAGTACCGCTTCACACAAGCGGTAGTACCGCTTATGCGGTAGTACAGCTTCACACAAGCGGTAGTACCGCTTATGCGGTAGTACTGCCTTACCAGCGGTAGTACCGCTTAAGGCAGCAGCAAAACTTCCTTTTGCACTATCCAATACCTCGTGGGTTTTACCCCTTTGGCCCATATAAAGTGTTGCTGCACCCGAACACTTCGGTAAACATCCGGAACCTCTTCCGGTGAATTCCGGAACCCTTCCGGAAACCAAAACACTATTATCACATATATCAATCTTTACCTCCGGACTATTCCGGAGATCCTCGTCATGTCCGGGATCTTATCCGGGATTCCGAACAACCTTCGGTCACCAACAAAATAACTCAACTATACTAATCGTCACCAAACGTTAAGTGTGTAGACCCTGCGGGTTCGAGAACTATGTAGACATGACCGAGACACCTCTACGATCAATAACCAATAGCGGGACCTGGATGCCCATATTGGCTCCTACATATTCTACGAAGATCTTTATCGGTCGAACCTCTATGTCAAGGATTCAGTTAATCCCGTATACTGTTCCCTTTGTTCTTCGGTATGTTACTTGCCCGAGATTCGATCATCGGTATCTCTATACCTAGTTCAATCCCGTTACCGGCAAGTCTCTTTACTCGTTCCGTAATACAAGATCTCGTGGCTAACACTTTAGTCACATTGCTTGCAAGGCTCATTGTGATGTTGTATTACCGAGTGGGCCCTGAGATACCTCTCCGTCACACGGAGTAACAAATCCCAGTCTTGATCCATGCCAACCCAACAGACACCCTCGGAGATACCTGTAGAGCATCTTTATAGTCACCCAGTTACGTTGCGACGTTTGATACACACAAGGTACTCCTCCGATGTCAGGGAGTTGCATGATCTCATGGTCATAGGAACAGATACTTGACATGCAGAAAAAATAGCAATAAACTGACACGATCATATGCTACGTTTATAGTTTGGGTCTTGTCCATCACATCATTCTCCTAATGATGTGATCCCGTTATCAAATGACATCTCATGTCTATGGCTAGGAAACCTTAACCATCTTTGATCAACGAGCTAGTTAACTAGAGGCTTACTAGGGACACAGTGTTGTCTATGTACCCACACATGTATTTGAGTTTCCAATCAATACAATTATAGCATGGATAATAAACGATTATCATGAACAAGGAAATATAATAATAACCAATTTATTATTGCCTCTAGGGCATATTTCCAACAGTTTATGCTCTGATCGAGGCCCTATTCTTATTATGATGATTTGGATATTGAATTGCCTTTGACTGATTCATCTTACCATTTTACTAGAGTTTTTATCTAGTAAGTTTAACATGAGCGGAATTGGTGTACTTGACTAGTAGTGAACTCTCAGTTGTGTTCGATAGTCGGTTACGAGTTCCCATATCTTACGCAACCTTACCTTTTCTTACTATGGGCCAAATTGCGGAGGAAAGCAGAATCACTGTTTTTCGTAGAACTCACTTTTGCTACTGGAGAGTACCTTCCACCAGGTCAGAGCCATGGATCCAAAGCCTACTAGTTAGCTTTGAAGGTTTAGGCTTGAGAGAAATCTTGAACAGAACACCGCACTCCCTCCTATCAACTTATTCAGATTTGCTTATTTCTTTATCTTTAGTTTTTGTAGATATAGGCTTTGGCAGATTCTCTCAAGGCTCGAGTGAAGTGACAAGCACATATTACCGGAAGCTAGTGATCCCGCCCGGCCAGCTCAGCATGCTTTAGAGCTCCTTGATTGGTATGAGGTAGTGATAGCAAGAGGCAACTCTCAATTGTTGTAATATAGAGACCTCTTTCAATGATTATAGATCCAAAGGATCGTTATTGATAGGAAACTGCCAGTAGCCCTTGACTTTGACTTGAAGAATTGAATCCGCCTTCTTCTTCTTATTCTTCTTCAAGTCTCCCAGGCGTGGTATCATCGGATCCACAAGGTCAATTTGTATCCATTTGTTCAGAAACCGGAAATGCCAACTACTCACTTCTTGCTGAGGATGAAGGTGCCATGGGTGATAGCGCCAGCCATTCCCTCATTGAAAAGAAAGCGCCAACCCTGCTACTAAAGCTAAGGCCAACCGTAGCCCAGTAAAATGAAATGCGTATGAAAAATAACATAGATTAATCTTGATGCGATCGATGCAGACACACTTCTTTTCTTACAGGCTACAGTCAGAAACAATAACTTTGCAAATCACCCTAAGAGTGCCATACGAAAAAACAAAAGCAACTGTGGGTATAGACCAATTTCCTGCCCCAGAAGAGGCTCAGCCTACCAAACCCTGCTCTTTGCCTGCTTACCGAGCTCTCTTCATACCGAGTATCTAGGCATTTCTTCTCACAGACCGGTTGGGAGAAAGTTGGCATTCTTTAATATGTCACTGGGGACCCGTACTTACTTGATGGAATGGATGGGATGATGTGTTTCAGTTCAGCCAGTAGTGGAGGTTTCCTCGGCCTAGTCGCGTAAGAGCCCCCTTCTTTTTCTAGTTAGTTGAAAGAAAAGCAATGCGGAAGGTTGGCTTACCAGTTAATTGGTCTGTATCATATCTTGCTATGGTGGGACATCCTCTTCAGTTTAGGTATCCGGGCTGACTGTTAGCTTTAGTCGTTCGGCACTCTTCCTTCATTCTCATTCAACAAGGAGAAGTGTCTAATCAAAATCATTGGTTGAGCCTCGCGTATATTATATGATGTCGTCCTGGAATTGAACTAGCGTTTAAGGTCAATCAAGTTCAAACAATTCGGCTCTGCAAGATCAATCAGATATCAAGTAAGAGATAGGCGCTTCCTATCAGTTATAGACTGCTTCTGTGACAAGTGGGTCCCTTTAGGTTTAGTTGTTAATTGTACTATTCTCTTCAATAATTAGGTCTTCCGTATTCCTATTGGGGTCAGTGGTCTTCACCACTCACTGAGTCTGGATTCGTTTCATGGGTATTATTTGATGAGTGATCATCAATCTCTTCCATTGCTCCTATGTGCTGCTATACATACAAGGTACATGGGCCATGGGGCCTAACACACACTATACAGCCCAGCCCAATACTCAACACTCCCCCGGCTAAAGATATCTAACATGCCTATCTTGTTACAAATTGCTAAACCCTCACATGGACCTACTCGTTTAGTAAAACAATCAGCTACCTGTTCACTATACTTAATGTTACCCCCTTCTTCGACCGAACAATCTCAATCCGAAGGAAGTATCGAAGAGGTCCAAGATCCTTTACCTCAAATGCTTCTCCCAGTCTTGCCTTCAAACATTTGATTTCTTCAACATCGTCTCCAGTAATCACAATATCATCCACATACACCGCCAAAATGGTGATATGGATTCGTCTATGCCGGTACTATATGATGTCCATTACACTGAGAGTAGCCCATACCACAAACAACTCTCCTGAACCTGTCCACGCCCGTGGCGACTGTTTCAAGCCATACAAAGATTTCTTGAGCCTACACACCTTCCCATCAGTCTGTTTGTTCCAACCTGGAGGAATGTCCATATGGATCTCTTCTTGTAAATAACCACCATGAAGAAAAGCATTCTTCACATCTAGCTGATGTAAAGGCCACCCAAAGTAAGTTGACTGCGCATGAGATTAAGGTTCTCACCGTGTCCATCTTCGCCACTGGTGCTTTGGTCTCATCATAGTCTATCTCCCGTCTTCCTATAACCTTTTGCAATTAGCCTTGCCTTCTATCTATCCACCTTACCCTCTGGAGTCTGTTTTACGGTGAACACCCATTTGCATCCAACTGCTCTTTTTCCTGCTGGGAGTGGAAGAAGATCCCACGTCTTGTTCTTCTGAAGTGCACCAAGCTCCTCCTTCATTGCGTCTTTCTTTCCACCGGGGATCCAGCTTTGCAGCCTTCCAATCCTTTGGAATAGACACTGATTGTAGAGATGCAATGAATGCTTTGTGTGCGGGTGAGACATAAGAGTCTGAAACTCAATTTGCAATGTCATGCTCATAGCCATATCGGACCGGAGGCTTTCCAGCATTAGTCCTAGTCTCTCTGCGTAGTGCAAGCGGCAATTCCAAAGAAGTATTACCACCTGTCTCATTTTCACCTCCATCTTGCTCTTGTGGCTCCTCCTCGACTACCTCAGGTTGCTCTTGTGGTTCTTCATCCAAGACCACTAGCGGTACAAGAAGGGGTCCCGGCTCGGGGGCGGGGGTATCTTACTTCTTTTCCTCTGCGTTCGTGACAAGCTAGTAGGCACTCTTGTGTGGGTTGGCTCATTCCCCTGGAAAACGAATATTAAGAAGATAGATACCATTCTGTCGATACTAGATTCATTCTTTCTGCTCAAAAAGAACAAAGCCTCTATTGTGGGAAAAGTCTTTGAAACCCGAAGTTCTAAAATAGAAAATGGAATGAAGAAGGGGTGTGACCTTATGGCCAACTATACTAGCTCCCCTAGAGGGATAATATAGCTCCTAAAGGATGATTGTTTATGGTATATTACCGTAATTGGAGAATTTGACCTGGTGCTGACTTGCTGCTGTTCTGAGAAGGGGACCTTGCAAAGCTTGACAAGTTTTTTTTAGATTTATCGATCCAATCTGTCTACAGATAGGCGCCTGCTGTGGCAGCAATTAATTAATCTCCGCCTTAGCATACAAGGACCATGGCTCGCAGCGGGTAGTTACTGTGGTTTTGAGGAGACCCGCTCAAGGTCGCTGGTTCGGAGCTATTCCGAGATCTCAAGGAGCGCCAAGCTCAATACGTGCAAGAAGAAAGAAAGGCTTCCACCTACGACTGCAGCTGCTGGTACTTTATCTCTGTCGCTTTCAACTCCCACTCCTTCTCCCTTTGGTTTCTAGAGGAAGTGAGAAAGAATAATATATCTTGTGTAACTAATCTTTCTTATCGAAAGGTTATAGTTCCTAGATCATTTCTATAAGGACTATTTGAGCCATATCCGGTGCTTTGGACCTCTTTTAGCTGCTAGGTATCTACTGGGTTCAATCCCCACTTCCGCTTGAAATGAGTAAGTCAATCCTCTTGCTCGGCTGTGATACGAATACTATTCATATGCAGACCCGGATCCAAGATATGGGGCATAGACAGATAAGAATGGCTTTTGAGTTGCATTCATTGCACTCTGGAATGTGGGGCTCCTTGGCTGATGTGATGGAGCGGTATCAGCAGATACTTGCAAAGATCAAATCAAGCAGAAGAAACAAGGAAGTTAACTCAGCGCCATCGGCCACCTTAACACGAACAGCTTGGGACAGAGGTGTAATGCCTGACAGAGAATCAGCAATAGAATGCATTTTGCATGCATTTTTCATCGAGTGAAACTACTTGAATAAACTGGAAGTTTTAAACCAAGTACTCTTGAAATCGCTACCCCCTGGGATGGAAAAAGAGGCTCAGGTTTTAGCCCTCCGTTTTACCCCGGAAGTCGTTGTTCGTCTTTCGATATGAGAGGATGGCAAGTGTCCGCAATGACTTAGCGACTTAGCCAATTGGTTACAGATTTTAGACTGATCAATCAGATCACATCATCTCGAGCAAAGAGCTGAGAGCAGAGAAGCGACATCGCTTCGACACTCCTTCCTCTTTTCATTATGAAACCAATATCAAGCAAGATATGAAGAAGAGGGCGGCTCCCTGGATTGAACACATAAAGTAGTGCCAAGATCTCCTCTATGCGAGAGAGAAGTTCTCAGAAATGATGGAGCTGTTGGTTTCGGTCATTGTACGCTTGGTTGCTAAACCGCACCGTTTACGGCGTCTGTAGGAAGAATTCATTCTGGCCCCAAAACTTATAAGAGATCTCGGTAGTGAATATGCAATGCTGAATTCCAATAAGTTGGTACTTCGCACAAGGAAGAAGCTCGTGTTAAAGATAGTTTCATCCAGACCGAACCCTACCTTAGCGTCTCATCCTCACCCACCAAGTCTTTATCCGCGGTATCCCAGCCCACAATACAATCAGTAGTTTACTTAACTGATATAAAGAGTTTCCCTTGCCTGCCCCTACTATCAATTGATAATACATAAATGATCCGGGGCTAGTGTTGGGTAGCCGGGCCCACTAGAATTCAAGTGCTTCTTATCGATTCAATACGCCCTTAACGGATCCCCGTGCTTTATCTCCATTGGGTGGAGCAAGACCCTTGTCCTATCTTTTCTTTACAAAGCAATAGAAATGATGGTTGCCCCTCGCTGCACTGACCAATGATATCTCAGAAGAGAGAAAGACTTCTATAACTTGCCAATGATATCTAGTGGGCACTACGAACTCCAGGCATACTGTACTTGACCACCCTACTTTGCTTTGTCCCTATTAGGCGAAATCAATACTTACTTTCAATTGGTAGAGAGGAAGAAGAGAACTGACACTAGTAATAGGTTGATGACTTCTCTTAACAGAACTGACACTAGTAATAGGTTGATGACTTCTCTGACTTAATAGCTGGCCGACTACTCTTCATGGATCACCGTTCTATATAGTTAGGCGCAGCATCGCGTTTAACCACCTATCCCTATTCCCTCAATCGATACTGTCCAACTATCCTTTTATTGGGACAGCAGCATACTTCTCGTTAGGGACAATAGTTCCTATACTTAACTAACCTCTGTGCGCAATCACTGTTTGACACATCATTCTTTCAGCTTTTCGTTCTTGACGACTCTGTTTGACGGAGAGCCTGACCTTGAACTAGCTTTTTGCAACACAAACCACTATCTTTACTTTCCTTTAGCAATAGTATCTAACTATCAATTCATAAGAGTCAAACGGGTGGGTCCATCCCATCTATCGACAGGTCCTGATACCGGATCTGGGAAACAAGCAATACTCGCCGCAATTCCTTAATGAAAAACAGACCTATCTTCTCTTGAAAGACTGTCCTTTCCTCGCTTGTTATTGTGATATCAATGAAAGAAAGCTGGATACTGACTTCTTCCCAAGAGCTCTATCAGCCCTGAATTCCTTAGCCATACGACTCTTCCTTAGTTTCCTAATGCTGGTGGCCCTAGCTAGTGGTGAGACGGGGCATATACTATTCTCGGTCTTATAACGAAGAGGTTGCCCAGTTTGAACCGAACACTGTACTTGATCTCTCGTCCTATCACAAACAAGTCTCTTCCCCCGAGTCCTAGTAGACTAGTCCAAGTAGTCCGGGACAATAGCGTCCCGTCTCTTCGCTGACCCCTGGCACACAATCACTATAAGACAAAGCAAGACAAACCTCTCTTATCCTTCTCGGCTAGAAGTTACAAGTTTCCTGTTCCGGTTTCGGCTTGAGGGAAGTGCCTGAAATCGATTCAATTCTTATCTCCGATTTCGAACTCCGGCTGGATTCTTATGACCAAGAGCTATTTTCTTGGTCAGAAGAATGGAAGGACAACGAGAAGATGGTTCGGTTGCTCCTGCTGGAATATTCCATTTATTTAATACTCCGACTCGCGTAACCCCGAATGGCAATGTTGTTATTGCGGTTGGTCAGATCAATAAGACAACAAGGGAGTCAGAATATTCAGATAATAGCAAACAGGGCTTTGGAATCTATGGAAGGAGCCTTCAATGCTTCTCCAGTGTCAACCATTAGTCGATAACAGAATGAAATGCCACAATTAAGTTGAAAAAGAGAGTCATTAAAAAGAGGCATGCTTGAAAAAGAGTACAGATAATATGTTATGGATGTGAGGAGCCTAACCCAGTACTTTTCTTACTAAACTAAAAAACTCTACTCTCCTTTCACAGCCAACCCACCCATTGCTTTTTCGAGCTCGATAAAAAGGAAAGTTCACGTGCCAATCCTTACCATTGGTAACTGTAATTACCAAGCCTAATCTTTCACTGAATACCGAGTAAAGCAAGCAAGAAAGAGGGAAGGAGCAGCTGTTTTCGAGCTAGGCTCGATCCCTTTTTCATCCACTTCTCGCTATTTGTAATTCTACTTGAATTAGTTCTTCCTAAGTTTAGTGAGGTGAGTACTGCATCCATAACTAGAGGACTTGCTTTTCTGCTTGGCTCCCAGGGGAAGTTGGATTGGATAAGAGGAATTGAAGCGCAGGGAAGGCAGTCGGTATTCAAACAACTATTCAGAGTTCCCAACTCTGGGTAAAGGAAATCTGTACTTGACGACTGAACCAAATCCTTTGCCTTTATTTATTCTATTATTTTTATATAGATCAGCTGAAAACAAAACAAAAATACTACTACGTTGGGACAATGACCCACCTTTCTCTACTCAACCTGTCATCTTCTCTCCTCGCTCCCTGGGACAAATATGACTATTTATTAAGTGATAAACAAGAGAAACTAGTGATATTATCTAAGCTTCTGGCCATGTCTGATTGGCATTCAAGTCTGCCTTCCATTGCTTGAAAAGGCCTAGCACCGTAAGTAGCAATTGGCTATGTCCAAACTCAAACATCTTATTTTATCTAAGCACAGGAGTCGTAATAAGGAAAGAAGACATAAGAATGGGAAGTATCCGCTAGTTATAACGTAGTATAAAGAGAGCTATTGCATGGATCTTGGTCACAATAAAAAGAATCCAATAATGATCTATCAACTAAATGAGTTTATTATATAATCCCGTATCTTCAAGGTTGTTAAGATGATTTAGTAGATGTGTCGGTATCGTTTTCATCTGCCGTTGGGAGTGACTGCTTTGCTAATCTCTCCTTTTATCCTTCTTTTCAGAGACAAGCACATATTACCGTAACCTAGTGATTAATATATCCTGTTGGTACTACTTCGTCGAGCAATCAATCCTTTTTCCATTCTTGTTCTGAGGTTGTCAGCTTCCTCCGATGGCACCACTTGTACTCTCTGTCGGAATCTGTAGACATAGTTTCTGGGCGTCTTTAAAAACTGATCGACATAGTTGTCACACACAAACCTGCGCAACGGCTTTGGAGTAAAAGAATCTCCTGCCCGGTCACACACATCATCTCGAGCGCGGAATCTACTACTCTAACAAGATACTCGGCTCAGGTAAATCATGCTTTCGTTATGCGAGGAAAGTGAAAGGAAAGAGGGAAAGGGAGACACTGGGCACTCCGGAATCGATGAAATCACTGTTTTTTCGCCTTGTAATATGTCCGGTTACATTCCAAAGATGAATCAGACCAGGAGATAGATAAGTGCTATGGCGGACACATGGAATAAGAATTTGAAAAGTAATGATCAACTTTATGGATCCATAGGTAGATTCACTTGTGAAGCTATGGGATGGGACAAGATTCAAAAGTACCAAAAGTAAGTTAAGTGGGACGCTGAGTTCATTGCTGCGATCGAGGGTCCAAAGCCAGCCAATTTGATGACCGCGTAGGAACGGGTTCCGAATGCTCACAATAATGTAGTTGGAAATGACAAAAGGCTCCTAAATTGATACCTAATAATAGCTTAGCAGCTCCTTCGTTTTACTAAAGAGCCAAGTTCGGACAAGCAACTCGGAAGGAGGAATGTGTTGAGATGCCTATGCCTAAGAGAGATAAGCGGAGGACGTATGATAGCCGAGAGGATGTCGGTAAACGACGGAGTTGAAGGAGTTGTTTTTGAATTCGGCATGGCATATTTCATTTTTTTAATGAGAACGTCGTCTCCTTGCTTACCCACCTGGCCAATGGAAGGAATTAATTACCTTGGTCAGTCAGCGAAAGAAAGAATCTCACCAATTCATCATCCCAATCCTTCCTATTAGTTTCATTAATTAATTCAGCCCCAGAGTGTTGGCAATCAAGGGCCAAGAAAGAATCCCAAGTCTATCCTATCTCGCCACGGTCGAAAGCACAATCCCTTTCTCTTCCTATACCGAAATCGTCGTTTCATTCCTCCGCAACTTCTATCGTGGACATGATCTAATCTACCTTGCAAGACAGATTAAGATATAACTTAAGGCTTTCCCAAGCTGGCGCATAACCTCTGGTAGAGGCATTCACCCAGAGACAGAGAAGTGGGAAACCGCGGATGAAAAGAATACCGAGGTCTTTGATAGCAAACTTCTACGCGAGCTTTCTAACTAAAAGGAATCTCTTATTCATATGGCATAAAATGGAAAAACTTGATGGAGATTTCTTCTCAATTTCCATGGTACAGTCCCTTTGCATGCTACAGTTCCATTACTTACTACCTGAATTTGCTATATACGAAATTTTGACATCTACGGTACTTGTCGTCTACTTCTGGTGGAAGCAATTCCAAAGGTGAAGATAATACTGAGCCGAATAGTAATGAGGGGAATGCAAAATCTAGCAAAGGTAAGAAGGGTCAAGGAAGAATAGCAGTGACTTATAAAAGGAAAGCACCGAATAAAAGGAAGGAGATCCGTCTTGATTTTTTGCATGTGGTCAATGCGTTTGCTGATTGATAACTGTCTAATCTTAAGATGGTTTTGTGGCACGTTACAAACATACATATACAGTCGAAATATAGTTGTGTTGAGTTAGGTTGAAGAATTTTTACCATATTTTTCAAATGAGATATAGTGCTTTCTTTGTTCGGTAGGAGATTTTGCACTTTCATATTCTAGTTCCTCATTTGAGCGTTCTTTTGCTCTGTTGGTGGGGCATAAACTCATAAATAGTTTTTGTTTTTTCTTTAAATAATAGTAAAAGTATGCATTCAAGTAGTAGCTTTTTCTAAATAGTCGAGTAAAGTCGAGTAGGGCTGGCAACAAGGACTAGGAAGATACGGGCTAGTTTGTTTTTTTAGGGGAAGGCTTTATGCAAGATATGCACGTGAGTAGGTCAGTATATGCGTATTTGCCAATAGAGGAAAACACGTAGTAAGTAGGCTTGCTTTTTCGTAGGGATAGGTAGCTTGACAAGGGATGCCTGGGATAGCACATAGGAAAAGTATAGAAGGAAAGGCGGCGGGAAAGTAGCCATGGTCAAGGTAAACAAGTACTAGGTCTTTTCTTTCCGAAGCAAGTCAAGGACAACTAGGTCAGTCTGGGGGGGCAATCCTCTAGATCGATACTTCTCTTCCACAGACTAAACCAATTAATAAACAATTTACAGAGTATTCTTGCATTCCTATCTGGTCTGCATCTCTCCTATCGAAACTATAATATAACCTTAATGGAAGGTTCTGCCTTGCCAAACAGACAAATCAAGAAATTGTACATGAATTCATCGGGCTTAACGTGTGATTTCGTTATAAGTGAACAGGTGGGGACGAACTGGATTCGAACCAGATAAGAGCCGTGCGTTCCCTTCTTTCCAAGCGTCCCTTTTTTTCGCAGTTCAAGAAGACGGTGGGGGCAACCTCTCTACATTTGCGGGCCGGCCGGCCCCAACGGTTCCATTCCAAGAAAGCCGACCTAATCCGCGGGGGCCGGCCAGCCAACTGTTCCAATGAAGAACTTATTTCCCCACATCTAGGAACCTCTCATTACCAGTCCTCGGGATTCCGGAGGTTGGCCGGGTTCTCAAAGTCTTTCCACTCAGTCCAGAGGTTTTTCTGGTTCATCAAATCTAATTTATCCCAGTCAGGCCCAATTCTCTGGGTCAAAGAATATCGTATATCCCCCCCGGGTATATCTTCCACTCTTAAAAGTGTTAATCTTTCTTTAGGGAGGGCTTCAATCCTTCTTTTCCAAATTCCTCCCAAATATTTACTTTTACTTAATTCCTCATTCTTTCGCAAACTTTTAAGGATCTCCCCTAAGGTCTTTGGAGCAAATTCTTCTCCGTTCCCTTTTCGGATGGCATTGCCAGCACCCTCCGTATTCCAAAGGATGTGGCAATTTTGAGGGCCAGATTTCTCCATTAGCTCCGCTAGTATTGACGATTTCTTAATATAAATTATCTCTACTAGTGTCATAAGCTCCCCTTGGGGTAACCCCGAGGTCTTCCTAGTGGCATCAAAATGCACCAAATTGAAATAGATTTGATCCTTGCTAAGAGGTACATGAATGGTAGGAGATACATCCATATCCATGGTTGGAGACAAATCCATTGGTGGATTCGAAGTACTTGGGCCCGCACCTCCAGAATTTTCTAATATCGGTGGAGTCGAAGTACTTGGACCTGCACCTCCAGAATTTTCTAATATTGGGTTATGCAGACGACCAGGAATTTTATAAAACATATTATTCTCCCCAATTGCATGTCTTGTCATACAGTCAAGAAAATGAGCTTGGGATTTAAAATCGAGTTGAAAATCCAAAGGTATAGCTGGCCCTTGTATAGGTTGGAGCTCCGTGAACCCTTGTGGGGCTGGGGTATCCTGAACTACTGGAGCAGCTCCCCCTTGTGGCTGGGGTACAATCTCCCCAGCATTGGTAAAGAAGGGCTGGGCTGCCGCTAATAATTCACAGACAGCCGAATAAACGGTTCTAACGGGGTTCAGTCTCACAAGAGACACTTTTCTTCCTCGGGTTGAAGAGGCGGAGTGCATGCCAGTGGACCCTGGCTTAAAAGTGACTCTGCTAAGAGATGGTGGTGTTTCTCTACTAATCGCATTCTGTTCAAGAATCATTGTTTTCATGATCGAATGACGAAATAGATATACGAACTGTATAGGATCATTCGCTGGGATGGGATAAGTGATTCTTTTATAGGATTCCCATGGGATCGTAGAATCAACTAAGGATGGAATAGGTATTTGTGATCGATCAGCTTCCAGTATGACCGAAGACTTTCTATCTGCATTCAGAATAACCACACAATCAGGTTGTTGGTTCAACCCAAAATTGATCTTCTTCTTTCTTGAACGGAATTTTTTTTATTTGCAAAAGAATTGGTCAAAAACGCCCCGATCTTCCATTGAGAATCATCGAAACAATGAGAATTCACATTTCTTAAATAGCTTCTTAAATAGCTCGCCATTTCTTCCGTTATCTCATAAATAAATAAATGATTGGTCTTTAAAAAGAAGGAACGGCCTTTTTGACGACTGGGAGATCCTATAAAATGAAGAGCGTTTCGTAAACAAATCAGTGTCTCGTCTGAATCGAGAATAGCAATTCCATTTCTTGAACCACGGATATAGACTTTGAAATGGTGATCAGCTACCCGACGGCCGAGATGTGCATTCGTACAAAGTAATTTAGTACAGACTATCGAAAGCATTGTCATTTTGCGATTTGAGTTCCGGAGATACAGGTGGTAAGTTATGGGTAATGCGGGGGAACTTTAAGACGAGATAGAATACCTAATATGGGAGTGGTTTAAGTGAGAGAATAGCTCCCTTACCAAACCAACTGAGCTATTTGCCATGTTTTTGACAAATGACCTAACTTTGATGTGATGTGCCCGGCTAGCCCGGATCATTCTTAGAGCAGTCGAGGTTACCGGAATTACGGCCTTCCGTACAAGAACTGGCACTATTGTAACTCGCTATGGGCCTCCTGCCTTCTCGAAAGAAACTGGCTTTTGAAAAAATTACTCTATTTTACGCATTTAGTTGAAGCGGATTCAAAGAGCTCTATCGAGCAAGGAAGGAGTATACTATACTGTAGCTGGATAAGCTAGATACCAAAACTTTGATAAAGATTGAGGCAACCCATTTGAGGAAGAACCGGACGGACCCCTGTGGAGATGGCATAAACAATCCTTTGACGAACTTTCTGGTTAACATAGAATCTATGAGTTTTTTCTTCTAATTACTACTACTAACATTATTCAATCTGGTATCCAAGAATTTATTAAGCTCATCCCGCAAGCACATGTACACATCTTGGATTTTACAGTCTGAAGATGGAAGAAGATTCGTTCTCCTACCCATTTCTAAGTTAAGCAAGAGATAACTCATAATTTGATATGCACTCGCACTTGCATCTTGAGTCACTGGAACCTGATGATAATTACTCACTCCTTCATCCTGAGAAAGGATCTTGGCTATGAAAAAAAATGGATCACTAGCTTGCGCAGCAAATTGAATGAAACTTTCGTCCGAAGTAAACATTTCAGTCTGGTGTTCGTTATACCATTTAAGGGCATCATCTAAGTTCGAGAACTTTTGATACTTAAAGGCTGCAGCACATGCTAAGTGTTGACTGAGATTCTTTTTTTCCGACAGGTGGTTTTGTGCTTGAGGTTGAGGATGATCGGCAGAAAAGAGTAATAAACTTTTTGACAAATCACGCTCATGAAAATGCAATACACCTGAACGGTAGATTCTACCACGGAAGTCCATGAATGCTGGCAAATAGAATTGATAACCTTCGTATGCTGACGCAAGTCTTATTACAAAATCTTCATAACTAGCCTGCTGCACCAGTTTTAATAATTTATTTAACAGTATGTTATAGCTACAAGCATTCTTAATACCTTTGACGTTATTGAAGTAGCACTCCCTCAATATGTCTGAGGCTTCTGTCGGATTCACGCGAGCCAGAGCATTTGGTAAAAGAAGCCCACACTCAACTAAACATTGACGATTCTTTTCCAGAAATCTCAAGAGCCTTTTGTTTATTTCAAACGCTTGAGACTGAAGCCCATTCAAAATATCACACATCTGCTTGTATTCTTTTTTATGTAACTTTATATAGAAGTGGTTTAAGTCATGGGAAGTTAATAGCCGAAAGTGATTCTAGATATCCCCCGTGGGTTTGCATAAGTAACCTCCTATCAGATCCGATAATGTATCAGGATCAGACCCCCTCTCTGCTGGTTGCCAATCCAAGGGTTTGCAAAGCATCGGAAGATTGAGTTTGATAGGGAGCAGATTTATGTTCAAATTGCACATAACATAACAAGAATTCTCTATATACCCTTGACCTTTCTTAAGAACCAGCACTGGATCTTCTTTTGTTACTCCCCTATCTGTTGATATATGTAGAACATTTCTTTCAATCATGAATTGGAGCAAGTATTTCCCGATATCATAATGACACTGAATTTGTTTCTTTTTCTCTTTTTTGCTAGCACCTTTGGGCTGAACAACATCCTTAACTGATTCTACCTTACTAGTGAGTACTGCTTCCACCTTACCACTACCTGGTGCTTTGTATTGTAGAAACCTTGCTTGTTCTCGTACAGTTGAATTAAGTTGATCTATAAATCTAGCTGCCTTAACTGCGGATGATTCCTGAAGAGTGTTGAATACCAAGCCTAGTACATGAATCATGATAGCCTCAAGCGTATAGATACCAAACATCTTAAGCATAGGTAAGCTACTTGGTAGGCAACCCTTTAGATATTGCTTAGCGTTAGGCTGATCTTTATGAATCAAGAACTTTACTATGTTAGGAGTTACTTTAAATAGATTATCCTCATCGAACTTCATTGTGCAATTTGCAATTTGATTCTGTAAATCTATTAATTCAGTATCGGAAAACACACCATTTTGATTCTTCTTTTCATTAATCAACAACTTTCTAACATCATCCTGATACATATCAACATTAGAAGTCTTTTTCGTTTTGTCAATATCCAACAGCTTAGCGTAGTAATCGTTCCAGAACTCCTTAATAATACGTGCATTTTGCAAAGATTTCTCATTCTCAATGCTATCATCATATGTCTCGGAACAATAAAAAAGAACCTGCATACTTTTATTTGTTACCCTTACTAAACCGCAGTAAGGATACGAATACGACTTAAATAAACTACTAGAATCTAAATATAAGGAAAGGATCAGAATAAGTACTAATGCTCTGTATAATACTTTTCCCTGAGCGATGGTTTAGCGGATTCGGAATTGTAACCAAGCATCCTGGGTTCTATACCCGATTCAACACTAGAGCATGCAGCCGATCCTGGATACATAACTATATAAAGTGTGCAGTGAGGGATCTTTATTGGTAGCCAGTCTTTCACTTCTGCCTCTCCACTCCCATGCCTTTCTTGGTCGGACCAACCCAACCGGCGATTTCCGACAAGTCTTTCTGCTTAGAGCAAGAAGTGGAACCAAAATAAAGCTTTCTTTATTTTCATTTATGGATAACCAATCCATTTTCCAATATAGTTGGGAGATTTTACCCAAGAAATGGGTACATAAAATGAAAAGATCGGAACATGGGAATAGATCTTATACCAATACTGACTACCCATTTCCATTGTTGTGCTTTCTAAAATGGCATACCTATACAAGGGTTCAAGTTTCGATCGATATTTGCGGAGTGGATCATCCCTCTCGAAAACGCAGATTTGAAGTTGTCCATAATTTACTGAGTACTCGGTATAACTCACGCATTCGTGTACAAACAAGTGCAGACGAAGTAACACGAATATCTCCGGTAGTCAATCTATTTCCATCAGCCGGCCGGTGGGAGCGAGAAGTATGGGATATGTCTGGTGTTTCTTCCATCAATCATCCGGATTTACGCCGTATATCAACAGATTATGGTTTCGAGGGTCATCCATTACGAAAAGACTTTCCTCTGAGTGGATATGTGGAAGTACGCTATGATGATCCAGAGAAACGTGTGGTTTCTGAACCCATTGAGATGACCCAAGAATTTCGCTATTTCGATTTTGCTAGTCCTTGGGAACAGCGTAGCGACGGATAATTCCGAATCTACATAGGTCTAGTCCAGGGGACAAATCAATAGGAAATGCTATTTGCTTCTTAAGAAGAAGAACTTTTTTGAAATGAAAGAGTTTCCACGGGCGTCGGATATCATTTCTTCAAATAAGGAAGAAGTGTTATCGAAGGATTTCCTTCCATTCTTCCTAGTATGGAAGAAGTAAAGAAAAAGTATTGCGTCTCGATCTATACGAAAGGGCACTGGTTTTTTCTTTCGGTTTCATTGATAGCAGAAGAGTACGCTAGCTAGCGGAGCCTGAAAACGCTTGCTTGCGCCCCACCCCTACGGAAACTATTGCCTATGCTTGTTGCTCGCTCAGTGTCAGTAGAAGGGAAGAAAAGATGGTCACTCCTTTTAGGAACATGGCGAGCCTTACT
The DNA here is from genome assembly GCA_039707655.1 of Elymus sibiricus. Classification (NCBI taxonomy): domain Eukaryota; kingdom Viridiplantae; phylum Streptophyta; class Magnoliopsida; order Poales; family Poaceae; genus Elymus; species Elymus sibiricus. The sequence continues at coordinate 297,980,517 of CM077664.1, read as the reverse complement.
TACGACTGTTGCACTTCACTCGCTGCTCGTTCATTCACTTGCTCATGAACTCGCTGCTTCGCCAGAAGCGACTAGTCGCCTCCTTTCCTCCGCCGAAAGATGCTTAGCCAGAAGCGACGAAGGAGGGGAGCTGGGGAAGGCCGACGATGGCAATGAGGGGGAAGCTGTCGTAGAAGCTTTGCCCCTTGCTTTACATAAATTGTTATGAACTTACTAAATGACCTTATTTATTCTCCCGGAACGCTAGCAAATCTAATAGTTCCATCTGCTCTTCTTAACTTAAGAACGAAGGCCGCCATCCTTCTTATTCAGGAACCCTTTGTTTGAGGAGGGCGTATCCCCAGGAAGGGGAGAGTGGCCGAGCGGTCAAAAGCGACAGACTGTAAATCTGTTGAAGGTTTTCTACGTAGGTTCGAATCCTGCCTCTCCCACTTGTTGTAGACTTAAGAGAAGAGAAAGTAGGCGGAAGCCTAGGAGGGCCAACCGAGCGAAGCTCTTTTTTTTTGCCGTGCCATGAAGTGCAATTTTCTCGTATGCATTTTAGAGAGGTTGTCGAAAAAAGACGATCTATAGAGATTCCCCATCTATATCCAATCGAGAATAGAAGCGAGTCGCTTCCGGCGTCGGCTTGTAGTCTCTGCAGTCGGCACACGCACGCGCCCGCCATCATGCCTCCTTGGTTCGGGACGAAGCCAAGCGAGACATACGATAGACGAAGGAAGCGCCCACCCAGCAGGAGGGCTAAAACCTGTAGTTTTGAAGTTGCAAACTCCAGCTTCGAAGCTGGAGTGCTTTAGCCCTTTTTTAAGCAAGAATCACCGTCTTGAGCGCCTTGCGCGCTCAAGAACAAGCAAGGGATGAGCGCTTTGTTGCTAAAGCGGATACGTTTTCTTTCTGGGGAAGGCTAGTTTGATCGAGGATTGGAGAGGAAGGAGAGGTGGAATAAAAAGCTCGGGATGGATTTTGGAGTCTTTGTGCGAGCCGTATGCGGTGAGAGTCGCACGTACGGTAAGGAGGGGGGTTCGCGTCTATACGTGTAGTGTGGTGGTTGGGCCTACCCACCCTATTTGTTCCATGATCTATGGGTCTACTGGAGCTACCCACTTCGATCAATTAGCCAAGATTTTGACCGGATACGAAATCACTGGTGCTCGATCTAGTGGTATTTTTATGGGGATTCTTTTTATCGCTGTAGGATTCCTATTCAAGATTACTGCAGTTCCTTTTCGGGCGGCTGTAGGACGGACGGCCCCCTATAGGTAGTAGGGTAGGGTGGGTGGTACCGCTCAGATAGCGGCCAATCCTCCTAACTGCGCTCGGGCCGGGCTTAGAGCGCGTGAAACTCATCACTACCTCGTAAGGGCGTTGAGACCATAGCATGTTACACAAAAGCGCCGCTTTCTCAGGAGTGTTGTCACACAGCTGCCCAACTAGAAGAGCTACTCGCTCTGTAGTGTTGTCACACAAGATAAGCACGCCGCCCGCCTGCTGGCCGGGCGAATCGAAGTTATCTTCCGGTCAACTGTCCACCCAGTCAAGTGCAAAAAACACAGTGGAATCACGCAACGCACGCTGCTGGTGTGCTTCCTGCCCACGAGGAAAGAAGAGCGACAAGGTTCAGATTTGATTGTTTGCAGCATGGGAGCTGATTACCCAAAAAATCCCTGGGAAAAAAGAAAAGATATCTCGGTAACGAAAACCATAGGAGGCTGTATTGGCGAGATCCAAGGGTTCACAGCAGCCCAAAAGAAAAACCGCCTGGAAGTCCGAGGACCTTTAGTACCGTACCGAACCAGCAGCCTTCGCGCCAAGCGACGACCGACCTTGTCCCTTTCCTTTTTCCATTCAGCCTACTTCTTAGCTTTGTTCCGTTAGTCTAAGGCAAAGCTTAAGTGGTTTGCCTACCTTACCCACTTGATGAAAGGGAACGAACTTCGTTTCCTAGGCGGCTTTATGGATGGATTCAGTCAGAAAAAACTCCTTCCTTTTGAAAAAAGTGACGCTTTGCGTCTTCGCTTCCGAGGGTTAGGGTATAGGCCATTTCGAGCAAGCTTTCGCTTTTTCTCCCGGCTTTCTACAACTTTCGCTTTAGCTTCCAAAGGCGACCCAATGACCTTTCCGGAATTGGAAGTATTCGTCGCCCTACCCTAAGAAAGAAGTCACTATAAAACTGCTTGCCCTCCAGAAGTACCAAAGGTGCGCGGAGCCCGGTGAAAATGAATATGTTTGCTACTGAAAGAAGCCTGCCTATTGACTAATATTCGTCTTTAGAATGAAAGTAGCTATGAAGCCCAATCTACTGTCGATTCAAAAGGGGGCATAGTCATATGGGTGGGTGTTTGTGGGGAGCTGCCTTGGATATGAGGAATTCCTCAAATCTAAAAAAGAACAAAGACAAAGTCCGTGACGAAGATCTTTCTTTTCTATCAATAGATAGGAATGAGTGTTCGTTATAGGGGATAGGATCCATCTGCTCTCTCTCTCTCTCTCTATTTTCTTTGATGCAATTTAGAGAGAAAGAGCAGTGCGAATTAGAAAAAAAAGAGAATCGGGAGATGATTCCAAAATAGATACATAGACATCTAAAGTAAAGGGATGTATATATTATTCCTATATATATCATCTATCTATGAAAAAAGTAAACAGAGTTCGTTTTTGGGTTCCCCGAAGCCCCGAATGGATTGGATCGTTTCTGCTTCTGCCAACGAAATGAAGGCCTCGCCCCTTCCGAATGCTTCTCCGATCCTGAAGTTCTCGCGAAGAGAATAAGATGCAGCTCCCCCTCCCTCTGTCTTTTTCCGCTTTGCTAATCTTCCCCTCTAACGCGGGCCGGGCTTAGGCGGGCGCGGGAGGAAGAAAGAAAGTCGAAGAGCGTCTTCTCCTTTGTCCTTTTTTCAGTGCAACACAGGAAAGCACCCTCTTTTTGTAATCCCTGCAGCTTCCCAGAGGCTTGCTTTTTTTTTATTGAACGCATGGCGTAGCTAGGACCCCTCCAATTATGTTTGAGCCTATGTTCACCCGGGGCCAAAAAAGGAGAATTCCGGAATGCCTGCCGACGTTCAGATAAGGTGCATATCCCTTACCACTAAAGGAAAGGCTCGACGAAGGGGGGGATATTAGCTGGGTAAGGAAAACGCTTTCGGAGATTGAGATGTCGATTTGTTTTTCATCGAAAAGGAAGAAGGCCGAGGGGATAGCAGCCTTCCTTCGGGCTTTGCCTGCCGACGTTCTAATAAAGAATTTCGGCTCGGCCCGGGAAAGCGCTGGCAACAACATAAAGAAAGGGGTCCATGTAGCTGCTGCGCCCGCCCACTGAGCAGCAGGTTCGGCATCTACTACAAAAGAGAGAATCCACTTCAGATAACCACGTCTCTGCTAGGCAGCGTGCGGAATGGCTGAGAGTGGACCAAATGGATATATAATCCAAGCCGAGAGTGGAGTTACGTGAACAGCCGTCTGATGGAAAACAACTTTCACGTTCGGTTCAGAGAGCACTTTTTTCGTTGAGAATAAGTCCTTCCCTTTTGTGTGAATTTCCCAGCGGCGAATTAACAACTTGTGGGGCCCTATCTATTCAATCTCTCGAGCCCCAAGAAAACCCCCCTCTCCCTCGGAATCAATCTCTCTTTTGACTCTATATATGTGGGCACCTGATATCTATGAGGGTTCACCCACCCCGGTGACAGCATTCCTTTCTATTGCGCCTAAAATCTCTATTTCTGCAAATATGTCACGTGTTTCTATTGTTGCTTCCTATGGGGGTACATTACAACAAATCTTCTTTTTCTACAGCATTGCTTCTATGATCTTAGGAGCACTGGCCGCCATGGCCCAAACGAAAGTCAAAAGACCTCTAGCTCATAGTTCGATTGGACATGTAGGTTATATTCGTACTGGTTTCTCATGTGGAACCATAGAAGGAATTCAATCACTACTAATTGGTATATTTATTTATGCATCAATGACGATAGATGCATTCGCCATAGTTCCAGCATTACGGCAAACCCGTGTCAAATATATAGCGGATTTGGGCGCTCTAGCCAAAACGAATCCTATTTCGGCTATGACCTTCTCCATTACAATGTTCTCATATGCAGGAATACCCCCGTTAGCCGGCTTTTGTAGCAAATTCTATTTGTTCTTCGCCGCTTTGGGTTGTGGGGCTTACTTCCTAGCCCCAGTGGGAGTAGTGACTAGCGTTATAGGTCGTTGGGCGGCCGGAAGGTTGCCATGAGTAAGGTTGGGAGACCGAAGGCAGTTTTCCGTGCACCGGACACGTAGCTTACCGAATCAGTTGCAACACAGATGGGAATGCATGCTACGAAAGACAGGGTCGAGTCTGATACATCAACCGTCGACTCCATATCCTTGTACGAGTCCACAATCACTACACGAGATGAACCTGGGTTTGGTGAATGGAAGTTGGCCTTAGGTGTAATAGGACTCCCAGTTACTGCGCGCGATCGTATACTGAGGTGCTCCCCGTCGGTTGTTGGAACGACGCGAGCCGGGCCGGGCCTCGATTCCTTTCAAAAAGATGAAGGGACAGAGGTGACTAATTCCCCATCTCATTTGGGGCGGAAAACGAATCGACATCTCGATGTGATACAGCCCTTTCCATTTTCGTTGGGAAAGAACGGCGAAGTCCATCCGAACCCTCCAATGAAGAAATAAGAGGAGAGCAAAGCGCCAATGGCGCGCGAAGCGCATGCGGAAGGGGCACGGAGAAATAAAGAAGTGTGGGGGAGAAGCAGCCGAGCTCATTCCCTTCGCTTCCTGGGCCCAAAGCAGTGCTTTGTTTCCTGGCCAAATCAAGGATTTGGGGCTGATTGCAAAAGATATCTGAATAGAAAGATAGATCCATCCATCTATCTAGATATCTAAAAAAGAATCGATTTCGATTTCATGAAACCTTTGATTCAAAGAACTGCGCTTAGCCCCCCCGCTCATGAAACGGCTCTGCTGCAATGGATGGCAGAGGGTCCGTAGTACCCGAAGCACTGGAGTGATCCAGTAGCCGGGAAGGGGCCTAGAAGTGCCTACTACTACACCACACTACACTTGGCTCTACACATTTACAGAGCTTACCCCTGTCCAGTGTCTGGCAGAACGTTGGGGGCTTCAAGCGTCGACTCGTTATCCCCATCTCAGCCCAGGCTAACGGAGCCTGACTTATTCAGGGGAGAGAGTGGAGCCTATCGAAGCACTCTTGAGAGTAAGATCCTTGGCTCCTCTTCATTCTCTACAGGGGTCTCTGCCCACATGGAAGCGGGGCAGAGATGGATAAGATCAAACACGGGAATAAGAAGCATTTGAAATGCCTTTTTGATCATTTTGATAGAGGGGGATGGATAAAGTGGGCAAAACAGACTCACATTTTTCAATCGAAAAGATGGGTTCCTTTTTCGTCTCGACAAAGAAAGAATCATCTTGAAAACGCTCCTAACCCCTTCGTAGGGCCGTGTATAGTAAGTGATCCGAACCTGCCCGGAGCGAGCCCCCCTTAGAGGCAAGTGAAGTTGGTGAGCCGTATGATGGGCAACTATCTCCTGCGGTTCGGAGAGGACTCAGCTGTTAGTTAGTACCCCCTTGGTTTCGGGGTGGACCCTTTCACTCTATTTTATTATATACGCTTAGCGAAAAGAATGTTTTTTGATAGACCTAGGACATGGATTCTATATGAACCAATGGATCGTGACAAGTCGTTACTACTAGCAATGACTTCCTCTTTCATTACTTCATCCTTTCCATATCCCTCTCCCTTGTTCGATCTTACTCATCAAATGGCACTCAGTTCATATCTGTAAGTTCGTTCGATCATTGACAAGGTTCAAAGAAAGGGTGGGCCATTCACCATGAAGGCTAAAAGCGAGATAGGCTTTACTGGACATTTTCGCTTACAAAGGCGAAGACAATTCCGCGTTTTTTCAGCCGATTCTCCGAAATTTAAGACAATTATCCTCACTCAAACTTCAAAAAGTCCTTTTGTCTTTTTCTGATGTAAATTCTATCTGTCTCCTTTGTCCTTCCTAACGCTAGTCTAGTCTCCTTCGTTCCACTCGTCCTTGCTTTTTTTTCTTCTTCCTATCGGTCCCAAGGTCAAAGAAATAGGTTCAGTGGTTCGACCTCCCAAAGGTTAAAGAAAGACATCGGTATTAAGACCACTCCCTCCGGATGATGATATGTCCCAACCATCTATAGCCCATGGTTCGTTACTCGGGAATTCGGAGAGGTCAGATGAGATAGATGGGTGTGTTCAAAATGGAATGATCCCCTGTTCTCATGTTTGCATTTTTGTTGTCCACAAACAAATAAAGAGTCCGAAAAGACGTACGCATAACAGACTCGGTACCTAGGTCAATGGGTTCAGTGGAGAATTGCGTTACTGTAATAGCGAAGGTATCTATGAAATGCAGTACCAAGGTCAATGAAATTGAAAGGCACCTCTGACAACAGAATCAAAAGGGATTTGGCGGCTATAGACGACTCAGAGGGGTTTTCATAAAGAGAAGCTTTCGCGCAGTACACCTATTTTTCTATAGAAGTGAATGGCCCCTTAGTTGGCTAGTCTGATCAATCGGCAGGCTCAGCCTCTACGTCGTATTCTGATATAGAAAGAAAAGAACCGAACTCCTGGAGGGTGAAAGAAGAATCTCAAGTTGATACTCTGCCAAGGGATCTGTCCACAACTGGTACTTCACATGCCTTAGAAGTAGATTTGAATGAGAATGAATGAAATGAGCAAACGTTACTAGGAAGGTGAACTCGCTATCAAACTACTGCCTGCGCTAGGGGAAGCGCGAAAGAAAAACCAGTTTCAAGCAAGATCTGATACCCTTGAAGGACTCCCGGGAATGAGAGAGCAAGTACAAGGACAATCTTATTTTCTAAGGATAGGCGGTATTCCATAATTAACATAGTTCGGTTAGAGTGGATTTGAAAAGCTACAGCAGATCGATAAGTTGCTAATTTAGCTAAGTCAACTCCACTACGGAATCTAGCTCTCCATAAGAGGGTATTCCCAATGAGACAAGTAGTTTATCGAAGGGACCCTCTGTCTGAAGATTGTAGTCCGGATTTCTCGGAATAGAATAATTGAATGAGCAGGTGCAGATGGTCAATCTCCATCTTGAAGCCGAGTCTCTCTGTCTTCTTATTTTATATAAAGATATAGAGAATAACTCGATCGATCGTAGAATGATTTCGTGATCTGATCTTCATTTGGGCGGCTTTCGCTCAATCCGTGGCTGTAGTGATAAGGCAAATCAAAGGGGTCAAAAAAGAAGATATAGAATTGTAGCTAACGGGGTTCGCTCGCCCTCGCCTGTCACTATAGCGTGTCAAGTTTCTCTCTTTCCAATCGGGATTTATTAGGTGTGAAGTGAAGTTCACCAGAAATGCTAGCTATATGCTTAACACAGGGTAGGGGATTCCATTCCACCAAAGACGTAAGGTGAACGAGTTCACCCCAACTCCAGAAAGATAGGTCAAACTGTGGACTGAGGTTCAGTCAGGAATTAGCGTATAGAAAGGAGCAAGAAAACGTATGCGCAGGTGCAACAAAGCGCTCATCCCTTGTTCTTTCGCTTGGAAGCTCAATCCCCTCGCTTCTTCTTTCGCCTCTACGCTCGTGCTTTCAGCAAGTTCGTACCAGTCGTCAGTCAAGGAGGGAGCTCCAACCTCCACGCCTAGCCGCAACCTAAACGCTGGTTCTATCCCGGCCAAGCAAGCAAGGGGAACCCCGGTGGGAAGAGGGAAAGAAAGATCAGGGGAAGAAGCGGGGTAGAGGAATTGGTCGACTCATCAGGCTCATGACCTGAAGACTGCAGGTTCGAATCCTGTCCCCGCCTCTGCATAAGTATCCACCGACTTTCATGGTTTTCATGTGATTATAGGTACTCTTTTCTTGATCGTAGAACCTGGCGACTGCATGCCAAAATGCCTTTCTCCTTTGAATTACTCCTTTTTATTGAATTTGCGAGAGATGTCCCTAAAGAATAGGTGGAATTGTATCCTGGATTTTTTGCATAGGAGGATTATCCTCTTATTTCTCGTGCTCCTCACGGGAATCGCGGTCTTCATTTCTTTTTCTAGCGGGGCATATTCACCACAGCCAGGGAACCTTTCATACCATCTGGTGGAGTGCCTCGTCGAAGAGTATGTTCGGTGGTCCGAGAGTAGAACAACGACTTTAGGTGGAGTCGAGAGTGAAAGAAGGGGGAGCCTGGCAGCGGGGAAAACGGCACCTGCAGGGGTCCTGGTCTCCATGATGAACAACCACGACTTTGATCTTAACGAGCTGCCGCCTGAGCATGAGCAGCTCGTTCAGGAGCAGCCGCCCGTACTTTTGAACTCGACGAATTTGGTTACTTTTTTCAAGAAAGACAGATAAACACATCGTTTAAGACTTTCAAAGCGGGGAATAATCTTCATTCCTAAGACAAGGGCCCTCCGCTTTTTGGGGCATGGGGAAAGCTTTTAAGAAGCAGTATGTGACAGGAGATAACCGAGGACAATGAGACTGACTTAGGCCTGCGAACCTACCCCCAAGACTTTCATGTCTAACGGAAAGTGAAAGTGCTGAACGCATTGACTAGCTTTACGTTATTCTCCTTATATGCTAATTGTGTGAGAATTAGCAGCTTATAAGCATGTATGCGATATCTGATCAATCGCTCCTACCGGTTGTACAGATTCTATCACTGGCTTTAGGTTATTCCTTCTCGGACCTGACGTCTCCATCACTACTAATAAGGAAGGCCACTTTCTTTTGTATCGGGCCTTCAAAACGCAACGCAGTAGAAACAGATAGCTGAGTAGAGAGTGCGGCCGAAGCATCCATAGCTTAGCGATTATGTTCTTATAGATAAGGATTAGACGGATGTAGACAACCAAGAAATCTAAGGTGAACCAATAGAAATAGAGTCTGGTGGAAGCGGTCATCCCGTGGGGAGAGACTCAAGAATATGATAATATGATGACTCCGCTGCGCTGCTCTGCTGACTAGCCGTTTCCTCTTCTAAGTAAATAACCAGCTTCAGTTCATGCTCCTTGCTGGCATAACCATATTAAGCTGCATTGGATAAACAATCGAAACTCCGTAATTGTTAATAGTAGGGTAGCGAAGTAGCCGGGGTTGCACGCGTCATCAGAATTCTAGTATAAGGAAGCGGCGGGAAGGGAAAGGTGATTACAAAATACGGATACGTAAGGGTTGTGTTTATTGACTATCACAGGAAAATGGGAAGAATTTATCACACATGGTATCAGAGCTGATACCTTCACCCAAACCGTAGACGCCGGCGGTGAAGAAGGAGGTGAGGGCGCCTGCTTTGATTAGGCTTACTGTAAGTTTGTTTGAAGCTCCGGAGTCTAGTCTACCAATGGGTGCTATGGTGTGTCCTCCCCTCTAAGGTCTCGCTTGGATAATCGACTCTTACGACCCACACAGGAGAGGGTTTTTCCCAACCGTTCATGCCTCTCGGCTATTAAATAAAAGAGTGGGCTCTTTGAAGCTAGGTATTAAGCACAGGAAGGTATGGGAATATAGCGAGCACTTTCTTAAACCGAGATGTGAGACTACTAAAGAGGCAGGTAAAGTGGGAAGTGGGATTCATGATGCAAGCTTATGAAGAAAAAACGAGATCTCATTAATGCTTCTAAAAATAGTTATAGCAATCCCTCGCCATCTGAGCCAGAACGAATCCCAGTAAAATCTCTAAATGCTTTTGGCATTCTTTTCCCTCGCATTTCCCTAATTCTTTTATTAATATGGGAATGGGAGCAAATGAGGAGGCATCGAGTCGAAGAAATGAATTGCTCTTTGGCTAGTGGAAATGGGGTTCTTGTCGTCAACGAAGTAACTGCTCTATTTGGAGAGTGGAGCCAGCCTCAAAGCTGCCTTGGTTCTATAGTAATCTCTCAGCGTTTGAGTTGACTAATCCGATGGTACTTGAAGAAGAGTGAAACGACGAGATTTGCTTATAGGAGGAGAAAGGGATTCCAGTTGCTTTTGGGTGGGTCCAATCAAGGTACGAAAAAACTCTTTTCCCACGGCTCACTAATACGATCCTATCTTACCATTCTTCTATCCTTCTTCATCACGGGACAGAAGCATAACGCTGATCTATGGACGAAGGAAGGTATCAGAAAATTCATTATGACCTAGACCTAAACCAGGCTGATATTGAACAGAGGAGGAGTTCTTGTTACTACTTCTCGCTGGCACCAAAAGAAGTTTCGCCTGATTCGGACCTTTTGTGGTGGTCTGCCGAGGACAGCACCTAAAAACAACCCTTGTGCCATGGAATATTCCCTTTTACGATTGGAGAACCTGGCTTTGATGACATTCCTGAGGATGGTATTTCCCCTACTAGGCTCGTTGCTTCGCTTATTAAAGATCAGAGAAGCGAATGCCTCTCGTAATTGATTGAAAAGTGCTCGCCTCTAGTTCCGGCAGATGCCTGCCATGTACCATCCGTGGAGGAAGTAATGGGTTATTGGAAGTATAGGATTATTTCTCAAGTGTCACCAAGGATACACCCCACTTACTAAATAGGCCTGTGGATGCGGCATCTGGCTCTATGCGATGAAAGCAATGGGAAATGAGATTCTGGGTTTGATTACTGGTACAAACAAGTTCAAAGCTAGCGAGAGCATAAAGAACGGTAGATTCCATTCAACTGGTAGGTCAAGCCCTTACCCATAACACTTATTCAAAATGGGCTATCCGAAAGAGGAGATCAATAATTCCACTATCAATATGGGTAGGCTGCTATATCTAGAAAGAGAAGATGAAAGGTTTTGGATTATTAGCAAAGGTACTTATCTTATTACTCAGCTAGGCACTTACAAAGCTATTTATTTACAAGTTCCACATGGGTCTGGTCAGGAAGACTCGGAATCATTCTCACGGCCACCCCACACGGGAGCGGCTTCTCCGCCAATCGATCATCACTTGCATACAAAAAAAAGCCCCTTTTCCAATGGAAACCTGGGGAAATACAGTTGCTCAATTCATTCGATTTCGAAATAGCGTATAAAGTTCTTCTTGCAATTTCACTGCAGGCAGCGTAGCAATTCTCGCGGGAATCTCGGTCTTGTTTGGGCCGATTCCTTAACGAGAGCCTAGTCGAAAGCGCCCATAAAAAGAGTAAATCGTTTTCGGTATGGGTACGCTGGCCCCTACGAGGGGCGGTAAGCAAGGTAGAGACCAGGGAGCAGGACCGCGAAGGGTCTTCCCATCTCTTCTTGTTATTGTCTTTGTCCGAGATGCCCGGTTCACCAAATGATAATTCAAATCGAGATTGTGTGGGTGTGAAGTTCCCAGGAGATACATAGGGTAAGATCTATGACCAGGCAGCTGCATCGAGTTTCTCTTCTTCCACTATCGGATCGGGTGTTTTCTCCGTTCGGTCGGCTTGGCCAGCCCGGAAGTAATACGAAGTGAACGGGAACCTTGCGCATGCAGCGCTAACAGCTTTCGACTCAAGTATAGTAGGAATAGTTTCCTTAACCTGAGTGACCAAAGGAAGAACGCTCTTGATACATTCCATTCGGAAGATCGCATTGAGTAGGTGGCTCCAGCCTGCCAGGAGCCCATCTTGAATAGTAAGTTCGGATTGCTAAGATAGGAGCAAAGCCGAACGTAAGCATCGGTACGGATCGACTGGCCCGCCCACCATCACCACCGGAACTTTCACCTCTCGGCTCAGAGAGTTTATCGCATCCATATCTTCTTGGGGCTTTCTGGTATCTTTTATAGATTCCTTGAGATGGAGGCACTAGTGTGACTTTAGGTGACCTAAGTTACTTAAGATGACTTTCGGAGTAGTTCTGCTCGAGCTGCGGGTAATTCATTTTCCGGATGGTGCTTCTCAATAGAAGGATCGATACGGGTAGGACCACTAACCAACAGGAAAGCATCTCCAGATCCGATATGAGAACTTGCTTCTCTATACGAAATTCATTAAATGAAAAGGTAACTGTATGCGCTCTATGCGCTTTGTCTTCATCACCATTATATCCTTTTTATCTCTTGTGGAACGACTTGGGAAAGTTGCCCAGAAAGACAATAAAACTCCCGTATTCGCCCTTTCTTGCTTGCCCCTAACCAGAATAAAGGTCACAATGAAACTTTGATAAATTGGACTCCGCTAAGACCCGCTTGATATGAGTAGATTGCCCCGAGTATTTTACTTTGACAAGACAAAATCACTTGTTTTTTTAGCTATATGAGAAAGAGCTGGCGTGTACCCGAACCCCCCTCCTGGTAGCAAAACAGATCAATACCTCGATTCGTATCTACTCACCGGGCGGAAAAAACATAACATAGCATTTCTCATAAATAGACAGTTTTCGTTGAAACGATCATTTCCAAGTTCAAGATGTTGTTTCCCTGTGAAGAATTCCGCTAGCTTGGCATGTTGGTACCAAAATACTACCTATGCTGACAGCTAGCAATCGATAAGCCATCTAGCTTCTCTCCGCTACGGTGACGGCTTATAACACGTCGATCCAGCTTTTCTTCCTGGCGCAGTAGAGGAAGGTCCATTGGGCGTAGAGAGAGTACCATGTGATCAGTCTGTAATGCTTATTGGAAAGTGCTCTCTATCGTCCGGGTCGTGAAAAACACATGTTCTGACTTCTCTTCTGAGAAAATGGGGTGGATCATCTTCAAAAGCAACTCTGCAAGCAAAAGCCGCCTCACAAGCGCATACCTTTCTCCCTTGGAGCAGAAGTCGTCGTACTCCACTTCAAGATGCTCCTTGGTGGTCGCTCTCCGAAGCAACGTCGCTTGAATACGAGACACATCACTCCTCAAGCACGTTTCGAGCAAGCAAGACAACACTAGCTTCTACGACTCCGAGTTAAAGAGCGAGTATTCTCCAAGGCGACATTGTCCTCAAAAAGGTCGTGTATCCACAGTCCCAAAGCAAGCTCCGCCTAAAATGGGAAGTGTTGCATCGTGTCACAGTCCTAGGATCCAGAGCTCACCGCCTGTCCTCCATGGAAGGTTCCTCCTACAGCTTCTGATTGTACAAGCAAGGCACGCACAAGTCCAACTATGTATGATTACAGGGCATCAACCCCACTGATCATCCCACGGGCGAATCGTTGTTTAAGCACGAAAATGGAATAATAAAGTAAGTTCTGATATCGTAGTGCTCGCGCGCCTACGTGTACTACTAACGGATTCAAGAACCGGTGCTCCCTCCGAGAGTAAGTCACTCCAGTGGAATCAGCAGATACCGGGTCCTAGTTCCCTAAGTGGTTACCCGCTTGTGTTCCTTTATATGACCACTAGAGCCGGTAGAGGATCAAACGGAGGTAGAACTTAGCAATCCAGCCTACTCACCCGACTCGGTCCACCCGTATGCGAGGTTTGGGTCTCCTACGAGACGTGGTAGGTAGGCAATCTCCTACTATGCGTTTTTCATCCCACTCCCTCTATCAACATAAGTAAATGTGCATAAAAGAAATACAACTGCTCAGTCAAATCTCTATGCGCCAATACATGGAAAGATCAAAGCCTTGCGGGACACGTAAAGAGACCTACCCACCACCCTTGTGCGTGCGAACCTAACAAGAGATGCTGATGCTAGCTACACCGCGCTTTCTTTCCGACCGACCTGACGTTCCGAGGAGAAGAAGGAATGGTTGTATGCATGCGCCGGACGCCTATAAAAAAGTAAAAGAAACCATGGATGGGGAGAAAGAAATCCCTACTTACTTGACAGGTTTCCGGGTCTCAGAAACATAGAAAGGATTTCACAAATAGGATAAATGTCCAGTGAGGATATCTCCTTGCTTGCTTTTTCATTGACTGATTCTAGTGGCTGGCCCAGTGAGAGAATTACCAGTGTCTGTCATTAGACTTTATCTTTCCACGGTGAACTCCTTTGTTGTAGAAAATCGGCTGGCTGGATTGACCTTTGGGATTGAGTCACTCGTACATTGAATCAGAGTATTTCGTATAACTCTTACTTAACAGACTTAGTGGACTGATTGATTGTTTCTTAGTTAGGATTTTCTATTCCTCCTAGCTTGCGAAATTCCCCTCTGCACTTGCAGCTTTAATAAGAAGTAGTAGATGGGAGTAAGGGCTCAGCTGGTGAGTAGTAGGAGTAAGGGCCCGGCTAGTGAGAACTAGCTTATACTATCTTTCTGGTGTAAGAGCATCTCGCTTATACTTTCGGAGATCTCTCTCGTAATTCGTAGATCTAAAAGCCTAATCTAGAAAAGGGTTTTTCTCAGAGCCATAAGTCAAAATAATAAGTCCAAATTCCGCAAGAGCTTGACAAGCAATCCTTCCTACACAACTCATCGGCGGTGTGACCTGCTTGACTTTTATCTTCGATTCAACCTTGGTATTCTCCTTTCTGAAACTTACTAAGACTATTGAAAGCTTTTTCAATGATTCAAAAAAGCATCCCTAGTATAAGAAGCTGTACCTGACCTACTCCTACTATAGTATTAGAAAAAATAAGAAGCTTTCAAAACACCACTACTATATCTAATATGCCCCGCCAGACCAAGAGTGAGGAGCTTGACTGAACCTCTGAGCGAGCTATTAGTACCTTCTTCCTGAAGAGTAGTAGCCTTCATTCATAGCCTGACCAACTCGTTCGTACGCTAGTCAGCTATGAATTTCTAGTCAAGTTGCTATTCCCTTCTATGGAAGGCTTTTGACCACTATCATACATGACTTTTTTTTCGCCCTTATTTTTAGAACTCATATAATACTGCTGCCCTTTCACTTGCTTCTGCCTTTTCACAAGAATTAAGATAGTGTCCTCCCTGAATTGAGAAAGAAGAGAGAATACCTATGTGCTGCTATGCCTATGGTCCAGAATTGCTATCCGTACGACCTTGGTCTTTGATTGTATAAAAAATACATACTAAGCAAGTAAGCCTGCCTAAAAGCATTTCTTTTTGACACATCTTCTCTCGATTTGAAGAGATTACACATCACTGCGAACGAACTTATTCACTCTTCGAAGCCCCCACCACCTTCTTTCTTTGAGCTGAGCACTTTACTTCGGCTGTGGTCATTGCCTACCGGTAAACTCCCATACTTCCTTCTTTTGTTCGAGGGAGGCCATACATCTTCCTTCTTTGGTTGGATCCAGGTCAGAAAGTTATAGGAAGGTTGTGTGCGCAAACAAGTCTGAATTAAGAAGAAGGGGAGCGAGCAGTACACTACCCATTTGGGTATTGGCAAATCACAGTCATACTTCTTAGAGCGGGGTGGAGCACCAGCACCTTAAGCTGCACCAGTATCTTAGTAAGATAGACACCGATTAAGAAATCGAGAAGTCTAGATTATGGAGACTCTCTAAGTTTTTCTCTGATTTCCTGTGTCTGTACTACTTCACTTTAGACCCGGCATATTGTATGTATCCTTCGCCCTTATTTTAAGTTCAGAGAATCCGCCTTCACCCTTCGGAGAAAACATGGTGGCCGGAGACAAGGTATGTAGATTAATAGAGTTGCTCTTACTTTTAGAATATATCATTGATCAAAACTTGGTTCTCATGGATGAAGTGTTTGAGTAGACAAAAGAAGAAGAAGCTGCTACACGAAGTGAAAACCGGTGCTAAGAGCAGGATATTCTTATCTATGAGAGAGAACTGCTTGGCCCACGATGAGAGAGAACTGGTAGAGAAGTGCTAAAAGTAAGTGTAAGTTAACGAGCATGAACCTCCTCGTTGAGCAGCCGCCTGAGCTTTCTCTTTGTTTAGAATTGAAAGAGAAGTTTTTGGTAGTGGGGTGCGTGGTGTATTAAAAGTGGATATAGACCCCGGACAAGAAAGCCTTTTCTTAAGCACAAATGCGGTACTATTTTTAGCAAGCAATCTCTTCTACAATAGGCGGTCTGATCAATCCAAAATATTGAGGCTGGATTGAGATTTCTCTCTAAATCAAACCGGATTGGAATGCAGGTATAAACCAGCAGCAACCAATAGAGGAGTCAGCCGGTTATGATGCAGCAACAGGTAGACCACTCAGAGACTGAATACAGCTAACATTAGCAGCAAGTGCACCATCACTAACAGGAATCGTAATGGTCTCAAGCATGTGCTTCCTTTCTTCTTGAAGGACCTTGTTTTAAACTTTCTTAATGTCAGGAAGTAGAAGTACGGTGAAATAGATCGAGTATCAAGTATATTAGTGTGTAAGGGTTTCAATGCAGACTTTGATGGGGATCAAATGGCTCTTTCTGGAATTGACTTTTGAAAGCCATCAACCAGAGAACGAAGAATCACTGTGTCCGCCGCAAGAGCAAGAGAAGAGAAAGGACATGACCTCTAAGCGAGTGCGAGGCGAGATCTGCGAAACCAATTTGATGCATCCAACGGGCAGCAGTATTGAGGCGACGTGGCCTACCTGAGTGTGGTCACCACAATTTGAGAGTCCATCATAATTTTTTTCCCTCACCTTATTCTGCTGAGCTCTATTCTCCTCCGCAATTCTCTTCTCGTTCGCATGAGCAAAATTCAGAGAACTAGTTATTTTCCTCTTGTGCCCATACAATTGGTTCCGCTTTGCTCCGCATCATCTGGAATCTCGCGCGATTCGTCTCGAGATAAAGATACCTTACCATTAAAATCATCTTCTTCCCATTGCTATTTCTTTTCGCACGCCTCGCTTCATACGGAGTACCTGATATCATCTACCACTCTTTCCAATCTTGCCCTCAGCGAACTGGTCGACTCAAAATCCGCCCCAGCTTTACCATCGGCCTTCGATTTCATTTCTTCGCTTTTATAGAGCTTTTCCTTTTACCTAATGCCGGCTACCGACAACTCTTGCTATCCAATCCTGACCCAATGTACTCCATACTGAGGGGTATGGCGCATACCCATACCCATGACCAACCTGTAAGGTGTTCCCTAGTGAACTGAATTTCTGGGAACATCAATAGAAAAAAGACTGTGCACTCTAATTTGGTAGAGAAATATATTACAACATTGTTTAGCTGTCTATACTCTGACTCTGCATTCAAATAGGGGTCAAAATGCTTGGTGTCCAACCAGATATCCACAGAGAATAGTCAGTATTAGTTTACCATTTTCTAGTACATATTTCTAAACCAATTGCATCTCTGGTAACTCTGAAATTACTTGAATCAGTATTGCTATGAGATCCCCTCTCCAGTACTGCATGTTCCCTTGCCACTCCAGTTGGTTTACTCCCAGAGACATGATTAGTACCACCAGAGCTTGAATCAATCATTCCATCCCCAACTCCTACATCAGAAACAACAGTGATAAAAAACTCTTCCATTCTATCTATGGTAGATAAAGGAGCTTCAAAGCCGTAGCCATCCTCATGGCCTTTTCACCCTATAGCCGTTGCACTTTTTTTATTAAATGAAATAGTTCGTTTTCTCGCTCTTAACTCGAAAGTACTAACTAAATAGGGGCACGGAGAAATAAAGAAGTGTGGGGGAGAAGCAGCCGAGCTCATTCCCTTCCATTCCTGCTCTATAGTAGGGGTTATGTCCCCCTTTCCTAGTGAGAGCAATACGCAATGCTGCTACGAATAGAGATAGTGCCCTATCCACTGCAAAACGGTACTCTGCTTCAACCACACGGTATGGCTCCCTCATTTCAAACCAAGCTGTAGACCGAGTAGGAAACAGCTAAAGGTTCCGGTCCAAAGGCAAGAAGATCCGTTGGTTGGAAATCCGTATCAATTGTTACTGGTTCTCCCGTTCTTGGTACTGTGTCATGTGACTCTAAAGCCCCAACTAGGCTAGATCGAGATCTTGGTCCTTGCTAGGCTTACTCGCGTAAATAACCCCCATGTCTTAGGTGTTCTCGGGGGTAAGCGAGTCAGTACAATCGGTTGCACAACCGTCCAGTCCATATCATAATTGTCATAATCAATCATATCAGTAGGTGGCATACTTGCCTGCTCAAGTCCATCTACTATGGATGTGGGCTTGGACCAAGCCATCCCCAAACACTGAACCGGATCTTGAAAACGGGACTGAACTGAATCCGACTTCTTGGTAGCCCAGTGGCTTTTGGTCCCCATCGGAAAGTGCTGAATGGATTGCTCCTTGCCCAACGACAAAAAGAAAGAAATTTAGGAGAGGATTGATAGGTTTAAGCATTCAGGGCTGGTCGCTCTTATGGATACCTGTGAGCTAGAGTCGGGAATCGAAAAGGAGACAACGGAAGCCCTACAGATCTAGTTGGGAATGCTGTTCATGCAGTGGAGAGCGTAAATGACCAGCCCTTGAGGCGCGAGTAGACTTATCATATAGAAAGGAAAGAGATAAGCGGAGGGAGGATGGTTTGATGATAGCCAAGATCTCCATCTCATTTGTCACTCTCGTATTCTTAATAGGAATCGGCAAGCAGATACAACCACTAGGCCATTGCCATTCGATCTTCCTGCTGGTGGTCCACCATAGAGCTCCTATGTAGCCGTTTGTTTTCTCGCTTAACTAATTTGTATGAGGCGATACAGCTGAGATCAGCCAACGGTTCGAGCACTTAGCACAATGTGCCACTTAACCGGACGAGCGCAAGACCGGGTCTACCTACCTTATGACATTTATGAAAAACGAACGTTGTATTAAGGGGTTTCTATCAGTTAGTAACAAAGCCGGCAGTATCCTTGAATTCAGGGGTCAGCTACGGGAGGTATGTCTCCATGTGTGCCGAAGAAGCGTCTATCATTATACGCTGTTTATCCAATCAAAAACTTCTTCGTTTAGTTGGTAGAACCCACGCCAATATCATATTGACTCTCTCTCGTCCAATAAGAGTTTCCGAGAGTTACTTTATTCAAATTCTCTCCTTTCCAAAGCTCCACAAGGAAAAAAGAGTAATAGGACAACAATATTGCTTTCATTTATTTTGAGTTCTTTCTTTGTTGAGATGGAAATCGACGTTCTTTTGAAAAGGGCTAGGTAGTTTGCACGCAGGCAAAACTTCTTCATGAAAGGTAAAAAATAGACTTGGATTTCATGGGTTTCTTAATGACTAGTCATTCGTTTGAAGCCTTAAGAAACCGGCAGAGAAAGCGGCAGTTTTTTTTCCGAATGACCTTATTTCGAGAATCAACTAACCGACAAATCCGTAGCCCAGGTGATTCGCTGCCTCCCTCTCGCCAAAATGGGATGAATCTTCTCATGCAGCTTTTTGATTATTCAGGGCGCAGCGAAGCCAATTTCCATCAAGGCAAGGGGGTAAATAAGGGGGAAGAGGAGTTGTAACGATAGAAAAGAGAAATGACTATAAGGAACCAACGATTCTCTCTTCTTAAACAACCTATATACTCCACACTTAACCAGCATTTGATAGATTATCCAACCCCGAGCAATCTTAGTTATTGGTGGGGGTTCGGTTCGTTAGCAGGTATTTGTTTAGTCATTCAGATAGTGACTGATGTTTTTTTAGCTATGCATCACACACCTCATGTGGATCTAGCTTTCAACAGCGTAGAACACATTATGAGAGATGTTGAAGGGGGCTGGTTGCTCCGTTATATGCATGCTAATGGGGCAAGTATGTTTCTCATTGTGGTTCACCTTCATATTTTTCGTGGTCTATATCATGCGAGTTATAGCAGTCCTAGGGAATTTGTTCGGTGTCTTGGAGTTGTCATATTCCTATTAATGATTGTGACAGCTTTTATAGGATACGTACCACCTTGGGGTCAGATGAGCTTTTGGGGAGCAACAGTAATTACAAGCTTAGCTAGCGCCATACCAGTAGTAGGAGATACCATAGTGACTTGGCTTTGGGGTGGTTTCTCCGTGGACAATGCCACCTTAAATCGTTTTTTTAGTCTCCATCATTTACTCCCCCTTATTTTAGTAGGCGCCAGTCTTCTTCATCTGGCCGCATTGCATCAATATGGATCAAATAATCCATTGGGTGTACATTCTGAGATGGATAAAATTGCTTCTTACCCTTATTTTTATGTAAAGGATCTTGTAGGTCGGGTAGCTTCTGCTATCTTTTTTTCCATTTGGATTTTTTTTGCTCCTAATGTTTTGGGGCATCCCGACAATTATATACCTGCTAATCCGATGCCCACCCCGCCTCATATTGTGCCGGAATGGTATTTCCTACCGATCCATGCCATTCTTCGCAGTATACCTGACAAAGCGGGAGGTGTAGCCGCAATAGCACCAGTTTTTATATCTCTCTTGGCTTTACCTTTTTTTAAAGAAATGTATGCGTAGTTCAAGTTTTCGACCGATTCACCAAGGAATATTTTGGTTGCTTTTGGCGGATTGCTTACTACTAGGTTGGATCGGATGTCAACCTATGGAGGCACCATTTGTTACTATTGGACAAATTCCTTCTGTCTTTTTCTTCTTGTTCTTTGCCATAACGCCCATTCCGGGACGAGTTGGAAGAGGAATTCCAAAATATTACACGGATGAGACTCATCGCACCGGATCCTTAGACGGATGAGACTGATCACACCTGATCAGTGATCAATTCTGGCACAATGAATTTACGAGTTATTTTACACAATGAATTTACAAGCAGATGATGATTTTGGCTATAAAGATACACTCCTTTCGTTTCAGATTTAGGAAATGCTTGGAATTGGAATTGGTTGAAAGGAAACCGGAACTGAAAGATCGACTCGGGGAAACAGGACCTTAATAAGCGCCTTCCGAGACTTGGACTCGAGGAAGGTAAGAACCCCCGGTTTTCTACACGCGGGAACCCCTAAGCTGCGGTTGGAAAAGCTCTCTAGTTTGATTGTCTGGTTTTTTTCTAGGCAAAGGAAAGGGCTTGCATTGCTCAAGTCTTCCTGGACATCTGAGATGGAAGATCCTTTGTATTCTGTTGATCTTGCTCTTATTATTTGTAATGAAAATGCATTCAAAGATGGATTGTTATTTTGATACGAGAAACTCAAACTCTACAAAGAAGTTCTCAGTTGCTACAAGCAAGCTCTCGATCACGAAGGTTTAATTGCATGCTGTAAGAAGCTAGGGGACTCATCTCAAGGGGGGGATCCATCTCTGTGGGGTGATCTGTTGAAGTTGGGGATCTTGGGGAAGATTGCTCTAAGGAAGTGAAAGAGGTCTTGACCTACATTGAGAAGGAGGATGTTTTGCCTCCCATCGTTGTGCTACATACACTATCAAAAAACCCATGCTTGATGCTCTCGGTTGTCAAGGATTACATTGCTCGCAAACTTGAGCAAGAATCAAAGCTTATTGAAGATGCTAGAAAATCTATGAACAAGTACCAGGTTAGTAATTCAATTGTGATATCTTCTGCAGCGTTTTCTCTCTGTTGCTATTCTCAGCACTTTTGAAAGTATCTATGCAAAGGAATTAGTATTAAGAATAGCTTGGTTTGGTGCAAATGTAATATAAAAAAGGCATTCCCCTATATGCTGTTAGATGTACTGCAAAAAGGTCAAGTTAAAGAAATATTAGGAAAATTGTTTCGGCTGTCTGTGCTATCATTTTTCTGGAAGCTTTTAAGCCTGTTGTCCAGATGCTGCCGCCTCCAAGTAGTTCTTGTAAATTGTTTTCTTGTGGTCTTGTTCTCTGTATTGTTTTTGGAAACAAAGTACTCTGTATTGTTCATGTGCTGAACTTCATAGTTAGAGGTAGCACAGCAGCAGCAGCTACTCTCACCAGGTGCCTTTCGTCAAGGATACCGTCAACCGATTAAACCTTTGCTAATGGTGGAATTGCCAAACCTTTGCCCATGCCGAAAAAGAAGCCAAGTCCGATTCAATAATTACCTTTCTTTTGTTTTGTGTGCATGTCATTCAGTGATACACAGACGATATTTCTGTGAAATATTTTTAGGAAAGGGCGTGCTCGTCATTTTACACCCCCCACCACCAATCTCCGGCCCGTCCGTCTATTTATAGCCGGAGCGACGGCCATCGCCACCATTAACCAGTCCACAGACAGGCACCGCTCGTGAGGCAGAGAGAGAACCAGAACCAGACATGCAGCGCCTCGCCTCCTCCCGGAGGCTCCTCCAGGCCGCCCTCGCCCCCGGCCGGGCGCATTCCAGCCTCTCCGCGGCCGCGGTCGCCGCCGCGCCGGAGAATGGCGTCGGCGCCCCCAAGATGCCGCCGTTCGCGTACACGCCGCCGCCGTACGACGGGCCGCGGGTGGCGGAGATCGCCCAGAAGCGGGCCCAGTTCCTCAGCCCCTCGCTCTTCCACTTCTACGACCGCCCTGTACGTGCCCCCTTGCCCTTGCCGCCCTCCATTTTCTTGGGAACGAACCACCAGACTGACTGAAAAAAGAAAATGAAGTGAATCGAAGTTTGATTTCCATCCCCATTTGTGTTCTCGAGGGAAATTGTTATAAATCGGAGACCTGGTTTTAATTCCCCACTCCAACATCGCCGAACACGAACGGTACATCTGTACATGTAACATGTCCCGCTTAAAATGATGACCGGCGTTGGCATAATTAGGCAAACGATGTGTACAAATCTTCTTGTTCTGGTCGCTTTTAGTAGTTTTGTGGTGAGAAAAGATGGTCTTTTTTGGTAGCCCTTACCTGAATTGTGGTGATTGGTGAGATCTAGGAATCACATAAGTAGCCAAGATTCTCAAAAAAGGGAATCATAGAGCTAAGATTGTTAGTAGTAGCAACAGCGTTCTGCAATCCATCGGATCTATCTCTGTATTAGTGTAGCTATGCTTTATTGGGACCAAATGAATCAACCACAAAAAGTTGTGATTGTATCTTATCACTGAAAAGTTTGCACTACTAACTCCTGTGCAAGTCTGAGATCTTACATCTGTGGCTGGAGCACCAATATTTTATAAAGAGGGTGATCACAGACAAATTACTTTTTCTGAACTGCACATGCATTGCCAAAGTTAGTAAAATACTGTCAAGATGGGGTTGGGGTTTCTGCAGATAGTGTCAAAAGTTGTGTACCTACCATGCTCACGGCTCACCCACCAACCTTGGAGCTCACGTGCTATACTCAGAGCAACACACATATCACGTGTAAAACATATTTTTGTGTGAAGATATATCTGATTTACAAGACACAAAGAAAAAAAAATTGGAAGTGGAAATACTTTCGTCAGCTAGCTCTTTGAGATCCCCTTGTATTCTTGAAAGTAAAGCTTTCGTGAAAACACTGCAATAGGACAAAATATTAGCTGTTGTTACTTCAATACCTCTCTCAGTACTTTCTGTTTGGATTCAGTGTACTAATCTGACCAGGACAAAGAGTGTAGTTTGAAGATTAAGTGAGGAAAAGCTAGTATCATGCAAGACAAATTGAGATTTAATTCAGCATGAAAATTGATTGTTTTTTTTCACTCAACAATTATTGCAGTTGAACATAGTCGATGGAAAGATGCAGTACCTGTTCGACGAGGATGGTCGCCGCTACCTGGATGCTTTTGGTGGCATTGCGACCGTTTGTTGCGGGCACTGCCATCCTGATGTGATTGAAGCCATAGTCAACCAGGCAAAGAAGATACAGCACTCCACAGTTCTTTATCTGAATCATGCAATTGCAGACTTTGCTGAGGCTTTGGCGGCCAAAATGCCTGGTGATCTGAAGGTACTGTCAGCCTAGTAAAACTTTACGCATTTCTGTACCTGAAAGTACTTTGGAATTTTATGGCTTAAAATATAGGGTATGTCCGATACACACAGATTATTTTGTTTGTTTCATTGAGCCTCATGTGAAGCTGCTCTTGTTCTCTGCAGGTTGTTTTCTTCACAAATTCTGGCACGGAGGCAAATGAGCTTGCATTGATGATCGCTCGGCTTTACACTGGTTCCCATGACATTATTTCACTTAGGAATGGATACCATGGGAATGCAGCTGCAACAATGGGTGCTACTGCTCAATCCAACTGGAAATTTAATGTTGTCCAGGTAAGGAAATTAAAATACTATATTGAAAGATGCCTCATTTTATTTCATGGCTTATTAGTGACATTTACTCATTTGCAATGTGTCCAGACCGGAGTGCACCATGCTCTTAATCCAGACCCATATAGAGGCGCTTTTGGGTCAGACGGAAAGAAATATGCCAGAGATATTCAGGAAACCATTGACTATGGGACTACAGGAAGAGTTGCAGGTTTCATTTCAGAAGCCATACAGGTATGCTAATACCAACACATTGTCATACTATCACCATGCTCAAAAGTGAGATTTCCTAAAGAAACAACTGGAATGTTCCTCTCTGCAGGGAGTTGGTGGAATAGTGGAATTAGCACCAGGATACCTGCCTGTGGCCTACGATATGGTAAGGAAAGCTGGTGGCCTCTGCATCGCCGATGAAGTTCAGGCGGGGGTTGCGCGAACTGGAAGCCACTTCTGGGGATTCGAAGGGCACGGTGTCATCCCTGATATAGTCACTATGGCAAAGGTGAGGTCTGATAGTTTCTCCACAGTTTTCATACTTAAAGAGTTCATGCATTCCATTATATGTCATTGGGTTCAGCTTCATCAGTGTACAATGTATCAAACTATAGTCTGACATGTTTCCTGTCATTCTTGCTCAGGGCATAGGGAACGGAATACCGATAGGAGCGGTCGTTACCACACCTGAGATTGCTAAGGTGTTAACCCGCAGGAGCTACTTCAACACCTTCGGTGGTAACCCTGTCAGCACAGCTGCCGGCCACGCTGTTCTCAAGGTACTGGAGAAGGAGAAGCTGCAGGAGAATGCGTTCGTTGTTGGCTCCTACCTGAAGGAGAAACTTAACGCTCTGAAAGAGAAGCATGACAGTGAGTACCAGCTAGACAAAATCACATCGCAAACACATATACCTCGAGGATACTTCTGTTACTTACATTCGGCTTCTTGCAGTTATTGGCGATGTTAGGGGGAAAGGCCTCCTTCTCGGGGTTGAGCTGGTGACCGATCGCCAGAAGAAAACTCCGGCGAAAGCTGAGATCGCGCAGGTCATGAGCCACATGAAAGGTGATGGATTACACGAACTGATGAGCTCTGTCGCGTCTCTGTACTTTCGCAATTATAAAACTGAAGTAGCAGATCTTTGAACCTGATATCCGAGTGTGTTCTTGTCTGAACAGATATGGGCGTGCTGGTGGGGAAGGGCGGTTTCTTCGGCAATGTGTTCAGGGTGACGCCTCCGTTGTGCTTCTCCAAGGAGGACTCCGGTAAGATCTACTGCCAGTGCTCACATTCATAGCATATATATGTTATCTTGGGTTCTGATACATAACTGTAACTTTGCGTCGCAGACTTCTTGATCGAGGTGATGGACATCGCGCTGTCGAAGCTGTGAAGAGGCACTGCTCTCACTGATAAATAAGAGACGATCTGCGAAACAGCACCTCGTTGTCTCGTGCTCTGTCTTGCAAACCCATGATGCGCACATCCGATCTGCGCCTCCTGAACATTAGTATTCGGCTTGATGTCCTGAGTAGGAACTCTATGTGACCAATAAGTTCTCCGTAATAAGATATTCAGATGTGTTATGGCAGCTTTTATGATACATGTATCCTGCATTCTTCCTGCTATCCAGAAAACAAAGCATTGCCACATTTACTTGTCGAATTCCAGGTGATTAAAAAACTGAATTGGCCATTAATATCGTAAGCAAAAATGTTTGATAATCAATCGGATATGGAACATTACTGTGGTTAAATTACAACCATAGCTAGGCCTTTTCATGAAGATAGTGTTATTGAGGGACAGAAAGAACTTGTATGTTTACATTACTAGGTTTTACAAGTTGTTATAAAAGCAGGATGATCAAAGACATGTCTAGGTTTTTCTGGAGTGGGGATCCCACTAAGAAATACCACCTGGTTGCAAGGGACAAAGTGTGTGTCCCAAAAGACCAAGGGGGGCTAGGCATTTTGGATCTTAAATTTATGAACAAAGTCTTGCTCTTTCTTTCCCCTGGTGATATCTCTCTGAATAAAACATCACTGTCCAGAAAGTTACTACTAGTGTTTTCAGTTTTACTAGGTTCTGGGAGGATCATTGCATCCTGACGAAACGTTGTGCTATGTAGGGGAGGATCATGTTTCAAAACTTGCCTCTTCTGTGGTGGAGATGAAACAATGTTACTTTTTTTTTTTGCTGCCCTTTAGCCAGATATGTGTTGAATGTGGCAAGTTTTCCACTAAACTGTGAACTCACAAATGTTGAAGATTATGTTGGGGTGGGGGTGGGTTGAGAAAAGACCAGAAAAGATTGGTGGCTGTCATCATCATTTTAGCTGTTGTTATATGGGGGAATTGGAAGACTAGAAACTAGGTTTGTTTTCAATATGTTTAGCCGAGTCTCTTGATGTTGTTTTTAAGATTTGCAGATGGATTGGTTCCTCGTGTATTATGCAGGGGACAAGGAGGACGCAAGGGATTGGCTACAGGTTGCGCACAAAACTGCTGGAGCAAGTAGGCTTGTGGTTCAATGCAACGAGATGCTCGACGAATTCATTCTCTGCAGCTGATTTATCTTCCTCTAGTTGATAAATCTGAATTCGTTTTGTTTCCCTGGTTGGCGTTGCTGAGGCAGCTGTGTAAAAGATAGATAGCACATTCTAGTTTCACGCATCTGAATGATGAAACAAATCAGCGATGAAAGGCAGGGGGGCCCCTCTCCCCTTACCTTTTCCTCCTTTGTGCGGAAGGTCTACCAGAGACAAATTGTTGAAGCAAATCATTTACAGCAATTATGCTCTACCATCTCTTAAGAATACACATATGCCGACCGACAACTAAAATTAAACAATATCACCAATATGACCCGAACACATATACAGCAAATGTACAAACCAAACGACACCGAGTAGCTAACTTGAACTCGCGAGACCTATTTCTTTCCACCGATCATAGGTTGACCACCACCCTTTGGACTAGGCACATTTGTCGATCTGCTTGTCTTGCCTGCTGCGCCGAAACTCTTCACATCGATCAAATCACCAAACAGATTGTCTGGCATGTAGTAGGGTTTGGCTGCGGTCGCTGGTGCTTCTTTTGGTCTTTGGTTTCCATTCATTCGAGCATCTGGAACAATGGCAAGGGCGTTGTTTGCATGAGAAACAAAAGAGCTTTGCTGTTGCATAGGACTGGGATTTGGGGTTGGAGATGGCACATGTTGCATCAGTGGAGAAGCATAAGGTGTTGAAGGAGCCGGGTAAGGTGTTGAGGCAACAGAAGCAACAGGAGGATTCGTCGTTTGGTATGTGGCAGGCTGAAAAGGATTTACAGAGTTGGCACTTGTAGGCATGGCCCATGGTGGTGCCGGATAGGTTGATGTATATTGTGGCGGAGCTGGATAGGTTGATGTATATTGTGGAGGCTGAACTGGATATGCTCCAGTCTGTGCACTCTGTTCACTTTGGGCCCAGGGTGCGACGTGATTGTTGTATGGAGTGTAACCCTGATTTATTGGATATGCCTGGTGGTTGGAAGGGTAATGTTGTCCATTCGACGCTGCAGGCTGATAGTTCGGCGGTAATTGTGACCCATTCGACATGGCGGTCTGCTGACTGTCATTTTGGCTCTGAGTTGAAGAATCTGTAGATGCTTCAGGAGGACTGTACAAGGTGAGGCTTAGAAGGTCGATCATATCCTGCTCTTTTGTCCGAGTACCACTGACAGAAGCTGACTCAACAGGAACTAGGGCATTGCTCGCAACAGAAGATGAGGCTTCAGAAGTTGCATCGTCAATAGGTATAAGGGCATGATCACCAACACTTGGTGATGCCTCATCGCTACTTACCACAGATTTGTTCTTTCTACAGATACAGAACATATCATAAATAGTTGTGGTTCAGGAATATACAGAATGACCATCAAAAGCTATTTTCAGTTACCTTTTTGCTAGCTGAGCAAACTCATCCTCTTCATCCTCTTCAACGGGGATCTCATTTTGTGCAACAACTGGAGGTGCAGATGGCTGTGGTGTTGGATCCTCTCTGGGTATTTCATCTCTCCTTGGTGTTTCAACTGGCAAAGGAGAACCAGAAGCGATGGCATCGTGTTTTGCAAGTACACTTTGTAAGCGGTCATTTATTTCTAGGCCTTGTTTCAGTAGCTCCTCATTCCTAAATAACAGAAACCATAAAAAGTCACACATTACATTCTGTGGCAGTGTGGCCTGAACTGCACTGTCATTTAGACGGCACAGAACTGAAAAAAAATGTGTGCCATGCTTATGCATGTGCATGCTAGTTCTTATGCTAAACTTCAAATCACTTGAGGCGAACACCACGGCACACAAAGATAGGGGAAATATTCTTTGTACGTCTGTGGGAGAGATGAGCTTACCCCGTTGAACTGACAAACCCCATGAGCTTTTGTTGATTTGAACGACTTTGGCTGACAAGCTCAGTAACAATTTCATCTTTAACAGCCTGGCATCACCAATAATTGATTAGGTTATTTCATGAACTTCACTAAACTAGACATGCAATTTTCTTTCAAATATTCGGTTTACCATGCGATCAGCAGGATTCAAAGCATTCACCATATCACTCAGTAATTCTGTTGCATCTCTAATATTATCCAGATCCCCTGAACTGGAGCAAAAAAGAGATAACAAGTTATAACCATTAAATGGAGCAATAGAACAGATAGCTTGGGCAAGAAAAGCTCAAGGAGTTGAATATGGAGTACTAGAGAAGAAATGCAACCTCAGCGTTTCAACATCAGATGCCATTCTGTCATTTAGACTTCCAGTGGGATATGCAGGTGAACCATACGGCTGAGACTGATGCGTCACAGGAGGAGTAAATATTGGAGGGGCATCCATAGGACGGCGTGGGAACATTACTCCTGACCTCTGTAAAAGATGTCACGTTAGCTGATATGATTAAAGCCCAGTAGCTTGTCCCCAAAATAGTAAGACGTGAACATTATATGAGGCCGAACTACTTATACTTCAAACTTTTCTCTCAGGGCATGTTCTTGGCTCCACAGAAATGTATACTGGACTGGTTCTGTTGAAAAGTGTGAGGTTTACACTGGGGGAAAAATTGCAGCCATACCTTTAGTTCAATGTATGACCAGTAATACTGTGGATATTTGCCCCCAGGTCCACCAAATGCTTCTTGCCATGAGTCCAGAAGTATCAATATCTTATCCTTCACTTGCATATCGTGCTGGATATTCAGAAAATAAACATTCCAAAAAACTTAGGATTGTGTTTGATTGTTTTCCATTAGTACAAAGAAACAGAAGACAGAAATCAAAATAAGAAATATAACCACAAAATGCCAATGCCAATTATATGATCCATTATGGATGAATCACAGATATGACTGTTACCATGTTACCCAATAACAGTTAGCAAGTTCACCTGAAGAAGAGTGATGGCTGAGCTCAAACACCGAGTTTTGAGTCACAAAATAACAGGGATTGGCCAAAAGGGTTCTTATTGTATTTGTGATTTTATCAAGTATGTCTAACATGAGAATTCATAACATTCATTCATAAAGTTCTAAATGACATGACAAAATTATCTGTCACTAAATATTTTTTGGATGACCAAGTAAACAAGCATACAAAAATGGATGTAGCCAAATTGAGAAATATATGGAAACAAGATAATAGATAATCTAACTAATTATTTCAAAACTTGTTTTTACTTCTCTTTTGCTAATTTAAGAAGCATGAGAATAAAAGGAGAGACTTCGAAGGATCAAAGGAGCGTATACCTTCTTCTGAACAATTTTAACCATTTCTTGTAAAATATGCAGCTCAGCAACTTCAGAATGAACATATTCACCACAGTTCTTCATCATTGTCTCCAAGAGCTGCAAAGATTTTTATAACCAGTGTGAACAATAAAAATAGCCCCATGAAGTTGTCTTGGTGGGAGAAATAACTTTATACTTATTGCTTTCTTAAGTTGACAATCTTACAGTGGCAGATAAGTATAATAGCGTCTGAATTACTTCTAACAAACTGAAAGTGATCAGAAAAACAAATCTAGAGTTTTCACAGCAAAGCATTACAGAAAACTACCAATAACACATATTATTAGAAATACGCACCGTCAAAGTGAAAAACTGAACTTTCGGGTCCTTATTCTGCAGCCGCTTCTTTACTGCTTTTACCACATCTTTTGTTTGCCTGATTAAGGATTGCAAATATATTAGCATCCGGTAAGGTAAAGCTTCTCTGCGAAAACATAAGTTAATCTGGATGTCGTCCCATCAATACATTTACACAAACACAACATAATTCAAAGGTTTATTTATTTGGAATCCTCTATTTAAACATAATGGCAATAAATCATAATCAATTATATAAATAATCCAGATGTCTTCCCACCTATGAATACCCCAACAGAATAGAAGTTGAAACACATTTTCATCATGAACAGCAGCTGTGATACAGTTTGGTTCTGACAGATCATTGTCCAACAAGCTAGGCATCAGAATTAGACAGGAAGTTTCAGAGTGCTATGGATAGCTTATCAATCATATTTTCTCGACCACAGAAATACTACCATTAGAATCCATATCTTGATTGGCATGAATGGCAAGCAAGCTACTGTGCACACCATTGCTGGAGCCATACAATTGTCCTGTATGCAAATTCCTTCATAATCCTTTGTGACATCTCAGTCGACGCTCCAAAGGGACTATACCTGAGCTCGAGCTTCAGTTTCTCAGCTCAGCCTAAGTTCAAAAAACTATAAAACGTGCCACCGTAAGCTAAAAGTAACCTACAGGCGTCTGCTTAGTACTTGCAGCCCATACTATAGTTGCCATAACAGAGTAATAACCACTAGAAAATTGTCCGAGGTAACAACAGGCTGGAGGCCACTTCCTACCAATCATCTCAAGCCACCTCGAATCAACTTGCTACGTAGTAAGAATTCCCAAATAGATTGCAATTTTGACCAAAACCCGCCCCAATCAATCGGGTCAACGGTCCCCCGAAACCAAAAACCCCGCCGCCACAGAAGCAACAACGACAACAACAAAGCAGCAAGCCCCGCCGGACAAATCCCCAATCCCCCACCACCGTAATTCTCACCACTCGGCGGCAAGCACGAAAAGCAAAACAGCCATAGCGTCAGTCAGAAGAGCCATAGTAGGAGGCGGGGAAGAAGGGGAGGCGACGATCAGTAGTCACCATCGGTCGGCGTTGAGGGTGTCGCAGATTTCGAGGTTGACGGCCCAGTCGGGCCCCTGCAGCAGGTGGCTGGTGGCCTTGTCCACCCGCGACGCCGCCGGGAGCCGCGCCCCCGGCCGCGGGGCCGTCCCCACCGGGTACATCGCCGGAGGGGGACGCGACCTCTGCCTCTAGCTCGAAACCGCCTCCCGCGTGCAGCCTAGTCCAGCGGCAGCGGTCGCTTGGGGCTTGGGGAAGCGTCCACGGGACGGAGCTCGAAAGATTCCGCTGATTTTTCTTCTCCGCGCCTCCTTTTACGCGAGGAGGGGCGGACAGCGGAGGGGGAGGAGAGGCGAGGATGGCAGGTGGACTAGCCAAATTGGAGGAGGCGACGAAAAGCGGATTGGGGGCGCGTTTATCCACTTCGGGCCGCGCGGGGTACGTACATGACGGGTGGGCCCGTCTTCCACGTGGCCGAGGTTCCGTCCGGTGGTCGGGGCTCGGAAGGTGCCCGAGGCAAGGCGAGACGGAGGGGGGTTACTTACCGGTCTGGGTTTAAGCGGGTTTTTGCTTGCCTCGGTCGCCTCGGTCGCCTTGTGTGGGGTTTATTATCCGCGCACGCACTGACGGTCGTTGCGTTGCGTCGCCGTCTTTTGGTTAGACTAACTGAAGAAGAAAAGTACACAAAAAGGCTTCTGCACTTGGGCAAATCAGCAGCAGATGGTTAAAGGCTTAAAAAAAGCTCGTCTAGAAGTTGGCCGTGGCCAAAGTCTAGTGGTCTCCATGGCAAGTAAGCCTGGCTATCTACATACAGCATCTTTTTTTTTTTAACGTACATATAGCATTAGCACGAGGTAATATTACCGGGAGTCATAGAACTTGCGTCCCATGTTCAGTTTGGTGCTAAAACTATAAAAATACGGTTTTGTGATCATCTAACTTGACTCAAGCGTGCAGATATGGTCACAATACGCGTATGTGGACGGATCCATATGTATGGCCCCACCTGCCAGTGAGTGACGGCGATGTGCATGACGTATTTTTACGCAAAACACCCTCACAACTTTTTTTGTACGGAAAAAGCCAACCATAGCGACGCTTTTTTCACAAAACCCCATCACATATTTTTATTTACAGGAAAACCAGACCACAGTAGTGTGTGCATATATGCGAAATTAACACAAAAAATAATACGCCAGGACTCGAACCGGCGACATGTAGGTTTAATGTTGGTACGGTCTAGCGACTAAACCCATCAGGTGGGGATGTCTAAAATGGATAACTATCGTATATGTAATGAACGAGGACTCATCTGCAGTTTAAATGGGCTGCGGATACTGCGACCCATTTTGCACGCGCTATTTTTTTTAAAGATATTTGTAAAGCGTAAGTAATAAAGTTATGTTCAAATATTTGTGTGCTAAAAATATTATACATATAGATGATGGTACGAAAATGAAAACATCTAAATATAAACCTGTGTATTATATATAAAATATTTAGTAAAACGTACGTAATAAAATTATGTTTAAATATTTGTGTGTTAAAAATATTATACATACAAAAAATGATTAGTAATTTAAAAAAATTAAACCTGTATATTATATAAAAATGTTTGTATTCATAATTTTGCATAATATAAAAATATTTCATAAATGTTTGTATTCATCATTTTGTATAATTTAAATATAAGCCGTGAGTGTATTTTCTTGGATTCATTAAACATATTTCTTTAATAAACATTTTCAATATCCGTACTAACTAAATATTTTCATATAATACACAGGTTTATAGTTAAATTCTTTTATTTATTAATTATCGTTTGTATGTATAGTATTTTTAACACACAAATATTTGAACATAATTTTATTACTTATGTTTTACAAATATCTTAAATGTTTTTATTTCTTACGTGTTACTACATATTTTATATATAATACATAGGTTTATTTTTAATCTTTTTATTTACTAATACTCGTCTGTATGTATAATATTTTGAACACACGAATATTTGAACATAACTTTATTATTTACGTTTTACAAATATTTTAAAAAATAGCGCACGCAATATGGGCCGCAGTATCCGCAGCCCATTTAAGCTCCAAATTAGTCGTCGTTGAGTACATATATGTTCGTTATCCAAGCTAGACATCTGAGCCTAGACCACGTAGTGGCTAGACCGTCGCGGGTTCTAGTCACGGCGGAACCTTTATATATATATATTTATATTAATTTTAGCATATATGTGCACAACTGTGGTCGGGTTATTTTTGTAAAAAATTGTGAGGGTGTTTTTTGCAACAAAAAAACATTGCGGTGGTTGACTTTTTTCACAAATAAAAATAATATAAGGGCGTTCTGCATAAAAATACGTCGCGCCCAGCGCCGTCACTCAGCGACAGGTGGGGTCATACACATGGATACACCCGCATACATGTATTGTGACCGTATCTGCACGCTTGAGTCAAATTAGGTGACCACAAAACCGTATTTTCAAAATTTTAGCACCAAACTGAACATGCGACGCAAGTTCTATGACTCCTGGTGATATTACCTTCATTAGCATCTTCTAATGCTTCGACTCGAAGGTTTTTTACGAAAGGTGGAGCAGCAACTTGCAGTTCGTCCGTACGCGCGAAACACGTAGGTAAATGTTGGGTCGCCCATGCAGTGCAAATGCAATGTTTTCTTTTTGCTCAACACCGCCCCCTAAACAGTACTCCTTAGTATGGATTGGATAGATATAAAGAATTCAGACGTCCCCGTCTCAGCCAACCAGTCAAAGGGACCTCAAAGTTCTCCACATACGGCACATCTTGTTCGCAGGGCGGACACGTAACCATCCATCCTTTCCAAGCCTCCGTCCAACCCAAAGGATTCCTGCTGCGGTGCTGCCTCCGGTTGCTTAATCCGATCATCGAATAACTAAAGTATTCTGTACGTTGCCGGTTGGATAGAGCATCACGCGTTTTATCCCAACTAATCTATTGATTAATGAGCTACGACCAGAGAATGATTGACTAATCAAACTCAAGAAATTAATTCGCTCGCAGTGGGACAGAAGGAGACGACTCTCTTTTTTCTCGGGGAAGAAGAAAGAGCGCCGTTGACTCTGTGAACAGTCTCGACGGGAGAACGTCGGCCAGCAGGATTTTTTTTATTGCAATGGAACACTCCGATTAAATAATCACACTGGCGCATCCGAACGTTTACATCCAGCAGGACTGACCGCCCCAAACAGATGCGAGGAAACTGAAGGTGATGCGATTGTTGCTTTCGGCCCGTGCCTATGACGACTCCTCCGGCCGCCAAAGCGGAACGAGTTCGTCAGTCCATGCGATCGGTCTCCGTTAAGTCGTCCGCTTTATTTTGACGCGATTTTTCTTTTTTTAACTGGAACATTCATTCCATAACTTAACCATGCACGGCGGATTCCTACAGTGATTTGCAAACAGTGTGAGGCCCCTGACTTGCCTTCCTCATTTTACACAGCAGCACCACTGTAGCTCTCTGACATCTCTTCCCAAAGTTTGGGCTGGTCCTTCCACCAAGTGCACACTGCACCCGCTCGGGAGCCAAAGTCAGCATGGCTATGAGCATTCTCTCAAAAAAAAAAAAAAAAAAAAAAAAACAAGGCTATGAGACATATTACATGAACGCTTACAGAAAGTAATAAATTGAAAAGCATCAAAGGATGCATAAAGCCATCTCCAACGTCGATCCTCAAGCCGCTCGCATACGTCCGGACCGCATTGTCCGGATCGCGGAAGCCATCCAAAGCGTGCCTGTATCGGTCTGCCGAGCGGTTCGGACGTGTTTTCTTTCACAAACCGGAGACTAATATGGTGGGCTTTTTGGCCGTCTGGCCGCCCTGGCCCACAAAAAACCCCTCACTCGCGCACGCGCGCTTCTCGCCCGAAACGGTCAGCGCCGCTTTAGAGCGCCAGTGCCGCATTCATGCCCGGCCAGAGTGGACGCGACCTCTCACTGGCGCCGCCATTGAAGCGCGGCGCGCCGGCCGAGAGAGCGCCGCTCGCGCCGCTTCCCAGTGCAGGCGACTACTCCGCGTTCAGACGACACGACGGTCGTTCGTTCGTCTGTCTGCCGCCCACATTAATGACATGCGCCGAGGTGGCTACTCCGGCGCCACCCGTTTGTCCCTCTGCCGCCCACCATTGCTATATAAATTTCTGCCCGGCCATAATCGCAGTCATCTGCCTCCGATCCCTTTCTCCTCTCCGCACCACTCCCACCACGACTTCCTCGCGCTTGAAAACTTTCTGGGACGGGCTGACGACGAACCAGAAGAAGGAGTTGGCCGCCATTGCTACCGGCTGGCTGGCCGGCAGGCAGCCGGAGGACGACGACGTCCCAATGGAGGACGCGGCCGACGACGAGCCGGCGCCACCCTCCTCCTCCGCGCCACTCTCGCCGACGCATTGCACCATGACCATCGGCGAGACTCGTGCCCATTACATGAACATGGTGCGGGAGGAGTAGTTCCAGGAGGCACAGGCCGACGCCGCCTACAACCACCAGCTCCTCCAGGAGCTCCAGCAGGTGGAGGAGCAGCTCGCCGCCAGCAGGGAGATCGCGCCAGACGCGGGCCTAGCGGCGCTGCTCGAGTCCTACCGCTCCGCCCGCGAGATCCGCCTCGCCCGTTGGCGGTACCGCCAGCGTCAGCTGGAACTGGAGGCCGCCTACAAGGAGTTCGATGAGGCGGCGGACGAGGTGTGGGGCAAGACCGCCGATGAGGCGGAGGACACCGCCGAGGCCGCGCTCCGCCGCTGCTACTTGTAGTCTGCGTTGGTATTTCCCCGAAGAGGATATGATGATGCAGTACAGTAGAGATAAGTATTTCCCTCAGTTAAGAACCAAGGTTATCAATCTAGTAGGAGAACCAAGCAAAATTCCGTTAAGCGCACCTGCACACACAAGAGCAAACACTTGCACCCAACGCAAATAAGAGGGTTGTCAATCCTCTTAGTGGTTGTTTGCAAGGATTAAATCTTATCAAGGTAAATAGATAAACTAAAATACCAATTAAAATAAAAGTAAATAAATTGCAGTAAGGTATTTTTAGGTTTTTAATATGATAAAGATAGACCCGGGGGCCATAGTTTTCACTAGAGGCTTCTCTCTCGAGCACAGAAACATACGGTGGGTAAACAAATTACTGTTAGGCAATTGATAGAAAAGCAAATAATTATGATGGATTCATGGCAATGATCATGTATATAGGCATCACATCCGAGACAAGTAGGCCGACTACTGCCTGCATCTACTACTATTACTCCACTCATCGACCGCTATCCAGCATGCATCTAGAGTATTAAGTTAATAAAAACAGAGTAACGCCTTAAGCAAGATGACATGATGTAGAGAAGCAAATTCAAGCAATGTGAATAAACCCCATTTTTTATCCTTAATAGCAACAATACAAATACGTGTCATGTTCCCTTCTGTCACTGGGATTGAGCACCGCAAGATTGAACCCATCACAAAGCACCTCTCTCATTGCAAGATAAATCAATCTAGTAGGCCAAACCAAATCGATAGATCGGAGAGAAATACAAAGCTATATTTAATCATGCATAAAAGAATTCAGAGAAGACTCAAATATTTCTCATGAATAATCTAATTATAAACTCACAATTCATCGGATCCCAACAAACACACCGCAAAAGAAGATTACATCGGATAGAACTTCAAGAACATCGAAGAGAACATGGTATTGAAGATCAAAGAGAGAGAAGAAGCCATCTAGCTACTAGCTATGGACCCGTAGGTCTGTGGTAAACTACTCACACATCATCGGAAGGGCAGCAAGGTTGATGTAGAAGCCCTCCGTGATCGATTCTCCCTCCGGCAGAGTACCGGAAAAGGCCTCCAGATGGGATCGCGGAAGAATAGAGGCTTGCGACGGCGGAAAGGTTTTCTCTTCTGGCTCCCTGATGGTTTCCGAATATTTGTGAATTTATAGGAGTGGAATTAGGTCAAACGGAGCCACGTGGGCCCCACAAGGCATCAGGGCGCGCCCCCCCGGGGGCCGCGCCCTGTTGCCTTTTGGAGGCTCCTCTCTAAGTCTCTAGGGCCTCTTTTGTCCAGAAAAAAATCTCCAAAAAGTTTCGTGGCATTTGGACTTCGTTTGGTAATGATTCTCTGAAAAGCCAAAAACAAGCAGAAAACAGCAACTGGCACTGGGCACTAGGTTAATAGGTTAGTCCCAAAAAAGATATATAATTGCATATAAAAACATCCAAGATTGATACTATAATAGCATGGAACAATAAAAAATTATAGATACATTGGAGACGTATCAAGCATCCCCAAGCTTAATTCCTGCTCGTCCTCGAGTAGGTAAATGATAAAAACAGAATTTTTGATGTGGAATGCTACCTATCATGTTTCATCATGTAATCTTTCTCTTACGGTATGAATAATAAGATCCAAATGATTCAAAGCAATAGTCTATAATTTGATATAAAGACATCAATACGCAGACATACTAACAAACAATCATGCCTTTCAAAATAACGATGCTAAAGAAAGATATCCCTACAAAATCATATAATCCTGTCATGCTTCATCTTCTTCACACAAAGTATTTATCATGCACTACCCCGATGACAAGCCGAGCAATTGATTCATACTTTTTAACGCGCTTCAGCTTTTTCAACTCCCACTCAATACATGAGCGCAAGCCATGGATGTAGCACTATGGGTGGAATAGAGTGTGGTGGTAGAGGTAAATAAGAGAAGTCAAAAAATAAGAAGATAGTCTCACATCGACGAGGCTAATCAACGGGCTATGGAGATGCCCATCAATTGATGTCAATGCGAGGAGTAGGGATTGCCATGCAACGGATGCACTAAGAGCTATAAGTGTATGAAAGCTCAACATGAAAACTAAGTGGGTGTGCATCCAACTTGCTTGCTTATGAAGACCTCGGGCATTTGAGTAAGCCCGTCATCGGAATATACAAGCCAAGTTCTATAATGAAAAATTCCCACTAGTATATAAAAGTAACAAAATAGGAGACTCTTTATATGAAAAACATGGTGCTACTCTGAAGCACAAGTGTGGAAAAAGGATAGTAAGGCCCCGTTCGGAAGCTCTCTGGCTTCCAAAAATCGCTGGCTTCCGCTCCTCACCCAGCCAGCCAGCTTCACGAAGGAGCACGGAGTCGTTCGGCTCGCTACATCGTCTCCTATCCCTATTCAGCCACGCAGTTCAGTGTACGAACTAGGCCAAATCAGAGTACTACAGGAGGGGGGAGGTGGCTGCTCACCTTGAGCTGGGGGAACGGCTTCTCTCCGGCGTGGATCTTGCGGTCGGCCCGTCCAGGAGTTCTAGTTCGTGCGGCTGCCGGTGGCGACCAACGGAGGGAGTGGCGGCAGACGGGGGAGATGGCTGCGCGGGGACTTCGGGCGGCTGCTGCGAGCAGCGATGGATAGAGACCTGCGTGTTGGTGCAATATTTGCCCCTTTGTGTTTTGGAGATTGTTGACAGAAACAGGCTTGGACTGATTTGTTTGCTAGTGCACACAGAGAGAAATAGTCCATGCAGTGCCGAAGAGAATGCTGTCTCAGGTGTACAGTTCGAGGAACTTCACCGAAGATTATCTACGTCGAAGAAGAGAATGAGCAACCGAGAAGAATGAAGCGAAGAAGATGACCCCTCGAAAGTTTATTGCTGACGTAAAGCAATTGGTTTGGTGATCGCGTCCGAAGAAATTGACTGCAGCAATGGAAGACGAAGACGAAGTGAAGACGTAGCATTCTTTTCGCCGTTCTTCTTTCATTCATTTAAGTCATAGGACCTCCGTACTATTAAGAGGGGTATAGGTTCTCGAAGCTTAGATCCGCTATGATGCTTAGCCCAAACCTATGCGAGACCGAGAGAAATCTCTTTATGCTTCGAATGATTACCTGCCAGTAGAACACGTTGTTCTTCGTTGCTGTAGGAGATATCTTTCGAACTGAGGAGTTAGCATTACTTGCTCCGCACGTAATGTTACCGTTGTGCTCAATTCCGACCGTTGGACTCGTGTCGTTCGGCCATTGGCTAATCCACATGTCCAATTTGGTCATTTCCCGTCCGGGAAGGCTGCGGCTATAAATAGCCACCCCGCTCCAACGTTGCCCATTGGCTGCTCCGCTTAAGATTTCTGAGAAGATTGATTGAGCATCCCCTCTCCGAGAGATTTGAGTTTAAAATCCACCGAGAGAAAAATCAAGAGCCGAAACTTAGACAGTGGTTGAGCATCACAGTAGTTCTGAGTTAGAGTTCTTGTACCTATTACTCTTGAGAGCTGCCCACTCTCTAGACGGATAGGTGTCGGCTCGAGTGTCGAAGAGTATTGTCTTCACCAAGCGAGATCTTCAGCAACCAAGAGTATTGTGGTTCGCGAAGAGAGCTGAAGAGAGTTTATCTTCAGTGAAGGTTTGGAGATAGCCGACAAGTATCTACCACGAGTGAAATCAACTGGAGTCTGATCAGCTTCGAGTTGAAGGAGAACAGGGCAAGGAGAGTTTATCCTCTGTGTTAAATCACAACCCCTCCAACCAGACATAGTCCTTTGGCAGAAGGGCGAACTGGTCTACCAAATTCTTCTGTCGCCATCGAGCACCACTGGTTCGCTTTACATTACTGCATTTCCTTCAGCAGTTTACATTCGTGCTCAGTACCGATAGTTGTACCTGATCAATCACAGTTCATCAACTACCTGTCGCATTTCACTTCACATCGAGTTAACTAGTTTCTCATCGAAAAATTATATGTCTGTGTGATCTCATCTCATGCCATATTCATTCACCCTGTCATCATTTCAAGTGCATTTCTATTGCAGTCATATTTAGTTTTCTTTCGATATTGACCTACTGATTACCAGTTGCATTTCTATCGATCTAGTAGGACTTGTGATATTCATCGGTCGATAAAATTGCTGCATTCTTTATCGATAGTTTTGGTCATCTATATCGAGCTAAATCGAGTGCGTTGCTACCGAACATTATTTCCGCTGCCGTGATTGGGATCGGTTCAAAACCTTCGAAAGAAATTTTGAATCTCCCATTCACCCCCCCCTCTGGTCGATATACTCTCGGTCCTAACAATTGGTATCAGAGCGGGTACTCCCTGTCTCTGTTTATTAAAGGTCTAACAACCTTGGAGTTTTGAGTATGTTGTATGCAGGTAGCACTAGTAGAAAACAGACCTTTTGTCCAAAGCATTAGTCCCGGTCTGGTTTTGAACCGGCACTAATGTGACCATTAGTCCCGGTTCGGGACGGGCATCATTAGTCGCGGTTCGTTCCGGACCTTTAGTCCCGGTTCGTAACACGAACCGGGACTGAAGGGGTTGTGCCAGGCTGGTGTCAGCCTGGGGCCCCACGATTACCTTTAGTCCCGGTTCGTGGCACGAACCGGGACTATAGGCTCACCTTTAGTCCCGGTTCGTGCCACGAACCGGGACTAAAGATCCCCTATATGAATTCGGCCAGCCCGAGCACAGTACTCCTCCATGTTTTTCCCCTTCTTCCCCTCCTTTGTTCTTCCTCTTCCTCGAGCTCATCCTCCATTTTTGCCAAAAGTTGTCAAGATTTGGAGGCACCCCATCCATCCAAGTGTTCACAAAGGTTAGCAACTTTGTCCTTTCATCTCTCATTGCTAGATTAGCTCTTGCAATGCTCTATAAGTATAGTGATTTGTGGGTTTTAGTTTGGGAGTATTTATATGTGGTAGTTCATTTGATTTATATGCAATTTGAGCTCAAATTAACTTCTTACTTTGCATGTGTAGGTGTGGTTTACTTAGTGCCTTCCCGTCCCCGTCCTAACCACCGTCGATCGCCCGCACCGTCCCGTCGCCGGCACCACCTTGGTGAGCCTCTTGTTCTTATCCTTTTTATAAAAAAAATCATGTTTGTAAGATTTAGATAGTTACTTGAATAGTTTTCTTACCTATATGGTTGTTTGTTATACATAGTGGCATGGTTTTGATATCCGTCCCCGTCGGCCCTCG
Organism: Elymus sibiricus; assembly: GCA_039707655.1. NCBI lineage: Eukaryota > Viridiplantae > Streptophyta > Magnoliopsida > Poales > Poaceae > Elymus > Elymus sibiricus. Next base: position 297,939,446 of record CM077664.1, on the reverse strand, counting down.
TCCGGTTTATGATTCGGATGTGGTATATACTCTCTTTTATAACTGTTTGTTGCATTTCGTGTTTATGACAATTATGCCCATCAAGTTGACATAGATATTTTTATCTAGGAGGTATGTGAACCGGAAATTGCAACCGACATAGATATTCTTGTCAAGAAGTTAAATTTAGTTGAAAAAGAAAACGAGTATTTGAAAGAAAAATTGAAAAGAGTTGAAGAAGAGAAGATGAAACTGGAGTTGTATGTTGCCGATGTCATCGATGATCACAAGATCAAGATGGATGCAATGCGCTTGAAGATTAGAAAATTTAAAAAACATGCCATTGATAGTGAGGCTTGGTATCACTATGCTGTTGGATCAATTGTTACCTTAGTTGCAATCTTGATCGCATTTGTTGTTGCATTTAAATGCTTTAGCTAGAGAGTTTGTATGTTGCTTTATGAGAACAAGTGTGTATGAACTTTATGTATGAACTTGTATTAATTTGGTCTTTTCGGTGTTGTGTAATGAAGATGAGCCGGCAATGGATGTACGATGACCGATGCTCTCCCCAGTTCATTAATGGCGTGCATACTTTTTTGGTTGCGGCTGAGGCAAACAAGCGGGCGGATGGTTTTATGTATTGTCCATGTGCTGGCTGTAAGAATGATCGAAATTACTCTAACTCAAGAACCATTCACGTCCACCTGTTTGAGTCCGGTTTCATGTCCGGCTATAACTGTTGGACCAAGCACGGAGAAAGAGGGGTCTTAATGGAAGAGAATGAAGAAGAAGAGGATGACAACAGCTATCCTAGCCATGGGTTCCATGAATAGGATGGTACAACAATGGGGGAAGAAGCTGAGCCGGCATGTTAGAGGATCACAAGAAATTGTTGTACCCAAATTGCGAAGATGACAAGAAAAAGCTAGGTACCACACTGGAATTGCTGCAATGGAAGGCAGAGAATGGCGTACCTGACAAGGCATTTGAAAAGTTGCTGAAAATAATGAAGAATAAGCTACCAAAGGACAATGAATTGCCCGACAGTACGTACGAAGCAAAGAAGGCCGTCTGCCCTCTAGGATTAGAGGTGCAGAAGATACATGCATGCCCTAATGACTGCATCCTCTACCGCAGTGAGTACGAGGATTTGAATGCATGCCCGGTATGCTGTGCATTGTGCTATAAGATTGGCCACGATGACCTTGGTGATGTTGCGGGCGAGCGCCCCAGGAAGAAGATTCCTGCCAAGGTGATGTGGTATGCTCCTATAATACCACGGTTGAAACGTTGATTGGCCTGCTCCTATAAGATCGGCCACGATGACCCTGGTGATGTTGCGTGGGATGAGCACAAACAGCAGGAATTTGACCTGCGAGCGTTGCTGTTTGTAACCATCAATGATTGGCCTGCTCTCAGTAACCTTTCAGGACAGACAAACAAGGGATACCACGCATGCACACACTGTTTAGATGATACCGACAGTATATATTTGGATAAATGTAAGAAGAATGTGTACCTGGGGCATCGTCGATTTCTTCAGAGCAGGCATCTCGTAAGAAAGAAAGGCAAGCATTTCAAAGGTGAGGCAGATCACCAGAAGAAGCCTCGCCACCGTACTGGTGATGATATACTTGATATGGTCAAGGATTTAAAAGTAATCTTTGGAAAGGGTCCTGGCGGACAATCTGTTCCGAATGACGCTGACGGACGCGCACCCATGTGGAAGAAGAAATCTATATTTTGGGACCTACCCTATTGGAAAGACCTAGAGGTCCGCTCTGCAATCGACGTGATGCACGTGACGAAGAATCTTTGCATGAACCTGCTAGGCTTCTTGGGCGTGTATGGGAAGACAAAAGATACACCGGAGGCACGGGAGGACCAGCAACGTATGCACGGAGAAGACGGCATGGATCCAAAGCAGTTGCAGGGTCATGCCAGCTACGCTCTTACCAAAGAAGAGAAGGAAATCTTCTTCGAATGCCTGCTCAGTATGAAGGTCCCGTCTGGCTTCTCGTCGAATATAAAGGGAATAATAAATATGGCAGAGAAAAAGTTCCAGAACCTAAAGTCTCATGACTGCCACGTGATTATGACGCAACTGCTTCCGGTTGCATTGAGGGGGCTTCTACCGGAAAACGTTCGATTAGCCATTGTGAAGCTATGTGCATTCCTCAATGCAATCTCTCAGAAGGTAATCGATCCAGAAATCCTACCAAGGTTAGAGAATGATTTGGTGCAATGTCTTGTCAGTTTCGAGTTGGTGTTCCCACCATCCTTCTTCAATATCATGACGCACGTCCTAGTTCACCTAGTCGAGGAGATTGCCTTTCTAGGTCCTGTATTTCTACACAATATGTTCCCCTTTGAGAGGTTCATGGGAGTCTTAAAGAAATATGTTCGTAATCGTGCTAGGCCAGAAGGAAGCATCTCCAAGGGCCATGAAACAGAGGAGGTCATTGAGTTTTGTGTTGACTTTATTCCTGACATTAAGCCAATTGGTGTTCCTGAATCGCGGCATGAGGGCAGACTGGGTGGAAAAGGCACGCTAGGAAAGAATTCAGTAATATGTCGGGACGGGCATTCTTTGGCGCAAGCACACTACACAGTTCTACAAAGTTCTGCCTTGGTGGCCCCGTATATCGAGCAACACAAGAATATTATACGCTCCAAACACCCGGAGCAGTCTGACGACTGGATTACACATGAACAAACTGTGACTTTCGCCGGTTGGTTGCAGACACGTCTCATGCATGACGACACTGTTGCAGATGACCTGTACTTGCTGTCCAAGTTACCATCTTCGACTATATTGACTTTCAAAGGGTACGAGATAAATGGGAATACATTTTACACGATCACCCAAGATAAAAAGAGCGCCAACCAAAACAGTGGTGTCCGCTTTGATGCAACAAACACCAATAGGCCAAAGGACACATATTATGGTTACATAGAGGAGATATGGGAACTTGACTATGGACTTGGTTTGAAGGTCCCTTTGTTTCGGTGCAAATGGGTCAATCTGAGAGGAGGCGGGGTAAAGGAAGACCCGCAGTACGAAATGACAACAGTGGATCTCAACAATGTTGGGTACGCAGACGAACCATTCGTCCTAGCCAATGATATGGCGCAGGTTTTCTATGTGAAGGACATGTCTACCAAGCCGAGAAAAAGAAAAGATAAGGAAGCGAATACATCATACGATGAGCCAAAGCGCCACATAATTCTTTCAGGGAAAAGAAACATCGTGGGAGTGGAGGACAAGACAGACATGTCAGAAGATTATGAAAAGTTTCATGAAATTGCTCCCTTCACAGTGAATGTTGACCCGAGCATCAAGTTAAATGATGAAGATTGTCCATGGTTACGGCACAAAGGGACACACGCGAAGAAAAAGTTTTATACCCAAAGATCCCACTCTGGGATGTGACCGGCTTCTCTAGTTAGTTTCCGGACTTATATATCTGGAAAGTCCCACTTCGGACAAACCGAAGGGAATCTTTGTAATAGAACTCCGACTTATGTGTTTTGGCATTTGAAACGCGAAGAAATATTATGTCCAAAGCCACGTCATCAATTTGCAACCCTTTTTGACTTCATTTGCTATTTTTCATGCATTTACTGATTTTTTTGAGCTTAATGACCCTGAAATTGAAAAGCACTACAAATGAACTCTGAAAAGGTTGAAAGTTGGCATGGTATGATCATTTCACCCACATAGCATGTGCTAAAAAGTTGAGAGGGTTACGGCAAAAATTGGATCCACTTCGTGTACAAAATGGACAATCTCTTTCGAAGTATCAGGGTTTCAGACGAAAACTCATCTGTTACAAAGCCATTTCATTTTTTTAAACTTATTTCAACTCCAGACTTTTTGTGTGTTCAGTATGCACCATTCGAAGCCACGTCATCAATTTTCAACCCTTTCTGACTTCATTTGCTATTTTTCATGCATTTACTGATTTTTTTGAGCTAAATGACCCTGAAATTGAAAAGCACTACAAATCACAATCAGAAAAGGTTGAAAGTTGGCATGGTATTATCATTTCACCCACATAGCATGTGCTAAAAAGTTGAGAGGGTTACGGCAAAAACTGGATGCACTTCGTGTACAAAATGGACAATCTCTTTCGAAGTATCAGGGTATCAGACGAAAACTCGTCTGTTACAAAGACATTTCATTTTTTTAAACTTATTTCAACTCCAGACTTTTTGTGTGTTCAGTATGCACCATTCGAAGCCACGTCATCAATTTTCAACCCTTTCTGACTTCATTTGCTATTTTTCATGCATTTACTGATTTTTTTGAGCTAAATGACCCTGAAATTGAAAAGCACTACAAATCACAATCAGAAAAGGTTGAAAGTTGGCATGGTATCATCATTTCACCCACATAGCATGTGATAAAAAGCTGAGAGGGTTACGGCAAAAACTGGATCCACTTCGTGTACAAAATGGACAATCTCTTTCGAAGTATCAGGGTTTCAGACGAAAACTCGTCTGTTACAAAGGCATTTTATTTTTTTAAACTTATTTCAACTCCAGACTTTTTGTGTGTTCAGTATGCACCATTCTAAGCCACGTCATCAATTTTTAACCCTTTCTGACTTCATTTGCTATTTTTCATGCATTTACTGATTTTTTTGAGCTAAATGACATTAAAATTGAAAAGCATTACAAATGAACTCTGAAAAGGTTGAAAGTTGGCATGGTATCATCATTTCACCCACATAGCATGTGCTAAAAAGTTGAGAGGGTTACGGCAAAAACTGGATCCACTTCGTGTACAAAATGGACAATCTCTTTCGAAGTATAAGGGTTTCAGACGAAAACTCGTCTGTTACAAAGGCATTTCATTTTTTTAAACTTATTTCAACTCCAGACTTTTTGTGTGTTCAGTATGCACCATTGGAAGCCACGTCATCAATTTTCAACCCTTTCTGACTTCATTTGCTATTTTTCATGCATTTACTGATTTTTTTGAGCTAAATGACCCTAAAATTGAAAAGCACTACAAATGAACTCTGAAAATGTTGAAAGTTGGCATGGTATCATCATTTCACCCACATAGCATGTGCTATAAAGTTGAGAGGGTTACGGCAAAAACTGGATGCACTTCGTGTACAAAATGGACAATCTCTTTCGAAGTATCAGGGTTTCAAACGAAAACTCGTCTGTTACAAAGGCATTTCATTTTTTTAAACTTATTTCAACTCCAGACTTTTTGTCTATTCAGTATGCACCATTCGAAGCCACGTCATCAATCTTCAACCCTTTCTGACTTCATTTGCTATTTTTCATGCATTTACTGATTTTTCTGAGCTAAATGACCCTGAAATTGAAAAGCACTACAAATCACAATCAGAAAAGGTTGAAAGTTGGCATGGTATCATAATTTCACCCACATAGCACGTGCTAAAAAGTTGAGAGGGTTACGGCAAAAAATGGATGCACTTCGTGTACAAAATGGACAATCTCTTTCGAAGTATCAGGGTTTCAGACGAAAACTCGTCTGTTACAAAGGCATTTCATTTTTTTAAACTTATTTCAACTCCAGACTTTTTGTGTGTTCAGTATGCACCATTCGAAGCCACGTCATCAATTTTCAACCCTTTCTGACTTCATTTGCTATTTTTCATGCGTTTACTGATTTTTTGAGCTAAATGACCCTGAAATTGAAAAGCACTACAAATGAACTCTGAAAAGGTTGGAAGTTGGCATGGTATCATCATTTCACCCACATAGCATGTGCTAAAAAGTTGAGAGGGTTACGGCGAAAACTGGATCCACTTCGTGTCCAAAATGGACAATCTCTTTCGAAGTATCAGGGTTTCAGACGAAAACTCGTCTGTTACAAAGGCATTTCATTTTTTAAACTTATTTCAACTCCAGACTTTTTGTGCGTTCAGTATGCACCATTCGAAGCCACGTCATCAATTTTCAACCTTTTCTGACTTCATTTGTTATTTTTCATGCATTTACTGATTTTTTTGAGCTAAATGACCCTGAAATTGAAAAGCACTACAAATGAACTCTGAAAATGTTGAAAGTTGGCATGGTATCATAATTTCACCCACATAGCATGTGCTAAAAAGTTGAGAGGGTTATGGCAAAAACTGGATCCACTTCGTGTACAAAATGGACAATCTCTTTCGAAGTATCAGTGTTTCAGACGAAAACTCGTGTGTTAAAAAGGCATTTCATTTTTTTAAACTTATTTCAACTCCAGACTTTTTGTGTGTTCAGTATGCACCATTCGAAGCCACGTCATCAATTTACAACCCTTTCTGACTTCATTTGCTATTTTTCATGCATTTACTGATTTTTTTGAGCTAAATGACCCTAAAATTGAAAAGCACTACAAATCAAAATCAGAAAAGGTTGAAAGTTGGCATGGTATCATCATTTCACACACATAGCATGTGCTAAAAAGTTGAGAGGGTTAGGGTAAAAATTGGATGCACTTCGTGTACAAAATGGACAATCTCTTTCGAAGTATCAGGGTTTCAGACGAAAACTCGTCTGTTACAAAGGCATTTCATTTTTTTAAACTTATTTCAACTCCAGACTTTTTGTGTGTTCAGTATGCACCATTGGAAGCCACGTCATCAATTTTCAACCCTTTCTGACTTCATGTGCTATTTTTCATGCATTTACTGATTTTTTTGAGTTAAATGACCCTGAAATTGAAAAGCACTACAAATCACAATAAGAAAAGGTTGAAAGTTGGCATGGTATCATCATTTCGCCCACATAGCATGTGCTAAAAAGTTGAGAGGGTTACGGCAAAAACTGGATCCACTTCGTGTACAAAATGGACAATCTCTTTCGAAGTATAAGGGTTTCAGACGAAAACTCGTCTGTTACAAAGGCATTTCATTTTTTTAAACTTATTTCAACTCCAGACTTTTTGTGTGTTCAGTATGCACCATTGGAAGCCACGTCATCAATTTTCAACCCTTTCTGACTTCATTTGCTATTTTTCATGCATTTACTGATTTTTTTGAGCTAAATGACCCTAAAATTGAAAAGCACTACAAATGAACTCTGAAAATGTTGAAAGTTGGCATGGTATCATCATTTCACCCACATAGCATGTGCTATAAAGTTGAGAGGGTTACGGCAAAAACTGGATGCACTTCGTGTACAAAATGGACAATCTCTTTCGAAGTATCAGGGTTTCAGACGAAAACTCGTCTGTTACAAAGGAATTTCATTTTTTTAAACTTATTTCAACTCCAGACTTTTTGTCTGTTCAGTATGCACCATTCGAAGCCACGTCATCAATCTTCAACCCTTTCTGACTTCATTTGCTATTTTTCATGCATTTACTGATTTTTTTGAGCTAAATGACCCTGAAATTGAAAAGCACTACAAATCACAATCAGAAAAGGTTGAAAGTTGGCATGGTATCATCATTTCACCCACATAGCATGTGCTAAAAAGTTGAGAGGGTTACGGCAAAAACTGGATGCACTTCGTGTACAAAATGGACAATCTCTTTCGAAGTATCAGGTTTTCAGACGAAAACTCGTCTGTTACAAAGGCATTTCATTTTTTTAAACTTATTTCAACTCCAGACTTTTTGTGTGTTCAGTATGCACCATTGGAAGCCACGTCATCAATTTTCAACCCTTCCTGACTTCATTTGCTATTTTTCATGCGTTTACTGATTTTTTTGAGCTAAATGACCCTGAAATTGAAAAGCACTACAAATGAACTCTGAAAAGGTTGGAAGTTGGCATGGTATCATCATTTCACCCACATAGCATGTGCTAAAAAGTTGAGAGGGTTACGGCGAAAACTGGATCCACTTCGTGTCCAAAATGGACAATCTCTTTCGAAGTATCAGGGTTTCAGACGAAAACTCGTCTGTTACAAAGGCATTTCATTTTTTTAAACTTATTTCAACTCCAGACTTTTTGTGTGTTCAGTATGCACCATTCGAAGCCACGTCATCAATCTTCAACCCTTTCTGACTTCATTTGCTATTTTTCATGCATTTACTGATTTTTTTGAGCTAAATGACCCTAAAATTGAAAAGCACTACAAATCAAAATCAGAAAAGGTTGAAAGTTGGCATGGTATCATCATTTCACCCACATAGCATGTGCTAAAAAGTTGAGAGGGTTACGGCAAAAACTGGATCCACTTCGTGTACAAAATGGACAATCTCTTTCGAAGTATCAGGGTTTCAGACGAAAACTCGTCTGTTACAAAGGAATTTCATTTTTTTAAACTTATTTCAACTCCAGACTTTTTGTCTGTTCAGTATGCACCATTCGAAGCCACGTCATCAATCTTCAACCCTTTCTGACTTCATTTGCTATTTTTCATGCATTTACTGATTTTTTTGAGCTAAATGACCCTAAAATTGAAAAGCACTACAAATCAAAATCAGAAAAGGTTGAAAGTTGGCATGGTATCATCATTTCACCCACATAGCATGTGCTAAAAAGTTGAGAGGGTTACGGTAAAAATTGGATGCACTTCGTGTACAAAATGGACAATCTCTTTCGAAGTATCAGGGTTTCAGACGAAAACTCGTCTGTTACAAAGGCATTTCATTTTTTTAAACTTATTTCAACTCCAGACTTTTTGTGTGTTCAGTATGCACCATTGGAAGCCACGTCATCAATTTTCAACCCTTTCTGACTTCATGTGCTATTTTTCATGCATTTACTGATTTTTTTGAGTTAAATGACCCTGAAATTGAAAAGCACTACAAATCACAATAAGAAAAGGTTGAAAGTTGGCATGGTATCCTCATTTCGCCCACATAGCATGTGCTAAAAAGTTGAGAGGGTTACGGCAAAAACTGGATCCACTTCGTGTACAAAATGGACAATCTCTTTCGAAGTATAAGGGTTTCAGACGAAAACTCGTCTGTTACAAAGGCATTTCATTTTTTTAAACTTATTTCAACTCCAGACTTTTTGTGTGTTCAGTATGCACCATTGGAAGCCACGTCATCAATTTTCAACCCTTTCTGACTTCATTTGCTATTTTTCATGCATTTACTGATTTTTTTGAGCTAAATGACCCTAAAATTGAAAAGCACTACAAATGAACTCTGAAAATGTTGAAAGTTGGCATGGTATCATCATTTCACCCACATAGCATGTGCTAAAAAGTTGAGAGGGTTACGGCAAAAACTGGATGCACTTCGTGTACAAAATGGACAATCTCTTTCGAAGTATCAGGGTTTCAGACGAAAACTCGTCTGTTACAAAGGAATTTCATTTTTTTAAACTTATTTCAACTCCAGACTTTTTGTCTGTTCAGTATGCACCATTCGAAGCCACGTCATCAATCTTCAACCCTTTCTGACTTCATTTGCTATTTTTCATGCATTTACTGATTTTTTTGAGCTAAATGACCCTGAAATTGAAAAGCACTACAAATCACAATCAGAAAAGGTTGAAAGTTGGCATGGTATCATCATTTCACCCACATAGCATGTGCTAAAAAGTTGAGAGGGTTACGGCAAAAACTGGATGCACTTCGTGTACAAAATGGACAATCTCTTTCGAAGTATCACGGTTTCAGACGAAAACTCGTCTGTTACAAAGGAATTTCATTTTTTTAAACTTATTTCAACTCCAGACTTTTTGTCTGTTCAGTATGCACCATTCGAAGCCACGTCATCAATCTTCAACCCTTTCTGACTTCATTTGCTATTTTTCATGCATTTACTGATTTTTTTGAGCTAAATGACCCTGAAATTGAAAAGCACTACAAATCACAATCAGAAAAGGTTGAAAGTTGGCATGGTATCATCATTTCACCCACATAGCATGTGCTAAAAAGTTGAGAGGGTTACGGCAAAAACTGGATGCACTTCGTGTACAAAATGGACAATCTCTTTCGAAGTATCAGGTTTTCAGACGAAAACTCGTCTGTTACAAAGGCATTTCATTTTTTTAAACTTATTTCAACTCCAGACTTTTTGTGTGTTCAGTATGCACCATTGGAAGCCACGTCATCAATTTTCAACCCTTTCTGACTTCATTTGCTATTTTTCATGCATTTACTGATTTTTTTGAGCTAAATGACCCTAAAATTGAAAAGCACTACAAATGAACTCTGAAAATGTTGAAAGTTGGCATGGTATCATCATTTCACCCACATAGCATGTGCTAAAAAGTTGAGAGGGTTACGGCAAAAACTGGATGCACTTCGTGTACAAAATGGACAATCTCTTTCGAAGTATCAGGGTTTCAGACGAAAACTCGTCTGTTACAAAGGAATTTCATTTTTTTAAACTTATTTCAACTCCAGACTTTTTGTCTGTTCAGTATGCACCATTCGAAGCCACGTCATCAATCTTCAACCCTTTCTGACTTCATTTGCTATTTTTCATGCATTTACTGATTTTTTTGAGCTAAATGACCCTGAAATTGAAAAGCACTACAAATCACAATCAGAAAAGGTTGAAAGTTGGCATGGTATCATCATTTCACCCACATGGCATGTGCTAAAAAGTTGAGAGGGTTACGGCAAAAACTGGATGCACTTCGTGTACAAAATGGACAATCTCTTTCGAAGTATCAGGGTTTCAGACGAAAACTCGTCTGTTACAAAGGAATTTCATTTTTTTAAACTTATTTCAACTCCAGACTTTTTGTCTGTTCAGTATGCACCATTCGAAGCCACGTCATCAATCTTCAACCCTTTCTGACTTCATTTGCTATTTTTCATGCATTTACTGATTTTTTTGAGCTAAATGACCCTGAAATTGAAAAGCACTTCAAATCACAATCAGAAAAGGTTGAAAGTTGGCATGGTATCATCATTTCACCCACATAGCATGTGCTAAAAAGTTGAGAGGGTTACGGCAAAAACTGGATGCACTTCGTGTACAAAATGGACAATCTCTTTCGAAGTATCAGGGTTTCAAACGAAAACTCGTCTGTTACAAAGGCATTTCATTTTTTTAAACTTATTTAAACTCCAGACTTTTTGTCTGTTCAGTATGCACCATTCGAAGCCACGTCATCAATCTTCAACCCTTTCTGACTTCATTTGCTATTTTTCATGCATTTACTGATTTTTCTGAGCTAAATGACCCTGAAATTGAAAAGCACTACAAATCACAATCAGAAAAGGTTGAAAGTTGGCATGGTATCATAATTTCACCCACATAGCATGTGCTAAAAATTTGAGAGGGTTACGGCAAAAAATGGATGCACTTCGTGTACAAAATGGACAATCTCTTTCGAAGTATCAGGGTTTCAGACGAAAACTCGTCTGTTACAAAGGCATTTCATTTTTTTAAACTTATTTCAACTCCAGACTTTTTGTGTGTTCAGTATGCACCATTGGAAGCCACGTCATCAATTTTCAACCCTTTCTGACTTCATTTGCTATTTTTCATGCATTTACTGATTTTTTTGAGCTAAATGACCCTAAAATTGAAAAGCACTACAAATGAACTCTGAAAATGTTGAAAGTTGGCATGGTATCATCATTTCACCCACATAGCATGTGCTAAAAAGTTGAGAGGGTTACGGCAAAAACTGGATGCACTTCGTGTACAAAATGGACAATCTCTTTCGAAGTATCAGGGTTTCAGACGAAAACTCGTCTGTTACAAAGGAATTTCATTTTTTTAAACTTATTTCAACTCCAGACTTTTTGTCTGTTCAGTATGCACCATTCGAAGCCACGTCATCAATCTTCAACCCTTTCTGACTTCATTTGCTATTTTTCATGCATTTACTGATTTTTTTGAGCTAAATGACCCTGAAATTGAAAAGCACTACAAATCACAATCAGAAAAGGTTGAAAGTTGGCATGGTATCATCATTTCACCCACATAGCATGTGCTAAAAAGTTGAGAGGGTTACGGCAAAAACTGGATGCACTTCGTGTACAAAATGGACAATCTCTTTCGAAGTATCAGGGTTTCAGACGAAAACTCGTCTGTTACAAAGGAATTTCATTTTTTTAAACTTATTTCAACTCCAGACTTTTTGTCTGTTCAGTATGCACCATTCGAAGCCACGTCATCAATCTTCAACCCTTTCTGACTTCATTTGCTATTTTTCATGCATTTACTGATTTTTTTGAGCTAAATGACCCTGAAATTGAAAAGCACTACAAATCACAATCAGAAAAGGTTGAAAGTTGGCATGGTATCATCATTTCACCCACATAGCATGTGCTAAAAAGTTGAGAGGGTTACGGCAAAAACTGGATGCACTTCGTGTACAAAATGGACAATCTCTTTCGAAGTATCAGGGTTTCAGACGAAAACTCGTCTATTACAAAGGAATTTCATTTTTTTTAAACTTATTTCAACTCCAGACTTTTTGTCTGTTCAGTATGCACCATTTGAAGCCACGTCATCAATCTTCAACCCTTTCTGACTTCATTTGCTATTTTTCATGCATTTACTGATTTTTTTGAGCTAAATGACCCTGAAATTGAAAAGCACTACAAATCACAATCAGAAAAGGTTGAAAGTTGGCATGGTATCATCATTTCACCCACATAGCATGTGCTAAAAAGTTGAGAGGGTTACGGCAAAAACTGGATGCACTTCGTGTACAAAATGGACAATCTCTTTCGAAGTATCAGGGTTTCAGACGAAAACTCGTCTGTTACAAAGGCATTTCATTTTTTTAAACTTATTTCAACTCCAGACTTTTTGTGTGTTCAGTATGCACCATTGGAAGCCACGTCATCAATTTTCAACCCTTTCTGACTTCATTTGCTATTTTTCATGCATTTACTGATTTTTTTGAGCTAAATGACCCTAAAATTGAAAAGCACTACAAATGAACTCTGAAAATGTTGAAAGTTGGCATGGTATCATCATTTCACCCACATAGCATGTGCTAAAAAGTTTAGAGGGTTACGGCAAAAACTGGATGCACTTCGTGTACAAAATGGACAATCTCTTTCGAAGTATCAGGGTTTCAGACGAAAACTCGTCTGTTACAAAGGAATTTCATTTTTTTTAACTTATTTCAACTCCAGACTTTTTGTCTGTTCAGTATGCACCATTCGAAGCCACGTCATCAATCTTCAACCCTTTCTGACTTCATTTGCTATTTTTCATGCATTTACTGATTTTTTTGAGCTAAATGACCCTGAAATTGAAAAGCACTACAAATCACAATCAGAAAAGGTTGAAAGTTGGCATGGTATCATCATTTCACCCACATGGCATGTGCTAAAAAGTTGAGAGGGTTACGGCAAAAACTGGATGCACTTCGTGTACAAAATGGACAATCTCTTTCGAAGTATCAGGGTTTCAGACGAAAACTCGTCTGTTACAAAGGAATTTCATTTTTTTAAACTTATTTCAACTCCAGACTTTTTGTCTGTTCAGTATGCACCATTCGAAGCCACGTCATCAATCCTCAACCCTTTCTGACTTCATTTGCTATTTTTCATGCATTTACTGATTTTTTTGAGCTAAATGACCCTGAAATTGAAAAGCACTACAAATCACAATAAGAAAAGGTTGAAATTTGGCATGGTATCATCATTTCGCCCACATAGCATGTGCTCAAAAGTTGACAGGGTTACGGCAAAAAGTGGATCCACTTCGTGTACAAAATGGACAATCTCTTTCGAAGTATCAGGGTTTCAGACGAAAACTCGTCTGTTTCAAAGGCATTTCAATTTTTTAAACTTATTTCAACTCCAGACTTTTTGTGTGTTCAGTATGCACCATTCGAAGCCACGTCATCAATTTTCAACCCTTTCTGACTTCATTTGCTATTTTTCATGCGTTTACTGATTTTTTTGAGCTAAATGACCCTGAAATTGAAAAGCACTACAAATCACAATCAGAAAAGGTTGAAAGTTGGCATGGTATCATCATTTCACCCACATAGCATGTGCTAAAAAGTTGAGAGGGTTACGGCAAAAACTGGATGCACTTCGTGTACAAAATGGACAATCTCTTTCGAAGTATCAGGGTTTCAAACGAAAACTCGTCTGTTACAAAGGCATTTCATTTTTTTAAACTTATTTAAACTCCAGACTTTTTGTCTGTTCAGTATGCACCATTCGAAGCCACGTCATCAATCTTCAACCCTTTCTGACTTCATTTGCTATTTTTCATGCATTTACTGATTTTTCTGAGCTAAATGACCCTGAAATTGAAAAGCACTACAAATCACAATCAGAAAAGGTTGAAAGTTGGCATGGTATCATAATTTCACCCACATAGCATGTGCTAAAAATTTGAGAGGGTTACGGCAAAAAATGGATGCACTTCGTGTACAAAATGGACAATCTCTTTCGAAGTATCAGGGTTTCAGACGAAAACTCGTCTGTTACAAAGGCATTTCATTTTTTTAAACTTATTTCAACTCCAGACTTTTTGTGTGTTCAGTATGCACCATTCGAAGCCACGTCATCAATTTTCAACCCTTTCTGACTTCATTTGCTATTTTTCATGCATTTACTGATTTTTTTGAGCTAAATGACCCTAAAATTGAAAAGCACTACAAATGAACTCTGAAAATGTTGAAAGTTGGCATGGTATCATCATTTCACCCACATAGCATGTGCTAAAAAGTTGAGAGGGTTACGGCAAAAACTGGATGCACTTCGTGTACAAAATGGACAATCTCTTTCGAAGTATCAGGGTTTCAGACGAAAACTCGTCTGTTACAAAGGAATTTCATTTTTTTAAACTTATTTCAACTCCAGACTTTTTGTCTGTTCAGTATGCACCATTCGAAGCCACGTCATCAATCTTCAACCCTTTCTGACTTCATTTGCTATTTTTCATGCATTTACTGATTTTTTTGAGCTAAATGACCCTGAAATTGAAAAGCACTACAAATCACAATCAGAAAAGGTTGAAAGTTGGCATGGTATCATCATTTCACCCACATAGCATGTGCTAAAAAGTTGAGAGGGTTACGGCAAAAACTGGATGCACTTCGGGTACAAAATGGACAATCTCTTTCGAAGTATCAGGGTTTCAGACGAAAACTCGTCTGTTACAAAGGAATTTCATTTTTTTAAACTTATTTCAACTCCAGACTTTTTGTCTGTTCAGTATGCACCATTCGAAGCCACGTCATCAATCTTCAACCCTTTCTGACTTCATTTGCTATTTTTCATGCATTTACTGATTTTTTTGAGCTAAATGACCCTGAAATTGAAAAGCACTAGAAATCACAATCAGAAAAGGTTGAAAGTTGGCATGGTATCATCATTTCACCCACATAGCATGTGCTAAAAAGTTGAGAGGGTTACGGCAAAAACTGGATGCACTTCGTGTACAAAATGGACAATCTCTTTCGAAGTATCAGGTTTTCAGACGAAAACTCGTCTGTTAGAAAGGCATTTCATTTTTTAAACTTATTTCAACTCCAGACTTTTTGTGTGTTCAGTATGCACCATTGGAAGCCACGTCATCAATTTTCAACCCTTTCTGACTTCATTTGCTATTTTTCATGCATTTACTGATTTTTTTGAGCTAAATGACCCTAAAATTGAAAAGCACTACAAATGAACTCTGAAAATGTTGAAAGTTGGCATGGTATCATCATTTCACCCACATAGCATGTGCTAAAAAGTTGAGAGGGTTACGGCAAAAACTGGATGCACTTCGTGTACAAAATGGACAATCTCTTTCGAAGTATCAGGGTTTCAGACGAAAACTCGTCTGTTACAAAGGAATTTCATTTTTTTAAACTTATTTCAACTCCAGACTTTTTGTCTGTTCAGTATGCACCATTCGAAGCCACGTCATCAATCTTCAACCCTTTCTGACTTCATTTGCTATTTTTCATGCATTTACTGATTTTTTTGAGCTAAATGACCCTGAAATTGAAAAGCACTACAAATCACAATCAGAAAAGGTTGAAAGTTGGCATGGTATCATCATTTCACCCACATGGCATGTGCTAAAAAGTTGAGAGGGTTACGGCAAAAACTGGATGCACTTCGTGTACAAAATGGACAATCTCTTTCGAAGTATCAGGGTTTCAGACGAAAACTCGTCTGTTACAAAGGAATTTCATTTTTTTAAACTTATTTCAACTCCAGACTTTTTGTCTGTTCAGTATGCACCATTCGAAGCCACGTCATCAATCTTCAACCCTTTCTGACTTCATTTGCTATTTTTCATGCATTTACTGATTTTTTTGAGCTAAATGACCCTGAAATTGAAAAGCACTTCAAATCACAATCAGAAAAGGTTGAAAGTTGGCATGGTATCATCATTTCACCCACATAGCATGTGCTAAAAAGTTGAGAGGGTTACGGCAAAAACTGGATGCACTTCGTGTACAAAATGGACAATCTCTTTCGAAGTATCAGGGTTTCAGACGAAAACTCGTCTGTTACAAAGGAATTTCATTTTTTGAAACTTATTTCAACTCCAGACTTTTTGTCTGTTCAGTATGCACCATTCGAAGCCACGTTATCAATCTTCAACCCTTTCTGACTTCATTTGCTATTTTTCATGCATTTACTGATTTTTTTGAGCTAAATGACCCTGAAATTGAAAAGCACTACAAATCACAATCAGAAAAGGTTGAAAGTTGGCATGGTATCATCATTTCACCCACATAACATGTGCTAAAAAGTTGAGAGGGTTACGGCAAAAACTGGATGCACTTCGTGTACAAAATGGACAATCTCTTTCGAAGTATCAGGTTTTCAGACGAAAACTCGTCTGTTACAAAGGCATTTCATTTTTTTAAACTTATTTCAACTCCAGACTTTTTGTGTGTTCAGTATGCACCATTGGAAGCCACGTCATCAATTTTCAACCTTTTCTGACTTCATTTGCTATTTTTCATGCATTTACTGATTTTTTTGAGCTAAATGACCCTGAAATTGAAAAGCACTACAAATCACAATAAGAAAAGGTTGAAATTTGGCATGGTATCATCATTTCGCCCACATAGCATGTGCTAAAAAGTTGACAGGGTTACGGCAAAAAGTGGATCCACTTCGTGTACAAAATGGACAATCTCTTTCGAAGTATCAGGGTTTCAGACGAAAACTCGTCTCTTTCAAAGGCATTTCATTTTTTTAAACTTATTTCAACTCCAGACTTTTTGTGTGTTCAGTATGCACCATTCGAAGCCACGTCATCAATTTTCAACCCTTTCTGACTTCATTTGCTATTTTTCATGCGTTTACTGATTTTTTTGAGCTAAATGACCCTGAAATTGAAAAGCACTACAAATCACAATCAGAAAAGGTTGAAAGTTGGCATGGTATCATCATTTCACCCACATAGCATGTGCTAAAAAGTTGAGAGGGTTACGGCAAAAACTGGATCCACTTTGTGTGCAAAATGGACAATCTCTTTCGAAGTATCAGGGTTTCAGATGAAAACTCGTCTGTTACAAAGGCATTTTATTTTTTTAAACTTATTTCAACTCCAGACTTTTTGTGTGTTCAGTATGCACCATTCTAAGCCACGTCATCAATTTTCAACCCTTTCTGACTTCATTTGCTATTTTTCATGCATTTACTGATTTTTTGAGCTAAATGACATTAAAATTGAAAAGCACTACAAATGAACTCTGAAAAGGTTGAAAGTTGGCATCGTATCATCATTTCACCCACATAGCATGTGCTAAAAAGTTGAGAGGGTTACGGCAAAAATTGGATCCACTTCGTGTACAAAATGGACAATCTCTTTCGAAGTATAAGGGTTTCAGACGAAAACTCGTCTGTTACAAAGGCATTTCATTTTTTTAAACTTATTTCAACTCCAGACTTTTTGTCTGTTCAGTATGCACCATTCGAAGCCACGTCATCAATCTTCAACCCTTTCTGACTTCATTTGCTATTTTTCATGCATTTACTGATTTTTTTGAGCTAAATGACCCTGAAATTGAAAAGCACTACAAATCACAATCAGAAAAGGTTGAAAGTTGGCATGGTATCATCATTTCACCCACATAGCATGTGCTAAAAAGTTGAGAGGGTTACGGCAAAAACTGGATGCACTTCGTGTACAAAATGGACAATCTCTTTCGAAGTATCAGGGTTTCAGACGAAAACTCGTCTGTTACAAAGGAATTTCATTTTTTTAAACTTATTTCAACTCCAGACTTTTTGTCTGTTCAGTATGCACCATTCGAAGCCACGTCATCAATCTTCAACCCTTTCTGACTTCATTTGCTATTTTTCATGCGTTTACTGATTTTTTGAGCTAAATGACCCTGAAATTGAAAAGCACTACAAATCACAATCAGAAAAGGTTGAAAGTTGGCATGGTATCATCATTTCCCCCACATAGCATGTGCTAAAAAGTTGAGAGGGTTACGGCAAAAACTGGATCCACTTTGTGTGCAAAATGGACAATCTCTTTCGAAGTATCAGGGTTTCAGACGAAAACTCGTCTGTTACAAAGGCATTTTATTTTTTTAAACTTATTTCAACTCCAGACTTTTTGTGTGTTCAGTATGCACCATTCTAAGCCACGTCATCAATTTTCAACCCTTTCTGACTTCATTTGCTATTTTTCATGCATTTACTGATTTTTTTGAGCTAAATGACATTAAAATTAAAAAGCACTACAAATGAACTCTGAAAAGGTTGAAAGTTGGCATCGTATCATCATTTCACCCACATAGCATGTGCTAAAAAGTTGAGAGGGTTACGGCAAAAACTGGATCCACTTCGTGTACAAAATGGACAATCTCTTTCGAAGTATAAGGGTTTCAGACGAAAACTCGTCTGTTACAAAGGCATTTCATTTTTTTAAACTTATTTCAACTCCAGACTTTTTGTGTGTTCAGTATGCACCATTGGAAGCCACGTCATCAATTTTCAACCCTTTCTGACTTCATTTGCTATTTTTCATGCATTTACTGATTTTTTTGAGCTAAATGACCCTAAAATTGAAAAGCACTACAAATGAACTCTGAAAATATTGAAAGTTGGCATGGTATCATCATTTCACCCACATAGCATGTGCTAAAAAGTTGAGAGGGTTACGGCAAAAACTGGATGCACTTCGTGTACAAAATGGACAATCTGTTTCGAAGTATCAGGGTTTCACACGAAAACTCGCCTGTTACAAAGGCATTTCATTTTTTTCAACTTATTTCAACTCCAGACTTTTTGTCTGTTCAGTATGCACCATTCGAAGCCACGTCATCAATCTTCAACCCTTTCTGACTTCATTTGCTATTTTTCATGCATTTACTGATTTTTTTGAGCTAAATGACCCTGAAATTGAAAAGCACTACAAATCACAATCAGAAAAGGTTGAAAGTTGGCATGGTATCATCATTTCACCCACATAGCATGTGCTAAAAAGTTGAGAGGGTTACGGCAAAAACTGGATGCACTTCGTGTACAAAATGGACAATCTCTTTCGAAGTATCAGGGTTTCAGACGAAAACTCGTCTGTTACAAAGGAATTTCATTTTTTTAAACTTATTTCAACTCCAGACTTTTTGTCTGTTCAGTATGCACCATTCGAAGCCACGTCATCAATCTTCAACCCTTTCTGACTTCATTTGCTATTTTTCATGCATTTACTGATTTTTTTGAGCTAAATGACCCTGAAATTGAAAAGCACTACAAATCACAATCAGAAAAGGTTGAAAGTTGGCATGGTATCATCATTTCACCCACATAGCATGTGCTAAAAAGTTGAGAGGGTTACGGCAAAAACTGGATGCACTTCGTGTACAAAATGGACAATCTCTTTCGAAGTATCAGGTTTTCACACGAAAACTCGTCTGTTACAAAGATATTTCATTTTTTTAAACTTATTTCAACTCCAGACTTTTTGTGTGTTCAGTATGCACCATTCGAAGCCACGTCATCAATTTTCAACCCTTTCTGACTTCATTTGCTATTTTTCATGCATTTACTGATTTTTTTGAGCTAAATGACCCTGAAATTGAAAATCACTACAAATCACAATAAGAAAAGGTTGAAATTTGGCATGGTATCATCATTTCGCCCACATAGCATGTGCTCAAAAGTTGACAGGGTTACGGCAAAAAGTGGATCCACTTCGTGTACAAAATGGACAATCTCTTTCGAAGTATCAGGGTTTCAGACGAAAACTCGTCTGTTTCAAAGGCATTTCAATTTTTTAAACTTATTTCAACTCCAGACTTTTTGTGTGTTCAGTATGCACCATTCGAAGCCACGTCATCTATTTTCAACCCTTTCTGACTTCATTTGCTATTTTTCATGCGTTTACTGATTTTTTTGAGCTAAATGACCCTGAAATTGAAAAGCACTACAAATCACAATCAGAAAAGGTTGAAAGTTGGCATGGTATCATCATTTCACCCACATAGCATGTGCTAAAAAGTTGAGAGGGTTACGGCAAAAACTGGATCCACTTTGTGTGCAAAATGGACAATCTCTTTCGAAGTATCAGGGTTTCAGACGAAAACTCGTCTGTTACAAAGGCATTTTATTTTTTTAAACTTATTTCAACTCCAGACTTTTTGTGTGTTCAGTATGCACCATTCTAAGCCACGTCATCAATTTTCAACCCTTTCTGACTTCATTTGCTATTTTTCATGCATTTACTGATTTTTTTGAGCTAAATGACCCTAAAATTGAAAAGCACTACAAATGAACTCTGAAAATGTTGAAAGTTGGCATGGTATCATCATTTCACCCACATAGCATGTGCTAAAAAGTTGAGAGGGTTACGGCAAAAACTGGATGCACTTCGTGTACAAAATGGACAATCTGTTTCGAAGTATCAGGGTTTCACACGAAAACTCGCCTGTTACAAAGGCATTTCATTTTTTTAAACTTATTTCAACTCCAGAATTTTTGTCTGTTCAGTATGCACCATTCGAAGCCACGTCATCAATCTTCAACCCTTTCTGACTTCATTTGCTATTTTTCATGCATTTACTGATTTTTTTGAGCTAAATGACCCTGAAATTGAAAAGCACTACAAATCACAATCAGAAAAGGTTGAAAGTTGGCATGGTATCATCATTTCACCCACATGGCATGTGCTAAAAAGTTGAGAGGGTTACGGCAAAAACTGGATGCACTTTGTGTACAAAATGGACAATCTCTTTCGAAGTATCAGGGTTTCAGACGAAAACTCGTCTGTTACAAAGGCATTTCATTTTTTTAAACTTATTTCAACTCCAGACTTTTTGTGTGTTCAGTATGCACCATTGGAAGCCACGTCATCAATTTTCAACCCTTTCTGACTTCATGTGCTATTTTTCATGCATTTACTGATTTTTTTGAGTTAAATGACCCTGAAATTGAAAAGCACTACAAATCACAATAAGAAAAGGTTGAAAGTTGGCATGGTATCATCATTTCGCCCACATAGCATGTGCTAAAAAGTTGAGAGGGTTACGGCAAAAACTGGATCCACTTCGTGTACAAAATGGACAATCTCTTTCGAAGTATAAGGGTTTCAGACGAAAACTCGTCTGTTACAAAGGCATTTTATTTTTTTAAACTTATTTCAACTCCAGACTTTTTGTGTGTTCAGTATGCACCATTGGAAGCCACGTCATCAATTTTCAACCCTTTCTGACTTCATTTGCTATTTTTCATGCATTTACTGATTTTTTTGAGCTAAATGACCCTGAAATTGAAAAGCACTACAAATGAACTCTGAAAATGTTGAAAGTTGGCATGGTATCATAATTTCACCCACATAGCATGTGCTAAAAAGTTGAGAGGGTTATGGCAAAAACTGGATCCACTTCGTGTACAAAATGGACAATCTCTTTCGAAGTATCAGGGTTTCAGACGAAAACTCGTCTGTTACAAAGGAATTTCATTTTTTAAAACTTATTTCAACTCCAGACTTTTTGTGTGTTCAGTATGCACCATTGGAAGCCACGTCATCAATTTTCAACCCTTTCTGACTTCATTTGCTATTTTTCATGCATTTACTGATTTTTTTGAGCTAAATGACCCTAAAATTGAAAAGCACTACAAATGAACTCTGAAAATGTTGAAAGTTGGCATGGTATCATCATTTCACCCACATAGCATGTGCTAAAAAGTTGAGAGGGTTACGGCAAAAACTGGATGCACTTCGTGTACAAAATGGACAATCTCTTTCGAAGTATCAGGGTTTCAGACGAAAACTCGTCTGTTACAAAGGCATTTCATTTTTTAAAACTTATTTCAACTCCAGACTTTTTGTGTGTTCAGTATGCACCATTCGAAGCCACGTCATCGATCTTCAACCCTTTCTGACTTTATGTGCTATTTTTCATGCATTTACTGATTTTTTTGAGTTAAATGACCCTGAAATTGAAAAGCACTACAAATCACAATAAGAAAAGGTTGAAAGTTGGCATGGTATCATCATTTCGCCCACATAGCATGTGCTAAAAAGTTGAGAGGGTTACGGCAAAAAGTGGATCCACTTCGTGTACAAAATGGACAATCTCTTTCGAAGTATCAGGGTTTCAGACGAAAACTCGTCTGTTACAAAGGCATTTCATTTTTTTAAACTTATTTCAACTCCAGACTTTTTGTGTGTTCAGTATGCACCATTGGAAGCCATGTCATCAATTTTCAACCCTTTCTGACTTCATGTGCTATTTTTCATGCATTTACTGATTTTTTTGAGTTAAATGACCCTGAAATTGAAAAGCACTACAAATCACAATAAGAAAAGGTTGAAAGTTGGCATGGTATCATCATTTCGCCCACATAGCATGTGCTAAAAAGTTGAGAGGGTTACGGCAAAAACTGGATCCACTTCGTGTACAAAATGGACAATCTCTTTCGAAGTATAAGGGTTTCAGACGAAAACTCGTCTGTTACAAAGGCATTTTATTTTTTTAAACTTATTTCAACTCCAGACTTTTTGTGTGTTCAGTATGCACCATTCGAAGCCACTTCATCAATTTTCAACCCTTTCTGACTTCATTTGCTATTTTTCATGCATTTACTGATTTTTTTGATCTAAATGACCCTGAAATTGAAAAGCACTACAAATGAACTCTGAAAAGGTTGGAAGTTGGCATGGTATCATCATTTCACCCACATAGCATGTGCTAAAAAGTTGAGAGGGTTACGGCGAAAACTGGATCCACTTCGTGTCCAAAATGGACAATCTCTTTCGAAGTATCAGGGTTTCAGACGAAAACTCGTCTGTTACAAAGGCATTTAATTTTTTAAACTTATTTCAACTCCAGACTTTTTGTGCGTTCAGTATGCACCATTCGAAGCCACGTCATCAATTTTCAACCTTTTCTGACTTCATTTGTTATTTTTCATGCATTTACTGATTTTTTTGAGCTAAATGACCCTGAAATTGAAAAGCACTACAAATGAACTCTGAAAATGTTGAAAGTTGGCATGGTATCATAATTTCACCCACATAGCATGTGCTAAAAAGTTGAGAGGGTTATGGCAAAAACTGGATCCACTTCGTGTACAAAATGGACAATCTCTTTCGAAGTATCAGTGTTTCAGACGAAAACTCGTCTATTAAAAAGGCATTTCATTTTTTTAAACTTATTTCAACTCCAGACTTTTTGTGTGTTCAGTATGCACCGTTCGAAGCCACGTCATCAATTTACAACCCTTTCTGACTTCATTTGCTATTTTTCATGCATTTACTGGTTTTTTTGAGATAAATGACCCTAAAATTGAAAAGCACTACAAATCAAAATCAGAAAAGGTTGAAAGTTGGCATGGTATCATCATTTCACCCACATAGCATGTGCAAAAAAGTTGAGAGGGTTACGGCAAAAACTGGATGCACTTCGTGTACAAAATGGACAATCTCTTTCGAAGTATCAGGGTTTCAAACGAAAACTCGTCTCTTACAAAGGCATTTCATTTTTTTAAACTTATTTCAACTCCATACTTTTTGTGTGTTCAGTATGCACCATTGGAAGCCACGTCATCAATTTTCAACCCTTTCTGACTTCATGTGCTATTTTTCATGCATTTACTGATTTTTTTGAGCTAAATGACCCTGAAATTGAAAACCACTACAAATCACAATAAGAAAAGGTTGAAATTTGGCATGGTATCATCATTTCGCCCACATAGCATGTGCTAAAAAGTTGAGAGGGTTATGGCAAAAAGTGGATCCACTTCGTGTACAAAATGGACAATCTCTTTCGAAGTATCAGGGTTTCAGACGAAAACTCGTCTGTTTCAAAGGCATTTCATTTTTTTAAACTTATTTCAACTCCAGACTTTTTGTGTGTTCAGTATGCACCATTCGAAGCCACGTCATCAATTTTCAACCCTTTCTGACTTCATTTGCTATTTTTCATGCGTTTAGTGATTTTTTTGAGCTAAATGACCCTGAAATTGAAAAGCACTACAAATCACAATCAGAAAAGGTTGAAAGTTGGCATGGTATCATCATTTCACCCACATAGCATGTGCTAAAAAGTTGAGAGGGTTACGGCAAAAACTGGATCCACTTTGTGTACAAAATGGACAATCTCTTTCGAAGTATCAGGGTTTCAGACGAAAACTCGTCTGTTACAAAGGCATTTTATTTTTTTAAACTTATTTCAACTCCAGACTTTTTGTGTGTTCAGTATGCACCATTCTAAGCCACGTCATCAATTTTCAACCCTTTCTGACTTCATTTGCTATTTTTCATGCATTTACTGATTTTTTTGAGCTAAATGACATTAAAATTGAAAAGCACTACAAATGAACTCTGAAAAGGTTGAAAGTTGGCATCGTATCATCATTTCACCCACATAGCATGTGCTAAAAAGTTGAGAGGGTTACGGCAAAAACTGGATCCACTTCGTGTACAAAATGGACAATCTCTTTCGAAGTATAAGGGTTTCAGACGAAAACTCGTCTGTTACAAAGGCATTTCATTTTTTTAAACTTATTTAAACTCCAGACTTTTTGTGTGTTCAGTATGCACCATTGGAAGCCACGTCATCAATTTTCAACCCTTTCTGACTTCATTTGCTATTTTTCATGCATTTACTGATTTTTTTGAGCTAAATGACCCTGAAATTGAAAAGCACTACAAATGAACTCTGAAAATGTTGAAAGTTGGCATGGTATCATAATTTCACCCACATAGCATGTGCTAAAAAGTTGAGAGGGTTATGGCAAAAACTGGATCCACTTCGTGTACAAAATGGACAATCTCTTTCGAAGTATCAGGGTTTGAGACGAAAACTCGTCTGTTACAAAGGCATTTCATTTTTTTAAACTTATTTCAACTCCAGACTTTTTGTGTGTTCAGTATGCACCATTCGAAGCCACGTCATCAATTTACAACCCTTTCTGACTTCATTTGCTATTTTTCATGCATTTACTGATTTTTTTGAGCTAAATGACTCTAAAATTGAAAAGCACTACAAATCACAATCAGAAAAGGTTGAAAGTTGGCATGGTATCATCATTTCACCCACATAGCATGTGCTAAAAAGTTGAGAGGGTTACGGCAAAAACTGGATGCACTTCGTGTACAAAATGGACAATCTCTTTCGAAGTATCAGGTTTTCACACGAAAACTCGTCTGTTACAAAGATATTTCATTTTTTTAAACTTATTTCAACTCCAGACTTTTTGTGTGTTCAGTATGCACCATTCGAAGCCACGTCATCAATTTTCAACCCTTTCTGACTTCATTTGCTATTTTTCATGCATTTACTGATTTTTTTGAGCTAAATGACCCTGAAATTGAAAATCACTACAAATCACAATAAGAAAAGGTTGAAATTTGGCATGGTATCATCATTTCGCCCACATAGCATGTGCTCAAAAGTTGACAGGGTTACGGCAAAAAGTGGATCCACTTCGTGTACAAAATGGACAATCTCTTTCGAAGTATCAGGGTTTCAGACGAAAACTCGTCTGTTTCAAAGGCATTTCAATTTTTTAAACTTATTTCAACTCCAGACTTTTTGTGTGTTCAGTATGCACCATTCGAAGCCACGTCATCTATTTTCAACCCTTTCTGACTTCATTTGCTATTTTTCATGCGTTTACTGATTTTTTTGAGCTAAATGACCCTGAAATTGAAAAGCACTACAAATCACAATCAGAAAAGGTTGAAAGTTGGCATGGTATCATCATTTCACCCACATAGCATGTGCTAAAAAGTTGAGAGGGTTACGGCAAAAACTGGATCCACTTTGTGTGCAAAATGGACAATCTCTTTCGAAGTATCAGGGTTTCAGACGAAAACTCGTCTGTTACAAAGGCATTTTATTTTTTTAAACTTATTTCAACTCCAGACTTTTTGTGTGTTCAGTATGCACCATTCTAAGCCACGTCATCAATTTTCAACCCTTTCTGACTTCATTTGCTATTTTTCATGCATTTACTGATTTTTTTGAGCTAAATGACCCTAAAATTGAAAAGCACTACAAATGAACTCTGAAAATGTTGAAAGTTGGCATGGTATCATCATTTCACCCACATAGCATGTGCTAAAAAGTTGAGAGGGTTACGGCAAAAACTGGATGCACTTCGTGTACAAAATGGACAATCTGTTTCGAAGTATCAGGGTTTCACACGAAAACTCGCCTGTTACAAAGGCATTTCATTTTTTTAAACTTATTTCAACTCCAGAATTTTTGTCTGTTCAGTATGCACCATTCGAAGCCACGTCATCAATCTTCAACCCTTTCTGACTTCATTTGCTATTTTTCATGCATTTACTGATTTTTTTGAGCTAAATGACCCTGAAATTGAAAAGCACTACAAATCACAATCAGAAAAGGTTGAAAGTTGGCATGGTATCATCATTTCACCCACATGGCATGTGCTAAAAAGTTGAGAGGGTTACGGCAAAAACTGGATGCACTTTGTGTACAAAATGGACAATCTCTTTCGAAGTATCAGGGTTTCAGACGAAAACTCGTCTGTTACAAAGGCATTTCATTTTTTTAAACTTATTTCAACTCCAGACTTTTTGTGTGTTCAGTATGCACCATTGGAAGCCACGTCATCAATTTTCAACCCTTTCTGACTTCATGTGCTATTTTTCATGCATTTACTGATTTTTTTGAGTTAAATGACCCTGAAATTGAAAAGCACTACAAATCACAATAAGAAAAGGTTGAAAGTTGGCATGGTATCATCATTTCGCCCACATAGCATGTGCTAAAAAGTTGAGAGGGTTACGGCAAAAACTGGATCCACTTCGTGTACAAAATGGACAATCTCTTTCGAAGTATAAGGGTTTCAGACGAAAACTCGTCTGTTACAAAGGCATTTTATTTTTTTAAACTTATTTCAACTCCAGACTTTTTGTGTGTTCAGTATGCACCATTGGAAGCCACGTCATCAATTTTCAACCCTTTCTGACTTCATTTGCTATTTTTCATGCATTTACTGATTTTTTTGAGCTAAATGACCCTGAAATTGAAAAGCACTACAAATGAACTCTGAAAATGTTGAAAGTTGGCATGGTATCATAATTTCACCCACATAGCATGTGCTAAAAAGTTGAGAGGGTTATGGCAAAAACTGGATCCACTTCGTGTACAAAATGGACAATCTCTTTCGAAGTATCAGGGTTTCAGACGAAAACTCGTCTGTTACAAAGGAATTTCATTTTTTAAAACTTATTTCAACTCCAGACTTTTTGTGTGTTCAGTATGCACCATTGGAAGCCACGTCATCAATTTTCAACCCTTTCTGACTTCATTTGCTATTTTTCATGCATTTACTGATTTTTTTGAGCTAAATGACCCTAAAATTGAAAAGCACTACAAATGAACTCTGAAAATGTTGAAAGTTGGCATGGTATCATCATTTCACCCACATAGCATGTGCTAAAAAGTTGAGAGGGTTACGGCAAAAACTGGATGCACTTCGTGTACAAAATGGACAATCTCTTTCGAAGTATCAGGGTTTCAGACGAAAACTCGTCTGTTACAAAGGCATTTCATTTTTTAAAACTTATTTCAACTCCAGACTTTTTGTGTGTTCAGTATGCACCATTCGAAGCCACGTCATCGATCTTCAACCCTTTCTGACTTTATGTGCTATTTTTCATGCATTTACTGATTTTTTTGAGTTAAATGACCCTGAAATTGAAAAGCACTACAAATCACAATAAGAAAAGGTTGAAAGTTGGCATGGTATCATCATTTCGCCCACATAGCATGTGCTAAAAAGTTGAGAGGGTTACGGCAAAAAGTGGATCCACTTCGTGTACAAAATGGACAATCTCTTTCGAAGTATCAGGGTTTCAGACGAAAACTCGTCTGTTACAAAGGCATTTCATTTTTTTAAACTTATTTCAACTCCAGACTTTTTGTGTGTTCAGTATGCACCATTGGAAGCCATGTCATCAATTTTCAACCCTTTCTGACTTCATGTGCTATTTTTCATGCATTTACTGATTTTTTTGAGTTAAATGACCCTGAAATTGAAAAGCACTACAAATCACAATAAGAAAAGGTTGAAAGTTGGCATGGTATCATCATTTCGCCCACATAGCATGTGCTAAAAAGTTGAGAGGGTTACGGCAAAAACTGGATCCACTTCGTGTACAAAATGGACAATCTCTTTCGAAGTATAAGGGTTTCAGACGAAAACTCGTCTGTTACAAAGGCATTTTATTTTTTTAAACTTATTTCAACTCCAGACTTTTTGTGTGTTCAGTATGCACCATTCGAAGCCACTTCATCAATTTTCAACCCTTTCTGACTTCATTTGCTATTTTTCATGCATTTACTGATTTTTTTGATCTAAATGACCCTGAAATTGAAAAGCACTACAAATGAACTCTGAAAAGGTTGGAAGTTGGCATGGTATCATCATTTCACCCACATAGCATGTGCTAAAAAGTTGAGAGGGTTACGGCGAAAACTGGATCCACTTCGTGTCCAAAATGGACAATCTCTTTCGAAGTATCAGGGTTTCAGACGAAAACTCGTCTGTTACAAAGGCATTTAATTTTTTAAACTTATTTCAACTCCAGACTTTTTGTGCGTTCAGTATGCACCATTCGAAGCCACGTCATCAATTTTCAACCTTTTCTGACTTCATTTGTTATTTTTCATGCATTTACTGATTTTTTTGAGCTAAATGACCCTGAAATTGAAAAGCACTACAAATGAACTCTGAAAATGTTGAAAGTTGGCATGGTATCATAATTTCACCCACATAGCATGTGCTAAAAAGTTGAGAGGGTTATGGCAAAAACTGGATCCACTTCGTGTACAAAATGGACAATCTCTTTCGAAGTATCAGTGTTTCAGACGAAAACTCGTCTATTAAAAAGGCATTTCATTTTTTTAAACTTATTTCAACTCCAGACTTTTTGTGTGTTCAGTATGCACCGTTCGAAGCCACGTCATCAATTTACAACCCTTTCTGACTTCATTTGCTATTTTTCATGCATTTACTGGTTTTTTTGAGATAAATGACCCTAAAATTGAAAAGCACTACAAATCAAAATCAGAAAAGGTTGAAAGTTGGCATGGTATCATCATTTCACCCACATAGCATGTGCAAAAAAGTTGAGAGGGTTACGGCAAAAACTGGATGCACTTCGTGTACAAAATGGACAATCTCTTTCGAAGTATCAGGGTTTCAAACGAAAACTCGTCTCTTACAAAGGCATTTCATTTTTTTAAACTTATTTCAACTCCATACTTTTTGTGTGTTCAGTATGCACCATTGGAAGCCACGTCATCAATTTTCAACCCTTTCTGACTTCATGTGCTATTTTTCATGCATTTACTGATTTTTTTGAGCTAAATGACCCTGAAATTGAAAACCACTACAAATCACAATAAGAAAAGGTTGAAATTTGGCATGGTATCATCATTTCGCCCACATAGCATGTGCTAAAAAGTTGAGAGGGTTATGGCAAAAAGTGGATCCACTTCGTGTACAAAATGGACAATCTCTTTCGAAGTATCAGGGTTTCAGACGAAAACTCGTCTGTTTCAAAGGCATTTCATTTTTTTAAACTTATTTCAACTCCAGACTTTTTGTGTGTTCAGTATGCACCATTCGAAGCCACGTCATCAATTTTCAACCCTTTCTGACTTCATTTGCTATTTTTCATGCGTTTAGTGATTTTTTTGAGCTAAATGACCCTGAAATTGAAAAGCACTACAAATCACAATCAGAAAAGGTTGAAAGTTGGCATGGTATCATCATTTCACCCACATAGCATGTGCTAAAAAGTTGAGAGGGTTACGGCAAAAACTGGATCCACTTTGTGTACAAAATGGACAATCTCTTTCGAAGTATCAGGGTTTCAGACGAAAACTCGTCTGTTACAAAGGCATTTTATTTTTTTAAACTTATTTCAACTCCAGACTTTTTGTGTGTTCAGTATGCACCATTCTAAGCCACGTCATCAATTTTCAACCCTTTCTGACTTCATTTGCTATTTTTCATGCATTTACTGATTTTTTTGAGCTAAATGACATTAAAATTGAAAAGCACTACAAATGAACTCTGAAAAGGTTGAAAGTTGGCATCGTATCATCATTTCACCCACATAGCATGTGCTAAAAAGTTGAGAGGGTTACGGCAAAAACTGGATCCACTTCGTGTACAAAATGGACAATCTCTTTCGAAGTATAAGGGTTTCAGACGAAAACTCGTCTGTTACAAAGGCATTTCATTTTTTTAAACTTATTTAAACTCCAGACTTTTTGTGTGTTCAGTATGCACCATTGGAAGCCACGTCATCAATTTTCAACCCTTTCTGACTTCATTTGCTATTTTTCATGCATTTACTGATTTTTTTGAGCTAAATGACCCTGAAATTGAAAAGCACTACAAATGAACTCTGAAAATGTTGAAAGTTGGCATGGTATCATAATTTCACCCACATAGCATGTGCTAAAAAGTTGAGAGGGTTATGGCAAAAACTGGATCCACTTCGTGTACAAAATGGACAATCTCTTTCGAAGTATCAGGGTTTGAGACGAAAACTCGTCTGTTACAAAGGCATTTCATTTTTTTAAACTTATTTCAACTCCAGACTTTTTGTGTGTTCAGTATGCACCATTCGAAGCCACGTCATCAATTTACAACCCTTTCTGACTTCATTTGCTATTTTTCATGCATTTACTGATTTTTTTGAGCTAAATGACTCTAAAATTGAAAAGCACTACAAATGAAAATCAGAAAAGGTTGAAAGTTGGCATGGTATCATCATTTCACCCACATAGCATGTGCTAAAAAGTTGAGAGGGTTACGGCAAAAACTGGATGCACTTCGTGTACAAAATGGACAATCTCTTTCGAAGTATCAGGGTTTCAGACGAAAACTCGTCTGTTACAAAGGCATTTCATTTTTTAAAACTTATTTCAACTCCAGACTTTTTGTGTGTTCAGTATGCACCATTCGAAGCCACGTCATCGATTTTCAACCCTTTCTGACTTTATGTGCTATTTTTCATGCATTTACTGATTTTTTTGAGTTAAATGACCCTGAAATTGAAAAGCACTACAAATCACAATAAGAAAAGGTTGAAAGTTGGCATGGTATCATCATTTTTCCCACATAGCATGTGCTAAAAAGTTAAGAGGGTTACGGCAAAAAGTGGATCCACTTCGTGTACAAAATGGACAATCTCTTTCGAAGTATCAGGGTTTCAGACGAAAACTCGTTTGTTACAAAGGCATTTTATTTTTTTAAACTTATTTCAACTCCAGACTTTTTGTGTGTTCAGTATGCACCATTCTAAGCCACGTCATCAATTTTCAACCCTTTCTGACTTCATTTGCTATTTTTCATGCATTTACTGATTTTTTTGAGCTAAATGACATTAAAATTGAAAAGCACTACAAATGAACTCTGAAAAGGTTGAAAGTTGGCATCGTATCATCATTTCACCCACATAGCATGTGCTAAAAAGTTGAGAGGGTTACGGCAAAAACTGGATCCACTTCGTGTACAAAATGGACAATCTCTTTCGAAGTATAAGGGTTTCAGACGAAAACTCGTCTGTTACAAAGGCATTTCATTTTTTTAAACTTATTTCAACTCCAGACTTTTTGTTTGTTCAGTATGCACCATTCGAAGCCACGTCATCAATCTTCAACCCTTTCTGACTTCATTTGCTATTTTTCATGCATTTACTGATTTTTTTGAGCTAAATGACCCTAAAATTGAAAAGCACTACAAATGAACTCTGAAAAGGTTGGAAGTTGGCATGGTATCATCATTTCACCCACATAGCATGTGCTAAAAAGTTGAGAGGGTTACGGCGAAAACTGGATCCACTTCGTGTCCAAAATGGACAATCTCTTTCGAAGTATCAGGGTTTCAGACGAAAACTCGTCTGTTACAAAGGCATTTAATTTTTTAAACTTATTTCAACTCCAGACTTTTTGTGTGTTTAGTATGCACCGTTCGAAGCCACGTCATCAATTTTCAACCCTTTCTGACTTCATTTGCTATTTTTCATGCATTTACTGATTTTTTTGAGATAAATGACCCTAAAATTGAAAAGCACTACAAATCAAAATCAGAAAAGGTTGAAAGTTGGCATGGTATCATCATTTCACCCACATAGCATGTGCTAAAAATTTGAGGGGGTTACGGCAAAAACTGGATGCACTTCGTGTAAAAAATGGACAATCTCTTTCGAAGTATCAGGGTTTCAGACGAAAACTCGTCTGTTACAAAGGCATTTTATTTTTTTAAACTTATTTCAACTCCAGACTTTTTGTGTGTTCAGTATGCACCATTCTAAGCCACGTCATCAATTTTCAACCCTTTCTGACTTCATTTGCTATTTTTCATGCATTTACTGATTTTTTTGAGCTAAATGACATTAAAATTGAAAAGCACTACAAATGAACTCTGAAAAGGTTAAAATTTGGCATCGTATCATCATTTCACCCACATAGCATGTGCTAAAAAGTTGAGAGGGTTACGGCAAAAACTGGATCCACTTCGTGTACAAAATGGACAATCTCTTTCGAAGTATAAGGGTTTCAGACGAAAACTCGTCTGTTACAAAGGCATTTCATTTTTTTAAACTTATTTCAACTCCAGACTTTTTGTGTGTTCAGTATGCACCATTGGAAGCCACGTCATCAATTTTCAACCCTTTCTGAGTTCATTTGCTATTTTTCATGCATTTACTGATTTTTTTGAGCTAAATGACCCTGAAATTGAAAAGCACTACAAATGAACTCTGAAAATGTTGAAAGTTGGCATGGTATCATAATTTCACCCACATAGCATGTGCTAAAAAGTTGAGAGGGTTATGGCAAAAACTGGATCCACTTCGTGTACAAAATGGACAATCTCTTTCGAAGTATCAGGGTTTCAGACGAAAACTCGTCTGTTACAAAGGCATTTCATTTTTTTAAACTTATTTCAACTCCAGACTTTTTGTGTGTTCAGTATGCACCATTCGAAGCCACGTCATCAATTTACAACCCTTTCTGACTTCATTTGCTATTTTTCATGCATTTACTGATTTTTTTGAGCTAAATGACCCTAAAATGGAAAAGCACTACAAATGAAAATCAGAAAAGGTTGAAAGTTGGCATGGTATCATCATTTCACCCACATAGCATGTGCTAAAAAGTTGAGAGGGTTACGGCAAAAACTGGATGCACTTCGTGTACAAAATGGACAATCTCTTTCGAAGTATCAGGGTTTCAGACGAAAACTCGTCTGTTACAAAGGCATTTCATTTTTTAAAACTTATTTCAACTCCAGACTTTTTGTGTGTTCAGTATGCACCATTCGAAGCCACGTCATCGATTTTCAACCCTTTCTGACTTTATGTGCTATTTTTCATGCATTTACTGATTTTTTTGAGTTAAATGACCCTGAAATTGAAAAGCACTACAAATCACAATAAGAAAAGGTTGAAAGTTGGCATGGTATCATCATTTCGCCCACATAGCATGTGCTAAAAAGTTGAGAGGGTTACGGCAAAAAGTGGATCCACTTCGTGTACAAAATGGACAATCTCTTTCGAAGTATCAGGGTTTCAGACGAAAACTCGTCTGTTTCAAAGGCATTTCATTTTTTAAACTTATTTCAACTCCAGACTTTTTGTGTGTTCAGTATGCACCATTCGAAGCCACTTCATCAATTTTCAACCCTTTCTGACTTCATTTGCTATTTTTCATCCATTTATTGATTTTTTTGAGCTAAATGACCCTAAAATTGAAAAGCACTACAAATGAACTCTGAAAAGGTTGGAAGTTGGCATGGTATCACCATTTCACCCACATAGCATGTGCTAAAAAGTTGAGAGGGTTACGGCAAAAACTGGATCCACTTCGTGTACAAAATGGACAATCTCTTTCGAAGTATCAGGGTTTCAGACGAAAACCCGTCTGTTACAAAGGCATTTCATTTTTTAAACTTATTTCAACTCCAGACTTTTTGTGTGTTCAGTATGCACCATTCGAAGCCACGTCATCAATTTTCAACCTTTTCTGACTTCATTTGCTATTTTTCATGCATTTACTGATTTTTTTGAGCTAAATGACCCTGAAATTGAAAAGCACTATAAATGAACTCTGAAAATGTTGAAAGTTGGCATGGTATCATCATTTCACCCACACAGCATGTGCTAAAAAGTTGAGAGGGTTATGGCAAAAACTGAATCCACTTCGTGTACAAAATGGACAATCTCTTTCGAAGTATGAGGGTTTCAGACGAAAACTCGTGTGTTACAAAGGCATTTCATTTTTTTAAACTTATTTCAACTCCAGACTTTTTGTGTGTTCAGTATGCACCGTTCGAAGCCACGTCATCAATTTTCAACCCTTTCTGACTTCATTTGCTATTTTTCATGCATTTACTGATTTTTTTGAGATAAATGACCCTAAAATTGAAAAGCACTACAAATCAAAATCAGAAAAGGTTGAAAGTTGGCATGGTATCATCATTTCACCCACATAGCATGTGCTAAAAATTTGAGAGGGTTACGGCAAAAACTGGATGCACTTCGTGTACAAAATGGACAATCTCTTTCGAAGTATCAGGGTTTCAGACGAAAACTCGTCTGTTTCAAAGGCATTTCATTTTTTTAAACTTATTTCAACTCCAGACTTTTTGTGTGTTCAGTATGCACCATTCGAAGCCACATCATCAATTTTCAATCCTTTCTGACTTCATTTGCTATTTTTCATGCGTTTACTGATTTTTTTGAGCTAAATGACCCTGAAATTGAAAAGCACTACAAATCTCAATCAGAAAAGATTGAAAGTTGGCATGGTATCATCATTTCACCCACATAGCATGTGCTAAAAAGTTGAGAGGGTTACGGCAAAAACTGGATCCACTTTGTGTACAAAATGGACAATCTCTTTCGAAGTATCAGGGTTTCAGACGAAAACTCGTCTGTTACAAAGGCATTTTATTTTTTTAAACTTATTTCAACTCCAGACTTTTTGTGTGTTCAGTATGCACCATTCTAAGCCACGTCATCAATTTTCAACCCTTTCTGACTTCATTTGCTATTTTTCATGCATTTACTGATTTTTTTGAGCTAAATGACATTAAAATTGAAAAGCACTACAAATGAACTCTGAAAAGGTTGAAAGTTGGCATCGTATCATCATTTCACCCACATAGCATGTGCTAAAAAGTTGAGAGGGTTACGGCAAAAACTGGATCCACTTCGTGTACAAAATGGACAATCTCTTTCGAAGTATAAGGGTTTCAGACGAAAACTCGTCTGTTACAAAGGCATTTCATTTTTTTAAACTTATTTCAACTCCAGACTTTTTGTGTGTTCAGTATGCACCATTGGAAGCCACGTCATCAATTTTCAACCCTTTCTGACTTCATTTGCTATTTTTCATGCATTTACTGATTTTTTTGAGCTAAATGACCCTAAAATTGAAAAGCACTACAAATGAACTCTGAAAATGTTGAAAGTTGGCATGGTATCATCATTTCACCCACATAGCATGTGCTAAAAAGTTGAGAGGGTTATGGCAAAAACTGGATGCACTTCGTGTACAAAATGGACAATCTGTTTCGAAGTATCAGGGTTTCACACGAAAACTCGCCTGTTACAAAGGCATTTCATTTTTTTTAAACTTATTTCAACTCCAGACTTTTTGTCTGTTCAGTATGCACCATTCGAAGCCACGTCATCAATCTTCAACCCTTTCTGACTTCATTTGCTATTTTTCATGCATTTACTGATTTTTTTGAGCTAAATGACCCTGAAATTGAAAAGCACTACAAATCACAATCAGAAAAGGTTGAAAGTTGGCATGGTATCATCATTTCACCCACATGGCATGTGCTAAAAAGTTGAGAGGGTTACGGCAAAAACTGGATGCACTTCGTGTACAAAATGGACAATCTCTTTCGAAGTATTAGGGTTTCAGACGAAAACTCGTCTGTTACAAAGGCATTTCATTTTTTTAAACTTATTTCAACTCCAGAGTTTTTGTGTGTTCAGTATGCACCATTCGAAGCCATGTCATCAATTTTCAACCCTTTCTGACTTCATTTGCTATTTTTCATGAATTTACTGATTTTTTTGAGCTAAATGACCCTGAAATTAAAAAGCCCTACAAATGAACTCTGAAAAGGTTGGAAGTTGGCATGGTATCATCATTTCACCCACATAGCATGTGCTAAAAAGTTGAGAGGGTTACGGCAAAAACTGGATCCACTTCGTGTACAAAATGGACAATCTCTTTCGAAGTATCAGGGTTTCAGACGAAAACTCGTCTGTTACAAAGGCATTTCATTTTTTAAACTTATTTCAACTCCAGTCTTTTTGTGCGTTCAGTATGCACCATTCGAAGCCACGTCATCAATTTTCAACCTTTTCTGACTTCATTTGTTATTTTTCATGCATTTACTGATTTTTTTGAGCTAAATGACCCTGAAATTGAAAAGCACTACAAATGAACTCTGAAAATGTTGAAAGTTGGCATGGTATCATAATTTCACCCACATAGCATGTGCTAAAAAGTTGAGAGGGTTATGGCAAAAACTGGATCCACTTCGTGTACAAAATGGACAATCTCTTTCGAAGTATCAGGGTTTCAGACGAAAACTCGTTTGTTACAAAGGCATTTCATTTTTTTAAACTTATTTCAACTCCAGACTTTTTGTGTGTTCAGTATGCACCATTCGAAGCCACGTCATCAATTTACAACCCTTTCTGACTTCATTTGCTATTTTTCATGCATTTACTGATTTTTTTGAGCTAAATGACCCTAAAATTGAAAAGCACTACAAATGAAAATCAGAAAAGGTTGAAAGTTGGCATGGTATCATCATTTCACCCACATAGCATGTGCTAAAAAGTTGAGAGGGTTACGGCAAAAACTGGATGCACTTCGTGTACAAAATGGACAATCTCTTTCGAAGTATCAGGGTTTCAGACGAAAACTCGTCTGTTACAAAGGCATTTCATTTTTTTAAACTTATTTCAACTCCAGACTTTTTGTGTGTTCAGTATGCACCATTCGAAGCCACGTCATCGATTTTCAACCCTTTCTGACTTTATGTGCTATTTTTCATGCATTTACTGATTTTTTTGAGTTAAATGACCCTGAAATTGAAAAGCACTACAAATCACAATAAGAAAAGGTTGAAAGTTGGCATGGTATCATCATTTCGCCCACATAGCATGTGCTAAAAAGTTGAGAGGGTTACGGCAAAAAGTGGATCCACTTCGTGTACAAAATGGACAATCTCTTTCGAAGTATCAGGGTTTCAGACGAAAACTCGTCTGTTTCAAAGGCATTTCATTTTTTAAACTTATTTCAACTCCAGACTTTTTGTGTGTTCAGTATGCACCATTCGAAGCCACTTCATCAATTTTCAACCCTTTCTGACTTCATTTGCTATTTTTCATCCATTTATTGATTTTTTTGAGCTAAATGACCCTAAAATTGAAAAGCACTACAAATGAACTCTGAAAAGGTTGGAAGTTGGCATGGTATCATCATTTCACCCACATAGCATGTGCTAAAAAGTTGAGAGGGTTACGGCAAAAACTGGATCCACTTCGTGTACAAAATGGACAATCTCTTTCGAAGTATCAGGGTTTCAGACGAAAACTCGTCTGTTACAAAGGCATTTCATTTTTTAAACTTATTTCAACTCCAGAATTTTTGTGTGTTCAGTATGCACCATTCGAAGCCACGTCATCAATTTTCAACCTTTTCTGACTTCATTTGCTATTTTTCATGCATTTACTGATTTTTTTGAGCTAAATGACCCTGAAATTGAAAAGCACTATAAATGAACTCTGAAAATGTTGAAAGTTGGCATGGTATCATCATTTCACCCACATAGCATGTGCTAAAAAGTTGAGAGGGTTATGGCAAAAACTGGATCCACTTCGTGTACAAAATGGACAATCTCTTTCGAAGTATCAGGGTTTCAGACGAAAACTCGTGTGTTACAAAGGCATTTCATTTTTTTTAAAGTTATTTCAACTCCAGACTTTTTGTGTGTTCAGTATGCACCATTCGAAGCCACGTCATCAATTTTCAACCCTTTCTGACTTCATTTGCTATTTTTCATGCATTTACTGATTTTTTTGAGATAAATGACCCTAAAATTGAAAAGCACTACAAATCAAAATCAGAAAAGGTTGAAAGTTGGCATGGTATCATCATTTCACCCACATAGCATGTGCTAAAAATTTGAGAGGGTTACGGCAAAAACTGGATGCACTTCGTGTACAAAATGGACAATCTCTTTCGAAGTATCAGGGTTTCAGACGAAAACTCCTCTGTTTCAAAGGCATTTCATTTTTTTAAACTTATTTCAACTCCAGACTTTTTGTGTGTTCAGTATGCACCATTCGAAGCCACGTCATCAATTTTCAATCCTTTCTGACTTCATTTGCTATTTTTCATGCGTTTACTGATTTTTTTGAGCTAAATGACCCTGAAATTGAAAAGCACTACAAATCACAATCAGAAAAGGTTGAAAGTTGGCATGGTATCATCATTTCACCCACATAGCATGTGCTAAAAAGTTGAGAGGGTTACGGCAAAAACTGGATCCACTTTGTGTACAAAATGGACAATCTCTTTCGAAGTATCAGGGTTTCAGACGAAAACTCGTCTGTTAGAAAGGCATTTTATTTTTTTAAACTTATTTCAACTCCAGACTTTTTGTGTGTTCAGTATGCACCATTCTAAGCCACGTCATCAATTTTCAACCCTTTCTGACTTCATTTGCTATTTTTCATGCATTTACTGATTTTTTTGAGCTAAATGACATTAAAATTGAAAAGCACTACAAATGAACTCTGAAAAGGTTGAAAGTTGGCATCGTATCATCATTTCACCCACATAGCATGTGCTAAAAAGTTGAGAGGGTTACGGCAAAAACTGGATCCACTTCGTGTACAAAATGGACAATCTCTTTCGAAGTATAAGGGTTTCAGACGAAAACTCGTCTGTTACAAAGGCATTTCATTTTTTTAAACTTATTTCAACTCCAGACTTTTTGTGTGTTCAGTATGCACCATTCGAAGCCACGTCATCGATTTTCAACCCTTTCTGACTTTATGTGCTATTTTTCATGCATTTACTGATTTTTTTTGAGTTAAATGACCCTGAAATTGAAAAGCACTACAAATCACAATAAGAAAAGGTTGAAAGTTGGCATGGTATCATCATTTCGCCCACATAGCATGTGCTAAAAAGTTGAGAGGGTTACGGCAAAAAGTGGATCCACTTCGTGTACAAAATGGACAATCTCTTTCGAAGTATCAGGGTTTCAGACGAAAACTCGTCTGTTTCAAAGGCATTTCATTTTTAAACTTATTTCAACTCCAGACTTTTTGTGTGTTCAGTATGCACCATTCGAAGCCACTTCATCAATTTTCAACCCTTACTGACTTCATTTGCTATTTTTCATCCATTTATTGATTTTTTTGAGCTAAATGACGCTAAAATTGAAAAGCACTACAAATGAACTCTGAAAAGGTTGGAAGTTGGCATGGTATCACCATTTCACCCACATAGCAT
Organism: Elymus sibiricus; assembly: GCA_039707655.1. Classification (NCBI taxonomy): domain Eukaryota; kingdom Viridiplantae; phylum Streptophyta; class Magnoliopsida; order Poales; family Poaceae; genus Elymus; species Elymus sibiricus. Next base: position 297,899,625 of record CM077664.1, on the reverse strand, counting down.
GTGTAAAAAGTTGAGAGGGTTACGGCAAAAACTGGATCCACTTCGTGTACAAAATGGACAATCTCTTTCGAAGTATCAGGGTTTCAGACGAAAACTCGTCTGTTACAAAGGCATTTCATTTTTTAAACTTATTTCAACTCCAGACTTTTTGTGTGTTCAGTATGCACCATTCAAAGCCACGTCATCAATTTTCAACCTTTTCTGACTTCATTTGCTATTTTTCATGCATTTACTGATTTTTTTGAGCTAAATGACCCTGAAATTGAAAAGCACTATAAATGAACTCTGAAAATGTTGAAAGTTGGCATGGTATCATCATTTCACCCACATAGCATGTGCTAAAAAGTTGAGAGGGTTATGGCAAAAACTGGATCCACTTCGTGTACAAAATGGACAATCTCTTTCGAAGTATCAGGGTTTCAGACGAAAACTCGTGTGTTACAAAGGCATTTCATTTTTTTAAACTTATTTCAACTCCAGACTTTTTGTGTGTTCAGTATGCACCGTTCGAAGCCACGTCATCAATTTTCAACCCTTTCTGACTTCATTTGCTATTTTTCATGCATTTACTGATTTTTTTGAGATAAATGACCCTAAAATTGAAAAGCACTACAAATCAAAATCAGAAAAGGTTGAAAGTTGGCATGGTATCATCATTTCACCCACATGGCATGTGCTAAAAAGTTGAGAGGGTTACGGCAAAAACTGGATCCACTTCGTGTACAAAATGGACAATCTCTTTCGAAGTATAAGGGTTTCAGACGAAAACTCGTCTGTTACAAAGGCATTTCATTTTTTTAAACTTATTTCAACTCCAGACTTTTTGTGTGTTCAGTATGCACCATTCGAAGCCACGTCATCGATTTTCAACCCTTTCTGACTTTATGTGCTATTTTTCATGCATTTACTGATTTTTTTTGAGTTAAATGACCCTGAAATTGAAAAGCACTACAAATCACAATAAGAAAAGGTTGAAAGTTGGCATGGTATCATCATTTCGCCCACATAGCATGTGCTAAAAAGTTGAGAGGGTTACGGCAAAAAGTGGATCCACTTCGTGTACAAAATGGACAATCTCTTTCGAAGTATCAGGGTTTCAGACGAAAACTCGTCTGTTTCAAAGGCATTTCATTTTTTAAACTTATTTCAACTCCAGACTTTTTGTGTGTTCAGTATGCACCATTCGAAGCCACTTCATCAATTTTCAACCCTTTCTGACTTCATTTGCTATTTTTCATCCATTTATTGATTTTTTTGAGCTAAATGACGCTAAAATTGAAAAGCACTACAAATGAACTCTGAAAAGGTTGGAAGTTGGCATGGTATCACCATTTCACCCACATAGCATGTGCTAAAAAGTTGAGAGGGTTACGGCAAAAACTGGATCCACTTCGTGTACAAAATGGACAATCTCTTTCGAAGTATCAGGGTTTCAGACGAAAACTCGTCTGTTACAAAGGCATTTCATTTTTTAAACTTATTTCAACTCCAGACTTTTTGTGTGTTCAGTATGCACCATTCAAAGCCACGTCATCAATTTTCAACCTTTTCTGACTTCATTTGCTATTTTTCATGCATTTACTGATTTTTTTGAGCTAAATGACCCTGAAATTGAAAAGCACTATAAATGAACTCTGAAAATGTTGAAAGTTGGCATGGTATCATCATTTCACCCACATAGCATGTGCTAAAAAGTTGAGAGGGTTATGGCAAAAACTGGATCCACTTCGTGTACAAAATGGACAATCTCTTTCGAAGTATCAGGGTTTCAGACGAAAACTCGTGTGTTACAAAGGCATTTCATTTTTTTAAACTTATTTCAACTCCAGACTTTTTGTGTGTTCAGTATGCACCGTTCGAAGCCACGTCATCAATTTTCAACCCTTTCTGACTTCATTTGCTATTTTTCATGCATTTACTGATTTTTTTGAGATAAATGACCCTAAAATTGAAAAGCACTACAAATCAAAATCAGAAAAGGTTGAAAGTTGGCATGGTATCATCATTTCACCCACATAGCATGTGCTAAAAATTTGAGAGGGTTATGGCAAAAACTGGATGCACTTCGTGTACAAAATGGACAATCTCTTTCGAAGTATCAGGGTTTCAGACGAAAACTCGTCTGTTTCAAAGGCATTTCATATTTTTAAACTTATTTCAACTCCAGACTTTTTGTGTGTTCAGTATGCACCATTCGAAGCCACGTCATCAATTTTCAATCCTTTCTGACTTCATTTGCTATTTTTCATGCGTTTACTGATTTTTTTGAGCTAAATGACCCTGAAATTGAAAAGCACTACAAATCACAATCAGAAAAGGTTGAAAGTTGGCATGGTATCATCATTTCACCCACATAGCATGTGCTAAAAAGTTGAGAGGGTTACGGCAAAAACTGGATCCACTTTGTGTACAAAATGGACAATCTCTTTCGAAGTATCAGGGTTTCAGACGAAAACTCGTCTGTTACAAAGGCATTTTATTTTTTTAAACTTATTTCAACTCCAGACTTTTTGTGTGTTCAGTATGCACCATTCTAAGCCACGTCATCAATTTTCAACCCTTTCTGACTTCATTTGCTATTTTTCATGCATTTACTGATTTTTTTGAGCTAAATGACATTAAAATTGAAAAGCACTACAAATGAACTCTGAAAAGGTTGAAAGTTGGCATCGTATCATCATTTCACCCACATAGCATGTGCTAAAAAGTTGAGAGGGTTACGGCAAAAACTGGATCCACTTCGTGTACAAAATGGACAATCTCTTTCGAAGTATAAGGGTTTCACACGAAAACTCGTCTGTTACAAAGGCATTTCATTTTTTTAAACTTATTTCAACTCCAGACTTTTTGTGTGTTCAGTATGCACCATTGGAAGCCACGTCATCAATTTTCAACCCTTTCTGACTTCATTTGCTATTTTTCATGCATTTACTGATTTTTTTGAGCTAAATGACCCTAAAATTGAAAAGCACTACAAATGAACTCTGAAAATGTTGAAAGTTGGCATGGTATCATCATTTCACCCACATAGCATGTGCTAAAAAGTTGAGACGGTTACGGCAAAAACTGGATGCACTTCGTGTACAAAATGGACAATCTGTCTCGAAGTATCAGGGTTTCACACGAAAACTCGCCTGTTACAAAGGCATTTCATTTTTTTAAACTTATTTCAACTCCAGACTTTTTGTCTGTTCAGTATGCACCATTCGAAGCCACGTCATCAATCTTCAACCCTTTTTGACTTCATTTGCTATTTTTCATGCATTTACTGATTTTTTTTGAGCTAAATGACCCTGAAATTGAAAAGCACTACAAATCACAATCAGAAAAGCTTGAAAGTTGGCATGGTATCATCATTTCACCCACATGGCATGTGCTAAAAAGTTGAGAGGGTTACGGCAAAAACTGGATGCACTTCGTGTACAAAATGGACAATCTCTTTCGACGTATCAGGGTTTCAGACGAAAACTCGTCTGTTACAAAGGCATTTCATTTTTTTAAACTTATTTCAACTCCAGACTTTTTGTGTGTTCAGTATGCACCATTCGAAGCCACGTCATCAATTTTCAACCCTTTCTGACTTCATTTGCTATTTTTCATGAATTTACTGATTTTTTTGAGCTAAATGACCCTGAAATTAAAAAGCCCTACAAATGAACTCTGAAAAGGTTGGAAGTTGGCATGGTATCATCATTTCACCCACATAGCATGTGCTAAAAAGTTGAGAGGGTTACGGCAAAAACTGGATCCACTTCGTGTACAAAATGGACAATCTCTTTCGAAGTATCTGGGTTTCAGACGAAAACTCGTCTGTTACAAAGGCATTTCATTTTTTAAACTTATTTCAACTCCAGTCTTTTTGTGCGTTCAGTATGCACCATTCGAAGCCACGTCATCAATTTTCAACCTTTTCTGACTTCATTTGTTATTTTTCATGCATTTACTGATTTTTTTGAGCTAAATGACCCTGAAATTGAAAAGCACTACAAATGAACTCTGAAAATGTTGAAAGTTGGCATGGTATCATAATTTCACCCACATAGCATGTGCTAAAAAGTTGAGAGGGTTATGGCAAAAACTGGATCCACTTCGTGTACAAAATGGACAATCTCTTTCGAAGTATCAGGGTTTCAGACGAAAACTCGTCTGTTACAAAGGCATTTCATTTTTTTAAACTTATTTCAACTCCAGACTTTTTGTGTGTTCAGTATGCACCATTCGAAGCCACGTCATCAATTTAGAACCCTTTCTGACTTCATTTGCTATTTTTCATGCATTTACTGATTTTTTTGAGCTAAATGACCCTAAAATTGAAAAGCACTACAAATCAAAATCAGAAAAGGTTGAAAGTTGGCATGGTATCATCATTTCACCCACATAGCATGTGCTAAAAAGTTGAGAGGGTTACGGCAAAAACTGGATGCACTTCGTGTACAAAATGGACAATCTCTTTCGAAGTATCAGGGTTTCAGACAAAAACTCGTCTGTTACAAAGGCATTTCATTTTTTTAAACTTATTTCAACTCCAGACTTTTTGTGTGTTCAGTATGCACCATTCGAAGCCACGTCATCGATTTTCAACCCTTTCTGACTTTATGTGCTATTTTTCATGCATTTACTGATTTTTTTGAGTTAAATGACCCTGAAATTGAAAAGCACTACAAATCACAATAAGAAAAGGTTGAAAGTTGGCATGGTATCATCATTTCGCCCACATAGCATGTGCTAAAAAGTTGAGAGGGTTACGGCAAAAAGTGGATCCACTTCGTGTACAAAATGGACAATCTCTTTCGAAGTATCAGGGTTTCAGACGAAAACTCGTCTGTTTCAAAGGCATGTCATTTTTTTAAACTTATTTCAACTCCAGACTTTTTGTGTGTTCAGTATGCACCATTCGAAGCCACTTCATCAATTTTCAACCCTTTCTGACTTCATTTGCTATTTTTCATCCATTTATTGATTTTTTTGAGCTAAATGACCCTAAAATTGAAAAGCACTACAAATGAACTCTGAAAAGGTTGGAAGTTGGCATGGTATCATCATTTCACCCACATAGCATGTGCTAAAAAGTTGAGGGGGTTACGGCAAAAACTGGATCCACTTCGTGTACAAAATGGACAATCTCTTTCGAAGTATCAGGGTTTCAGACGAAAACTCGTCTGTTACAAAGGCATTTCATTTTTTAAACTTATTTCAACTCCAGACTTTTTGTGTGTTCAGTATGCACCATTCGAAGCCACGTCATCAATTTTCAACCTTTTCTGACTTCATTTGCTATTTTTCATGCATTTACTGATTTTTTTGAGCTAAATGACCCTGAAATTGAAAAGCACTATAAATGAACTCTGAAAATGTTGAAAGTTGGCATGGTATCATCATTTCACCCACATAGCATGTGCTAAAAAGTTGAGAGGGTTATGGAAAAAACTGGATCCACTTCGTGTACAAAATGGACAATCTCTTTCGAAGTATCAGGGTTTCAGACGAAAACTCGTGTGTTACAAAGGCATTTCATTTTTTTAAACTTATTTCAACTCCAGACTTTTTGTGTGTTCAGTATGCACCATTCGAAGCCACGTCATCAATTTTCAACCCTTTCTGACTTCATTTGCTATTTTTCATGCATTTACTGATTTTTTTGAGATAAATGACCCTAAAATTGAAAAGCACTACAAATCAAAATCAGAAAAGGTTGAAAGTTGGCATGGTATCATCATTTCACCCACATAGCATGTGCTAAAAATTTGAGAGGGTTACGGCAAAAACTGGATGCACTTCGTGTACAAAATGGACAATCTCTTTCGAAGTATCAGGATTTCAGACGAAAACTCCTCTGTTTCAAAGGCATTTCATTTTTTTAAACTTATTTCAACTCCAGACTTTTTGTGTGTTCAGTATGCACCATTCGAAGCCACGTCATCAATTTTCAATCCTTTCTGACTTCATTTGCTATTTTTCATGCGTTTACTGATTTTTTTGAGCTAAATGACCCTGAAATTGAAAAGCACTACAAATCACAATCAGAAAAGGTTGAAAGTTGGCATGGTATCATCATTTCACCCACATAGCATGTGCTAAAAAGTTGAGAGGGTTACGGCAAAAACTGGATCCACTTTGTGTACAAAATGGACAATCTCTTTCGAAGTATTAGGGTTTCAGACGAAAACTCGTCTGTTAGAAAGGCATTTTATTTTTTTAAACTTATTTCAACTCCAGACTTTTTGTGTGTTCAGTATGCACCATTCTAAGCCACTTCATCAATTTTCAACCCTTTCTGACTTCATTTGCTATTTTTCATGCATTTACTGATTTTTTTGAGCTAAATGACATTAAAATTGAAAAGCACTACAAATGAACTCTAAAAAGGTTGAAAGTTGGCATCGTATCATCATTTCACCCACATAGCATGTGCTAAAAAGTTGAGAGGGTTACGGCAAAAACTGGATCCACTTCGTGTACAAAATGGACAATCTCTTTCGAAGTATAAGGGTTTCAGACGAAAACTCGTCTGTTACAAAGGCATTTCATTTTTTTAAACTTATTTCAACTCCAGACTTTTTGTGTGTTCAGTATGCACCATTGGAAGCCACGTCATCAATTTTCAACCCTTTCTGACTTCATTTGCTATTTTTCATGCATTTACTGATTTTTTTGAGCTAAATGACCCTAAAATTGAAAAGCACTACAAATGAACTCTGAAAATGTTGAAAGTTGGCATGGTATCATCATTTCACCCACATAGCATGTGCTAAAAAGTTGAGAGGGTTACGGCAAAAACTGGATGCACTTCGTGTACAAAATGGACAATCTGTTTCGAAGTATCAGGGTTTCACACGAAAACTCGCGTGTTACAAAGGCATTTCATTTTTTTAAACTTATTTCAACTCCAGACTTTTTGTCTGTTCAGTATGCACCATTCGAAGCCACGTCATCAATCTTCAACCCTTTCTGACTTCATTTGCTATTTTTCATGCATTTACTGATTTTTTTTGAGCTAAATGACCCTGAAATTGAAAAGCACTACAAATCACAATCAGAAAAGGTTGAAAGTTGGCATGGTATCATCATTTCACCCACATGGCATGTGCTAAAAAGTTGAGAGGGTTACGGCAAAAACTGGATGCACTTCGTGTACAAAATGGACAATCTCTTTCGAAGTATCAGGGTTTCAGACGAAAACTCGTCTGTTACAAAGGCATTTCATTTTTTTAAACGTATTTCAACTCCAGACTTTTTGTGTGTTCAGTATGCACCATTCGAAGCCACGTCATCAATTTTCAACCCTTTCTGACTTCATTTGCTATTTTTCATGAATTTACTGATTTTTTTGAGCTAAATGACCCTGAAATTAAAAAGCACTACAAATGAACTCTGAAAAGGTTGGAAGTTGGCATGGTATCATCATTTCACCCACATAGCATGTGCTAAAAAGTTGAGAGGGTTACGGCAAAAACTGGATCCACTTCGTGTACAAAATGGACAATCTCTTTCGAAGTATCAGGGTTTCAGACGAAAACTCGTCTGTTACAAAGGCATTTCATTTTTTAAACTTATTTCAACTCCAGTCTTTTTGTGCGTTCAGTATGCACCATTCGAAGCCACGTCATCAATTTTCAACCTTTTCTGACTTCATTTGTTATTTTTCATGCATTTACTGATTTTTTTGAGCTAAATGACCCTGAAATTGAAAAGCACTACAAATGAACTCTGAAAATGTTGAAAGTTGGCATGGTATCATAATTTCACCCACATAGCATGTGCTAAAAAGTTGAGAGGGTTATGGCAAAAACTGGATCCACTTCGTGTACAAAATGGACAATCTCTTTCGAAGTATAAGGGTTTCAGACGAAAACTCGTCTGTTACAAAGGCATTTCATTTTTTTAAACTTATTTCAACTCCAGACTTTTTGTGTGTTCAGTATGCACCATTCGAAGCCACGTCATCAATTTACAACCCTTTCTGACTTCATTTGCTATTTTTCATGCATTTACTGATTTTTTTGAGCTAAATAACCCTAAAATTGAAAAGCACTACAAATCAAAATCAGAAAAGGTTGAAAGTTGGCATGGTATCATCATTTCACCCACATAGCATGTGCAAAAAAGTTGAGAGGGTTACGGCAAAAACTGGATGCACTTCGTGTACAAAATGGACAATCTCTTTCGAAGTATCGGGGTTTGAGACGAAAACTCGTCAGTTACAAAGGCATTTCATTTTTTAAAACTTATTTCAACTCCAGACTTTTTGTGTGTTCAGTATGCACCATTCGAAGCCACGTCATCGATTTTCAACCCTTTCTGACTTCATGTGCTATTTTTCATGCATTTACTGATTTTTTTGAGTTAAATGACCCTGAAATTGAAAAGCACTACAAATCACAATAAGAAAAGGTTGAAAGTTGGCATGGTATCATCATTTCGCCCACATAGCATGTGCTAAAAAGTTGAGAGGGTTACGGCAAAAAGTGGATCCACTTCGTGTACAAAATGGACAATCTCTTTCGAAGTATCACGGTTTCTGACGAAAACTCGTCTGTTTCAAAGGCATTTCATTTTTTTAAACTTATTTCAACTCCAGACTTTTTGTGTGTTCAGTATGCACCATTCGAAGCCACTTCATCAATTTTCAACCCTTTCTGACTTCATTTGCTATTTTTCATGCATTTACTGATTTTTTTGAGCTAAATGACCCTGAAATTGAAAAGCACTACAAATGAACTCTGAAAAGGTTGGAAGTTGGCATGGTATCATCATTTCACCCACATAGCATGTGCTAAAAAGTTGAGAGGGTTACGGCAAAAACTGGATCCACTTCGTGTACAAAATGGACAATCCCTTTCGAAGTATCAGGGTTTCAGACGAAAACTCGTCTGTTACAAAGGCATTTCATTTTTTAAACTTATTTCAACTCCAGACTTTTTGTGTGTTCAGTATGCACCCTTCGAAGCCACGTCATCAATTTTCAACCTTTTCTGACTTCATTTGCTATTTTTCATGCATTTACTGATTTTTTTGAGCTAAATGACCCTGAAATTGAAAAGCACTATAAATAAACTCTGAAAATGTTGAAAGTTGGCATGGTATCATCATTTCACCCACATAGCATGTGCTAAAAAGTTGAGAGGGTTATGGCAAAAACTGGATCCACTTCGTGTACAAAATGGACAATCTCTTTCGAAGTATCAGGGTTTCAGACGAAAACCCGTGTGTTACAAAGGCATTTCATTTTTTTAAACTTATTTCAACTCCAGACTTTTTGTGTGTTCAGTATGCACCATTCGAAGCCACGTCATCAATTTACAACCCTTTCTGACTTCATTTGCTATTTTTCATGCATTTACTGATTTTTTTGAGCTAAATGACCCTAAAATTGAAAAGCAATACAAATCAAAATCAGAAAAGGTTGAAAGTTGGCATGGTATCATCATTTCACCCACATAGCATGTGCTAAAAAGTTGAGAGGGTTACGGCAAAAACTGGATGCACTTCGTGTACAAAATGGACAATCTCTTTCGAAGTATCAGGGTTTCACACGAAAACTCGTCTGTTACAAAGGCATTTCATTTTTTTAAACTTATTTCAACTCCAGACTTTTTGTGTGTTCAGTATGCACCATTCGAAGCCACGTCATCAATTTTCAACCCTTTCTGACTTCATTTGCTATTTTTCATGCATTTACTGATTTTTTTTGTGCTAAATGACCCTAAAATTGAAAAGCACTACAAATCAAAATCAGAAAAGGTTGAAAGTTGGCATGGTATCATCATTTCACCCACATAGCATGTGCTAAAAAGTTGAGAGGGTTACGGCAAAAACTGGATGCACTTCGTGTACAAAATGGACAATCTCTTTCGAAGTATTAGGGTTTCAGACGAAAACTCGTGTCTTACAAAGGCATTTCATTTTTTTAAACTTATTTCAACTCCAGACTTTTTTTGTGTTCAGTATGCACCATTCGAAGCCACGTCATCAATTTTCAACCCTTTCTGACTTCATTTGCTATTTTTCATGCATTTACTGATTTTTTTGAGCTAAATGACCCTGAAATTGAAAAGCACTACAAATCACAATAAGAAAAGGTTGAAAGTTGGCATCGTATCATCATTTCACCCACATAACATGTGCTAAAAAGTTGAGTGGGTTACGGCAAAAAGTGGATCCACTTCGTGTACAAAATGGACAATCTCTTTCGAAGCATCACGGTTTCAGACGAAAACTCGTCTGTTTCAAAGGCATTTCATTTTTTTAAACTTATTTCAACTCCAGACTTTTTGTGTGTTCAGTCTGCACCATTCGAAGCCACTTCATCAATTTTCAACCCTTTCTGACTTCATTTGCTATTTTTCATGAATTTATTGATTTTTTTGAGCTAAATGACCCTAAAATTGAAAAGCACTACAAATGAACTCTGAAAATGTTGAAAGTTGGCATGGTATCATCATTTCACCCACATAGCATGTGCTAAAAAGTTGAGAGGGTTACGGCAAAAACTGGATCCACTTCGTGTACAAAATGGACAATCTCTTTCGAAGTATCAGGGTTTCAGACGAAAACTCGTCTGTTACAAAGGCATTTCATTTTTTAAACTTGTTTCAACTCCAGACTTTTTGTGTGTTCAGTATGCACCCTTCGAAGCCACGTCATCAATTTTCAACCTTTTCTGACTTCATTTGCTATTTTTCATGCATTTACTGATTTTTTTGAGCTAAATGACCCTGAAATTGAAAAGCACTATAAATAAACTCTGAAAATATTGAAAGTTGGCATGGTATCATCATTTCACCCACATAGCATGTGCTAAAAAGTTGAGAGGGTTATGGAAAAAACTGGATCCACTTCGTGTACAAAATGGACAATCTCTTTCGAAGTATCAGGGTTTCAGACGAAAACTCGTGTGTTACAAAGGCATTTCATTTTTTAAAACTTATTTCAACTCCAGACTTTTTGTGTGTTCAGTATGCACCATTCGAAGCCACGTCATCAATTTACAACCCTTTCTGACTTCATTTGCTATTTTTCATGCATTTACTGATTTTTTTGAGCTAAATGACCCTAAAATTGAAAAGCACTACAAATCAAAATCAGAAAAGGTTGAAAGTTGGCATGGTATCATCATTTCACCCACATAGCATGTGCTAAAAAGTTGAGAGGGTTACGGCAAAAACTGGATGCACTTCGTGTACAAAATGGACAATCTCTTTCGAAGTATCAGGGTTTCACACGAAAACTCGTCTGTTACAAAGGCATTTCATTTTTTTAAACTTATTTCAACTCCAGACTTTTTGTGTGTTCAGTATGCACCATTCGAAGCCACGTCATCAATTTTCAACCCTTTCTGACTTCATTTGCTATTTTTCATGCATTTACTGATTTTTTTTGTGCTAAATGACCCTAAAATTGAAAAGCACTACAAATCGAAATCAGAAAAGGTTGAAAGTTGGCATGGTATCATCATTTCACCCACATAGCATGTGCTAAAAAGTTGAGAGGGTTACGGCAAAAAATGGATGCACTTCGTGTACAAAATGGACAATCTCTTTCGAAGTATCAGGGTTTCAGACGAAAACTCGTGTCTTACAAAGGCATTTCATTTTTTTAAACTTATTTCAACTCCAGACTTTTTGTGTGTTCAGTATGCACCATTCGAAGCCACGTCATCAATTTTCAACCCTTTCTGACTTCATTTGCTATTTTTCATGCATTTACTGATTTTTTTGAGCTAAATGACCCTGAAATTGAAAAGCACTACAAATCACAATAAGAAAAGGTTGAAAGTTGGCATCGTATCATCATTTCACCCACATAGCATGTGCTAAAAAGTTGAGTGGGTTACGGCAAAAAGTTGATCCACTTCGTGTACAAAATGGACAATCTCTTTCGAAGTATCACGGTTTCAGACGAAAACTCGTCTGTTTCAAAGGCATTTCATTTTTTTAAACTTATTTCAACTCCAGACTTTTTGTGTGTTCAGTCTGCACCATTCGAAGCCACTTCATCAATTTTCAACCCTTTCTGACTTCATTTCCTATTTTTCATGAATTTATTGATTTTTTTGAGCTAAATGACCCTAAAATTGAAAAGCACTACAAATGAACTCTGAAAATGTTGAAAGTTGGCATGGTATCATCATTTCACCCACATAGCATGTGCTAAAAAGTTGAGAGGGTTACGGCAAAAACTGGATGCACTTCGTGTACAAAATGGACAATCTCTTTCGAAGTATCAGGGTTTCAGACGAAAACTCGTCTGTTACAAAGGCATTTCATTTTTTTAAACTTATTTCAACTCCAGACTTTTTGTGTGTTCATTATGCACCATTCGAAGCCACGTCATCAATTTTCAACCCTTTCTGACTTCATTTGCTATTTTTCATGCATTTACTGATTTTTTTGAGCTAAATGACCCTAAAATTGAAAAGCACTACAAATGAACTCTGAAAATGTTGAAAGTTGGCATGGTATCATCATTTCACCCACATAGCATGTGCTAAAAAGTTGAGAGGGTTACGGCGAAAACTGGATGCATTTCGTGTACAAAATGGACAATCTCTTTCGAAGTATAAGGGTTTCAGACGAAAACTCGTCTGTTACAAAGGCATTTCATTTTTTAAATAACCTAAGAATTACCAAATTGAATATAATGATAAAACACGCTAATATTAAACAGCAGAAAAAAGAATCACTGCAAAATCTATTTTTAAAGTAAAGTTATTCAGAAACTAGTGATTCACACAAATTTCAAATAATTCGAATTTAAACTATTCAAATTTGAAAACTACTGCCACTAACAGAAAGTTTATAATTTTTTTTGATCTAACGCAAAAAGATTCACGCATTAATTCTAAATAAAGCAAAAAAAAACTCAGAAACAAAAGAAAATAAATAAAACAGAAATAAAAAAAAACTGAAAAGTAAATAAAAAAATGCCCGCCTACTGGGCCACCACGGCGTATTGGGCCAGGATGCAGGCCCAGTAGGCCCAACAGGGCAGCACAGGTGCGGTAGGCCCAGAAAGCCTGCATTAGAGTGGAGCTCGACACGGTAGCCGCGGCGGGGCTTATAAACCGGTGCAAGCTCCTCTCAACTAGCGAGGTGGGACTAAACATTCGACACGGGAAGCCAGACCTTTAGTCGCGGTTGGAGCCACCAACCGCGACTAAAGGCCTGCGCTTCCCGCCGCTTCGGCTGGGTGAATTCACCTTTAGTCGCGGTTGGTGGCTCCAACCGGGACTAAATGGGGGTCTTTAGTCGCGGTTGGAGCCACCAACCGCGACTATAGGTGTTTGTATATAAGCGACAGTTTGCAAAATTTCAGAACTCATCACTTTTCCCCCCTCGACGACGCTGAACAGGACGCCGCCAGGCTGCCGGATCAGCACCCTGCCGCCGTCGTCGTCGACTCGCCTCGCCGTCGCCATCGCCGTCGAATCGCCTCGCCGTCGCCGTCGCCTCGCCGCGCCATCGCCATCGCCGTCGCGCGTTGACCTCGCCGCCCCCTCGATCTCCTCCTCGACCTCTTGCGCGCCGTCACCGTAGTCGTCGCCATCGCAGTCGCCGTCGCCGTCGCCGTCGACTCGCCTCGCCGTCGCCCCGCTGTGAGCCCCTCCCCCCTCTCCTCTCCCTACCGCGCGCCATGGCCGCCCCTCCCCGAGAGCCCCCCCCACACACACCCACACACATGATGCATGAACACACACACACACACATGTTAGAATGATGTATTTTTGTGTAGATGAATGCTATGTTAGAATGAATGATATGTCAGAATGATGTATTTTTGTGTAGATGATGTATTTTTGCAAATTTATATGTATATTTGTGTAGATGAATGTTATGTTAGAATGATGTATATATGTAGAATGATTATGGATAAGTTATAATTAGATGGACAAAAGTAGATTCGATGATGGATATATGTAGAATTACAAAAATCATAATCAAGCATTTAAAAAATGTTAAATTTGCATAGAATTTGTTCTCTACGTCTACGATGCCCGGCCCGCATCCTCGTTGTCGGATCGGTGGCGAGGACCTGCTTCAGAGGCGCCATGTCCGGGACTGGGCTCCGCCGGGCTGGCACTGGGAGGTGCTACCTTCCGGGGCGCGCAGTTTGGTGAGGAACCGGGCTCCCGTCATCGACCCGGAGCTTCTTTGGTGGCGTTCGCGTGGGCCACTTTCGGTGCGGAGGCAGCCGGCCCCGTCAGAGGTGGTACGTCGCCGTGTCAGGGAGGGGGACGAGCACGTCCGTCGCTACATGGATGCGTTGGACGTCAGGTTCTCCAATACCTGGCAGGTTCTTCAGGGATCTCACCCGAGCTATGATCCTGTGATGGTTCCTTCTCTTTGGGTGTCCACCGCCCGCGCCTCAGGAACCGCGAGTGAACTAGATTCTTTGATAATATTCGATCTGTATTAGCTAGTGATAATACTCGAGATTATATTCGATAATATTCGAGACGATTTATTCGGGATTATATTCGATGATGCATATTATATGAATTATTCGAGATGCATATTATGTACTATGATTCAGTTTTTCCTTATTGATTTCATGCATTCTAATTTGAATACTAAATTGTTTTATCTTTCTTCTGGATTAGTTAAATAAAAGCTATGGACAATACCGACAGAGAAGGAGAAGAGGCTCTGTTCGACATCATACGCTCCACGAGCCCAGAGCATGAACCTGAAGATGATGACGGCTCGCAATATCTGAACAATTCCGGTGAGGGTTGTATGATATTTGATGAAGACGAACGAATAGATGAAGGTGACAACAACGATGTTGATGAAGAAAATGTTCTTCAAATAACAAAGACCGGCGAGGTATATTTAATATATAAGCCATCCGGTCATCATTACATGTCTTAATTGATTTGTATGTATTAACGAATCGATCTTTCTTCTTTTAGGTCTCCGGATCGAGCAAATCTTCTACAAGCGACAGGGTAGTTCGAGGCCCGGCCAAAAAGTTGGACAAAGGCGTAAAGTTCAACATTGATTCCATCAAAACATGAACTGGCGAACCGCTTGAACCTAGGAAAAATGCGACCAAGTTCAAGAATCAATGCGGAGTTATTGTCAAGGACCAAATCCCGATCTCCGTTCAAGAATGGAAAAAGCCAGCAAAGGAAGATCGAGCAGGAGTTACTTTTGTCGACGAAAGAGCAAAAGATGTGCTTTGGACTACGCTCATGGAACATTTCAGCCTACCAGATAATTTGACAGATGCAGATCTGAAGAAAGTCAGAAACTATGCTCTTAAAAAGATGGCGATCGCATTCAACACCTTCAAGAAAAATGCATGGACTAAGTACGTCAAATCAAAAAAGAAGACTCCAGAATTCACGGGAGCACTGGTGAAGGCAAAAGATCACTGGGACGCTTTCATGAAGTTCAAGGAATCGGAAGAAGCTAAGGAACGGTCGAGAAAAAACAAGATTAATGCTGCGAAAAAGAAGTGGCACCATCATCTGGGGCCAGGTGGCAACCAGGTGGCCCTGCCTAAGTGGGATCAATCTGAGCAAGAGATGATTAGTAAAGGGGTCAGTCCAGTTACATTGACATGGCCCCCCAGGTGCAGGACATGGTTTTATGCGCATGGGGGGAAGTTGGACCCAGAGACAGGGCTGGTTATGGTGAAGGCAAGTCTTAAAGAAGCGACAGACGAAATACTTATTGCAATAGAAGAAGCTCGAACGGGGGTGTTCACGCCCAACAGAGATAACGACGAGCTTACGCGTGCCCTGAAGAATGCTGAACACCAGGGAAGAACACGAGGCAAAGGCGTTGTTCCGTGGTATGAGGGGTTTGCGGATTGGAACGATGACTATAGAAGCCGTGTGAGAAAGAAGAAGCAGGAGGAGCAGAAGAAGAAGGAGGAAGCACTCCGCCTTGAAGGCCTAGAATCAAAGCACCTGGAGTTGGAACGATTTGTCAGGCGGCAGCAGGAGCAGATCGACTCACTCAGCCAGGAAAGGGCGTCTCAGTGGCAGCATGAGCAGATCGATCCAGCATTGGATAGCACCGTCCCATCTATGCCGAGAAGCAGCGTGGGTTCTGCCCCGGCCGATATCGATAATGCACTGCTAGCTAGCTACCCTGTGGATGATATCAAAGACAGGACTAACTGTGAGCTACACATGAAAGTGAAGAACTTATCCATGAAGGTGGCGGACGGCTATGCTTTAGCAAATCCCCCTGAAGCAACCTTCCATTGCAATCCCATCCCAGCTGGCTATGCTCGTGTTGGGGTTGATGAAGTGATGTTAGGATATCACGAGCTACAACTTGACATTCTTGGAGGTGACGAGGAGAGAACACTAGGAGAGGCCATACATCGTATCATTCTATGGAAAAAGGATTGCATCGTCTTTCCAAGGCCACCGACTCCTCCTTCTCCAAGTCCGCCGCCGCGTCAGTCGACTCCTCCTCCTCCAAGTCCGGCACCGCGTCAACCGACTCCTCCTCCAAGTCCGGCACGACGTCAGCCAACTCCTCCTCCTCCAAGTCCGCTGGCACCGCGTCAGCCGACTCCTCCTCCAAGTCCGGCACGACGTTAGCCTAAGCAACAGCGGAAGAGAGAGGCAGCAACTACGACGGCTAGCGGTACAACAGACAAGAAATTCAAATATGGTCCAAGCCTCAAGCCTCTTCCGAAGTTGTCTTACCACCTGACTCAGGAGGAACTCGACGACGCATGTGATGCCCAATTGAAGGCCCATTTTGCACCGAAACCGCCCGCGCCGCCAAAGGAGAAAGTACCTGAGCATGTCTCACAACACTTTATTGATATGGCTCGACCGGCTGACAATCAGAAGGACTCCGACTATGTGCGGTCTATCAAGAAGTCATATTTAGCAGGGCAAAAGGAGTCGAGCTCGAGCTCGAGCCAAGCAGTTGGCAAAAAAAGCGGGAAAACTGTTCCCCAGCTGGGAGAACAGGCAGTGCAATCGATCCCCCCACTCATTGTACAAACACATGTGAGTACCGCCGATCGGCTGGTAATAACCGACGATCTTAGAAGGCAGGCTAAAGAGGCCGGTGTCACTGTTGAACAACTCCTAGGCCTTGAGGAAATCCCCGGGATTACAGAGGAGGAAGTAAAATACCAATATGTCCGCGGCAAACCTCTGGTCAAGCCTGACGATGTCAAGCTTCTACCAACGAGAATGTACAATTTGCATACGTGGTACATGCAAGAAACAGCAAATACCAATCAAGAGCCCCTCATGGTGAAAGTCAAGAGAAAGCATTACTTCCATAAAAAAGATTTGTGGATTCATTATTCAGAGTTGTTTCAGTTATTCCAACAAGACGCACTCGACAAATCTATCGTCAGTTGCTATTGTCTGTAAGTGATTTCTTTCTGTAATTTAAGTCTCTAGCTAGCTAGCTAGATGTGCTCTCGTTCATTACCTGTAATTATCCTCACTATATTCTTTTCTGTGGTATTATGTAGAATGAAGATGTATGAAATGAAAAAAGCTAGACGCTATGGCATTGGGTTCATTGACCCAAATACGGTTAATCAGGCGATATGGGAAGATCAATATTCGAGAAAAGACAGAGAGATTCCTGCTAGAGTTTTTGAAGCAACTAAACACCCAACCAGAAATACTACTTCCTTACAACTTCGGGTGAGTGTTACTATATCTTGTACTACAAATTCTATTTTTTGCTTACTAGATTTTAATAAGTGTAGTTGATGAGTTATGCACATGCCCGCTTATTTATAAAAAACGTGTGCGCATGCAGTTACCACTGGATCTTGTTAATCATTGAAGTTGACAAGGGAAAAGTTGAAGTACTGGACTCACTATATAAGAATCCATCCGAATACGCAACCGTGAGGGGGATGGTCGACAGGTAATTTCAATCATTATCGCACTATGTCGGCCTCTTTACTTCATTTCCTGATATCAACTAGTTAATAACTCCTTTATTCATTTTCTTTGCCGGCGGGCAGGGCTTGGCAAAAGTTCATCAAAGAGGTCCCCAGCGAATGGAAACAACAGCTGAAATGGGTGCGACCCAAGGTAATTAAGTAGTACTAGCTAGCTACGTCCGTGCATCTCTTTAATTCTAGTTTCAATACCATTATCATGCTTGATTAATTATTACCTGATTGAATTTTATTCTCGTAAAGTGCATGAAGCAGGAGCAGGGGATTGCTTTGTGCGCATACTACATTTGCGAGAACATTCGCATGATCACGTCTGAAAGGAGCAGAGATGAAAGAAATCTTTGGGTACGTTTGCCAGAACACTATCCATAATTTTTTTATCATGATCTAGCTAATATATATACACACAACTAATATATTCATCTTGATCTCCTGATTATAGCTGATGGAGATGCGGGGCCAGCTCCTACCAACGGCTCGCGTACGAGCAATTCAAGAGGAAATAGCTGGATTTCTGCTCGACCAGGTCATAGATCCCAAAGGAGAATACCATTACAAGATCAAGCAGTAATGCCCTGCATATGTAATGATCCGCAAATTGTAGGAGAAATTGTATATACCAAATTATATATATATATATATATATATATATATATATATATATATATATATATATATATATATATATATATATATATATATATATATATATATATGTATGTATGTGAATGGTCGTCGTACGAGAAATTCGATGATATATATATATATATATGATCGGTTCTACGAGAAATTCTATTTATATATATATGCACAACGTGTACAGTATGTAGTAGCATAATATATGTTTGAAATGAAAAATAATTAAATGGAAAACACAAAATTAAAAGGAAAAATAAACCATAATTAATTCATAAACCCCTAAAGGATTAAAAGGAAAAA
The DNA here is from genome assembly GCA_039707655.1 of Elymus sibiricus. Lineage (NCBI taxonomy): Eukaryota > Viridiplantae > Streptophyta > Magnoliopsida > Poales > Poaceae > Elymus > Elymus sibiricus. Next base: position 297,880,782 of record CM077664.1, on the reverse strand, counting down.
TAAACCAAAATTAAAAGAATTAAATACTTTTAGTCCCGGTTGGTGTTACCAACCGGGACTAAAGGTCCCCCAGCCCACGGCGCCGGCAGGTGCCACGTGGTGGGCGTTTAGTGCCGGTTGGTGTTACCAACCGGGACTAAAGGTCCCCCAGCCCACGGCGCCGGCAGGTGCCACGTGGTGGGCCTTTAGTGCCGGGCCGTGTTGAACCGGGACTAAAGGGGGGGAGGGGCTTTAGTCCCCACCCTTTAGTGCCGGTTGGAGAACCGGCACTAAAGGCCCTTATGAACCGGCACTATAGGACGATTCTGCACTAGTGTAGATCCTCGCACTCTGAAAGGTTTCCTATCTTCGATGGAAATGATTATATCTACTGGAGAGATCGAATGAAAATCAGACTTCAAGCTATCAACATTGAACTTTGGCAAATTGTGGAAAGTGGATACACTGTGAGGCATCCTGATGCTCCCAATTCGAATAACGAAGTTATGATACAGTTGGATGCTCAAGCAAAAGATATTATCTCTGACAGCATCTCTAGAGATATTTTATTCGGTTCCGAAAGCTAGACACTGCTAAGCAACTCTGGGATGCCATCAAAGACGTTCATGAAGAATTTATCGCCAGAACAAATCAACACACAGATATGCTTCGTGCCATGTTCGCTGGGTTCAGAAGTCTTCGTAGGGAAAGTGCTATGGAACTCACTGATCGGTTGACAAATATCGTTGAAAGGCTTCGCCAATGTGGAGCAACAGATATAACCGATAGAGATGTGGTCAACAAGCTACTAAGTTCTCTTGATGCAACCTATGATCCAACCGTGGCTGAAATCAAGCAAAGATCAGACTATGAAGAACTTCACTACGTTGAAGTCATGACTCTGCTATCTATTCACGAAGAAAAGATGGAACTTGAAATTGGGCATCAAGAATCTTCTTCGGAAAGCGAAGGAGAAATTCTTTCACACTATGACGGTTCACAGGAAGAAGATATCGAGAATCAACACTCTATCACAAGAGAAATGGAAATGCTCACTGAAAGACTAAGCTATCTCAGGAGACAGAATCTATGTCTCACAAATGATGATGAAGTTGACACACCTGGATCATCTAGGAAATTACCTCCGAAAGAAATGAAATGCTTCAAGTGCAAACAACCTGGTCACTTCATAGCAGACTGTCCTTGTTGGGAACAAGATGAAAAACACAGCAACAGATGGACTAATCGACACTGCTCTGGATTCATCCAAGTGGATCGTCACACTAAGCTCTCGAAGAAAAATGAAACTACCGCATCATCTTCTTCGTCGAGACCAGTCACTGACGTACAAACCAGAGCGACCATTGAATCCAATCTAAAGAAAATATCGCTGCTAACTAGAGTGTGTGCAGAAATGAATATGGAATCTGAAGATGAATCATCTGACTCCGAATCAGAAGACGAAGAGTTTTACAGAAACCTAGGAACAGGCAATGCATTCGTCGCATATGAACCATCCGCAAAGTCTCTCGAATCAGATACTGATGACAATGCTTCAAGTGATGATGAACATGTTGCATTCTGTCTCATGACAAAAACCTCAAGGGATCAGGTATCAGCTAAGTGCCAAAATTCCAAGACTGATCATTCCACTGAACATATTGCCTATGCTAAACTTGTTAAGATTGCAAAATCTCAACAAGATGAACTAGAACGTCTTGAGATGAATCTCAGGAAAACCGAAGGATTACTGGTCGAAGAGATGAAGAAAAATCAAGAGTTGACTGAAAAGCATGATGTTTTTTCTTCAACGATTGATGATCTTTCCGAACGATATGATTCTCTTACAGTCGACTTCGAGAGTTTATCAGATGAACTCCTTGACAGGAATCAAGAACTCGAGTCACTGAAAGAGTCTTATAACGTGCTTGCGAAAGAAAAAGCTTCTCTCTTCGCCGAGCAATCTAACAACCTTCCTGATGATTTTGTGCCTCCATGCTCAAAATGCCTAGAACATAGCAATGCTGAGTCAAATGCTGAAACATCTAATGCTGCCGTCAAGAATATTGCAAATGCTTCGAATGATATCTCTAACCCCTCCTCCGAGGAATTTGTTGCTATTTCTGATGAAAATTGCAGGCTAAGGAACTTGCTTGAGACTGGTATGCTAAAGAGCCTCAAAGGGCATCAAACACTTTGTGATGTGCTCAAGAAGTCAATACTACACAGAAATCCCCGAAAGGAAGGATTGGGTTTCGAAAGGAACCTCAACGTTGATGGAACCTACTGGACTCCTGAGCAATATCCTCGAACAAGTTGGGTACTTGCTAAGAGCAAAACTCTCGAACCTGCACTCCTGTCTGGATATGACTCTTCCATTCCTGCTGTTTCTGACGAGTCTGATGACTCAAAATATAAGTTATTCAAACAACAGAATGGTAAGGTCTTCGCTCGATATGTTGGAGCTAACTGCAGGTCTGGATCACCCAAGAAGCAAATCTGGGTGAAGAAATGTATCATTGAAAATCTATCTGTCACTGCTAACCTAAACATGCATAGCAATTCTCCTCGAGGAAATGAAAATCCATCGCAGTGTGGGACTGAAACTTCCTCGAATGCATGTCAGCTAAACCTTCGACAAAAGGACTTTATGCGCATCTCTTCGAATCATTATGCTCATGTCTCTGGGAACAATTTCAATGCTTACTCATATGATTACTCTCGAGATACACAGGTGATCTACGGAAATCAACGAAGGAATGTTCCTGCTCAGTCAAGACAAATGAGATCGGCGCCGCCCACACAAGTGTGGGTTGCGAGAAAGAACTAACCCATCTTGCAGGAACTTGCTCTCAGGGATTTTTGATCGTATATCCTTGGCCCTGAGATCCATATTGTTGGTGCTAGTTCTCTATGTTTATTTGCTCTATGTTTGTTGTTTGTCTTCGAGTTGCCGTATTTGTGTTTCATCCGATGAACAACTCACTCATAGCTTCTCTCGTTTGGTGTTTCTTCTCGTTTGCCTGAGTGATTTGTTTCAGACCCTTTTATCCCTCTATTCTCTCTCATCTAAATCTGTGCTGTCCGTCATGAGCATGCAACTTGATCTGAAGTAAATCTCTCTCCGACGTCCTTGGTCGCGAAAGAAATTATCTTCGAACATTTACTCATTTTCGGCGTTGTGCCTTTCACATCTTTCGACCTCCCGCTCTCTTTCCGAGATTTTCGTAGGAAACGGTTGCCACGTGCCCACGATCTCTTGATCGTGATCGTGTCCGTTGAATGCGGAACATCCCGCATCTGTAGGTCGTAGATTTCGGAGGGAGTGGTTCAGCCCTCCAGCTATAAATACCTCTCGCAGCGTCTTCTCCTTTATTCGCGCAAAGCCTCGTTTTCACCCTCATCCGAGCCAGAGCTCGAAGCAACTCCGGCGAGAATCTCCGCCGTGCAACTCCGGTGAAGCCTTGTCGTAGCTGATCACGCAGGTGCGGTAATCCTCCTTCCCGCATTGCTGTAGTTGATCTAAGTTGCCAAGTTAGGGCGCCTAGATATGGAACTGCTCGTCTCCATCTCTCTGTTCTTGGGCAGTTCTTACCGTCGCAATTTATTTCGATTTATTTCACTGCAGTAGATCTTTAGGAATCACTAGGACTTGACTAGTGCGGTTTGTGGTTCTTCCTCGTACTGGGTCTCCTCATCTTGGGTTCATATGTGCTATCCGAAAGATTAGATGGTTTTCAATCTACCCTGTATCATCTGAGGCTAGCTTGTAAAATCTATCGAGGATATCTGATTGGATTTCCATGGTTCCCTAATCCTCCTAAAAATCCTTTTATTTAAAAATAGTTCTGTGCATGCTTATGACCCTACCTTGTTTTTCCCTCGCATCTATTCTGTTCACAGGTTGGTCATGTCGCAGAGTTCTGTGGAGCATTCAGATTCTGAAGGATATTTGCCTCAATTTTCACCAAGGACTGAGCAAATGAGATTGACTGGAGGAGGTAAATCCTCGAAGCCACCCAAGGCTCCGAAGAAGAGACAAGAATCTGTGTCCGAAGGAGATTCTGAAGAAATTCCATCTGCTCACAGTCAGCCCGAGGATGAATTGGTCACTGACGCTCTAACCATCTTCTTTGATGCAAATCCCAAAAAGGGCGGTCGTGGCAGAGAAAAGAACACTACTGCTGAAATGTCAGATCACGAAAGCTACAGAACTCCACCTGAAGGAGAATCAACAACAGAACGCAACAACAGATTGCAGAGAATTCGCCGCCACTGGGCTGGCAAATGGTTCCGTTATCAAAATGTTCGCGAAAAGTACCAGATCCTATTTGCCTTCATGCCACCATGGAATGACTGCATTGCAGAAAACTGTTTAGGCCCAGATGATGAAAAAGTCAGGCCACCTCAGCCAGCAAATGGTCATCCTGACTCCCTCAAAACTATCGCTGATTTTCCCGAGGAAGTGGCTAAAAGGGCGAAAGCCAAGGCCAAACGTGAAGCCAGAGAAGCTAAGAAGAGTCAAGTCGAAGCTATAAACGTTGCGCTAACCCAGCAAGACGTGCAGATGAAGAAGGAACGTGCTTCTGTCTCGAAGAAAAGTAAATCTGAGAAATCGATTTCCCCTCGTGCACCACGTAAGAAAACCCTCACCAAGAGAACCAAGAAGGCTGTTCCCGACTCGTCTGATGACTTATCCAATGAAGAAATCCCAGATGAAATTCCATTATATGATCGTCCCGCCATTCTCAACAAGCCACACATGAGTCCTTCGCCAGTGAAAACATTGCCATCTCCGAGGAAGTCTCCCAGACATGCACCTATGCCATCCACTGATAAACCTTCGGGTTCTGCGGTCCCGAGAACCTTGTCAGGTGCCGCTACGAAGAGAAAGCTACAATCAGAAGAGAAAGCAGATGTGGCTGCCAAAAAGACCAAGGTCAATGTTCCTGCTTCCACAGAGGAACAAAAATATGACTTCCATTTCATGATTGATGTAATTGACAGCGCTGCTTATGATGCAAATGCTAATGATGTGTGCGATCTGGGTTTGCCCGATGATGTTACCAAATTGGTAACAAAGCATTTCGTTGAGCTGAAGAAAATCTCTAAGAAGCTCAACAAGGTTGTCAAAGAAAAACAGGCCGTCGAGCAAATGAGAAATGAGGCCAAATCTGAGTCCGAAAGGAAAAAGAGGAACAAAGAAATTGTTGAACTCACCAAGACCCTGAGCGTCTTGCGTAATGAGAAAATTGAGTGGCACTCTCGCTTGCACATGGAAGTATCTCAACTGTGTGACAGGAGAAACGAGGAGATTGCTCACCAGGCAGATCTCGCTCGGAGAAGAGCTCAAGAGGAAAAGCATCAGAAGGATATGGCAAGAGCAAGCAAGCCGAAAACAAACAAAGACCGCCACCTTTAGAACGTCTCTGCTGATCCTACCCCAATACCCTTGCAGCAAGTTCCACCTTCTCCTCCTCGTGAAGATGAACCCATGCAGCAGGCTGGTACTGCAGAAGTTCACATCCCTGATCCAGTTGCCCAAGTGCAACATGAAGAAGTTGATATATTCCTGGTAAGGACTGATGAGGAAAATGCACCTCCCAAGCAGCAATCCCCAGCTGATGAAGTTGATGAAGAGATTGAGGTTGAAAAGCCAGATCCATCACCTCCGAAAACATTGCAAGCTGAGCCCTCCAAATCAAATGAGGAAAATGATAAGGATGAGGGGGATCTAAATGCTTCCCGAGAGAAAACACCTCCGGTCTCATCATCCGGTGCCCCTACCCAGATGGATGTTGATCCTGCTCCTCGTACCACTGCACCACACACTACTGGAATCAGGGACTTTGCCATCTGCCAGCTCTTTGCCGTCTGCTGGCAGATGGCAAAGAGGATATTTGCCGTCTGCTTTTATAAAGCAGACGGCAAAGAACATGCTGATGGCAAAGAGGCTCTTTGCCATCTGCACTTCTTTGCCGTCTGCTGGCAGACGGCAAAGAGTTCTTTGCCGTCTGCCAGCAGACGGCAAAGAACAAAGTGGGCCCCACTTGGTACTGCACTTGCCAGGTCACACGGGCCACTTCTTTGCCGTCTGCTGGCAGACGGCAAAGAGTTCTTTGCCGTCTGCCAGCAGACGGCAAAGAACAAAGTGGGCCCCACTTGGTACTGCACTTGCCAGGTCACACGGGCCACTTCTTTGCCGTCTGCTGGCAGACGGCAAAGAACTCTTTGCCGTCTATCAGCAGACGGCAAAGAGGTGAGGGGGGGCCCACAGTGTAATGGCGGGGACGGGCTAACGGCCCCCCTCTTTGCCGTCTGCTGGCAGACGGCAAAGAACTTTGCCTTCTGCCAGCAGACGGCAAAGAGGGGGCTTAATTTTCGCCATCCCCCCGCGCCTCCCGCCTCTCTCTCTTTCTCTCACCTCTCTCTCTCTCACACCCGCGCCCGTTCCCCTCTCTCACCGCCGCCGCCGCCGCCGCCCCCTCCCCGCCCTCTCGCCGCCCCCTCCCCGCCCTCTCGCCGCCGCCCCCTCCCCCCCTCTCTCACCGCCGCCGCCGCCCCCTCCCCGCCCTCCACCACCGCCTGCCCCCCTCCCCGTGGCGCACCTCCACCACCGCGGCGCCGCCCCCTCCTCACGGCCCTCCTGCCGCCGCCGCCCCCTCCCCGGCGGCCTCCTCTCCTCGCCGCCGGCCTCCTCTCCTCGCCGCCGACCGCCCTGCCCCTGCCCCTCTCTGGTGAGCTTCCCCTGCCCCCCTTTTAATTTTTTTTTCTGTTTTTCTAATTAGATTTTTAGTTTTCTGTTTTTAGATGTTTTGCAAATAGTTGTTTAGGTGTTTGGATAAATAGGAAAAAATATTTAGACATTTAGGTAGAAAAAAAACCTAGAAGAAAAAAAAGAAGAAAAGAAGATGAAAAAAAAGGAAAAATAAAAAAGAAAAAGAACAAAAAATAATAATAATAAGAAGAAACAGAAGAAGAGGAGGAGGAGAAGAAAAAAGAAGAAGAAGAAGAAGAAAAAAAGAGGAGAGGAGGAGAAGAAGAAGAGGAAAAAAGGAAAGGAAGAAGAAGAAGAGGAGGAGGAGGAGAAGAAAAAAGAAGAAGAGGAAGAAGAAGAAGAAAAAAGAGGAGAGGAGGAGAAGAAGAAGAGGAAAAAGGAAAGGAGGAAGAAGAAGAAGAAGAAGGAAAAAAAAGGAAGAAAAGGAAGAAAAGAAAGAAGAGGAAGAAGAAGAAAAGAAAAAAAGAGAAAAAACCCCGACCCCGACACGGCACCTCGACCCCGACCAGACAACCCGACCCCGACCCGACACCCCGACCCCGACACCCCGACCTCGATCCCGACCCCGACACGGCACCCCGACCCCGACCCGACAACTCGACCCCGACCCGACACCCCGACCCCGACACCGACCCCGGCACGGCACCCCGACCCCGACCCCGACCCGACACCCCGACACCGACACGGCACCCCGACCCCGACCCGACACCCCGACCCCGACACGGCACCCCGACCCCGACACCCCTGACACCGCGACACCACGACACCCAGACACGACACCCCCCGACACCCCGACCCCGACCCCGACCCCGACACCCCGACACCCCTGACACCCCGACACCACGACACCCAGACACGACACCCCCAGACACCCCGACCCCGACACGACACCCCGACACCCCGACACCACGACCCCCCGACACCACGCCACCCAGACACGACACCCCCGACCCCCGACACCTCTTCGGCCTCCTGTTGACCGAAAAGGTGCTCTTCGGCCTTCCAGAGGCCGATGGGGTCATATATTTGTGAATTATGAGTTAGGAAGTATATTTCCCGATTTTGTTAAGAAAAACATCATATATATTTGTGTTGATCGGGTGGATTTAAATGTGCAGTTCTTTCGGGGCTGCGAGGGTCTGGTGTTCGACGACCTCCCCGTGCGTTCGACGAGCTCCGCCCCTGCGTTCGTGGGTGAGCACAAATGACATCTCCTCCTCCCCCCTTCATTTGCTCTGTTCCGGTCTTCGTGCCGATGAAACTTGCTAGCTATAGGTGTCAATCATCAGTATGCGTGACCACTATGCGTCTCCCGTTCGAAAGGGTTACATCTATAAATATGCATGCATTTGCATATTTATAACCGTGATTCTTTCGAATTGTCCAACGTTATCCATGGACAGCCCGAGTATGTGTAGATTGGGTTCGTTTTCCCATATGCTCTGCTCCGGATCCGATGCAGAATTTCGTCAGTGCCTCCCTGTTGTTCTCCGGGTACACATCCTCTCTACTTATTGCCGAGACGTGTATCAGGAGAACAACGGGGAGGTGCTGCCGAAATTTTGCGTCGGATCCGGAGCAGAGCATGGGAAAACGAACCCAATCTACACATACTCGGGTGGGATTAGGACCTATCTTTACCTACTAGCGTCTAGGTTGCATGGACGTAATAAAACTGACAAACTCTATTAACTGATGAATATGGTTTGCTGAATTATGTATATATTTCTTGTGTGTTTAGTAGGTAGGCAAGATGAGTGATCGTGCTTGGATGTACACCGGTCACCCTAGTCAGAAAGAAATGACCATTGAATGGTTAACAAAAACCAAGGGGTTTCTGAGCGCCGCATTTGCAAATGGCCAGGATATAACCTGGTGCCCCTGTGTCCGGTGCGACAACCATAAAAAGTGGACACGGGATGAAATGGGTAAACACTTGCAGAAGTGGGGTTTTACGACTGATTATACGGTGTGGAGATTTCATGGTGAGTCTGCCCAACGTGCCAGAGCTGAGGTGGTTCGTCGTCGCACCGATGAGCATGGTACCGGGATCGAAGACATGGTGCAAGACTTTGATGATGCTCGGGATTCGGTCGATGAGATGGAGGAATCTGCAAAGGCCTTCTATGAAATGTTGGAGTCTTCAAAACGTCCTCTCCACGAGCACACTGAGCTTTGTCAGCTGGATGCCATCGCACAAGTAATGTCTCTCAAGGCTCAGTTCAACCTGGGCAGAGAATGCTACGACGCGATGATGACGATATTTTGACGCTTTCTACCCAAAGGCCATGTATTGCCAGCAAACCTGTACCAGTCGGACAAAATCCTACGTGCGCTTAAGATGCCCTATGAGAAGATAGATGCCTGTGAGAATGGATGTGCCTTATTTAGGCTTGAGTATGCGGGCTTCAACTATTGTCCCATTTGCAAGTCTTCCAGGTATGTTGTGGTAGACAACGGTATGGGTGAGAAGAGTCAGACCAAAATCCCAGTTAATGTTCTTCGGTATATGCCAATCATACCAAGACTTCAACGTCTTTTCATGGTCGAAGAGACGGCCAGACAGATGACGTGGCATAAATTGGGCAAAAGAACCGAACTAGATGCAGATGGGAATCCGATGTTGGGACAGACTTCAGACGCTTTTGCGTGGAAGCACTTCGATGCTTTACATAAGGACAAAGCGGTAGATCCAAGGCATCCTCGAGTCGCCATCAGCACGGATGGGTTCCAAGTGTTTGGTATGACGGCAACCCAATACAGTTGCTGGCCTGTATTTGTCATTCCACTCAATCTCCCCCCCAGAGAGATTATGAAAAGAAAGAACATTTTCTTGACGTTGATAATTCCAGGGCCCAACTATCCGGGGAAGAATATGAATGTGTACATGCAGCCGCTTAAGGATGAATTGCAAGAAGCTTGGGATAATGGGATCAAGACATATGACGCCGCTACAAAACAAAACTTCAAAATGCATGTGTGGTACATGTACTCGACGCATGACTTGCCGGCGTATGCGCTATTCGTTGGCTGGTGTGTGCATGGAAGGTTCCCGTGCCCCACATGCAAGGCAGCTCTTCAGTTCCGTTGGCTGCAGGCGGGTCGCAAGTATTCTTGCTTCGACTTGCATAGATAGTTCCTGGATCCTGGCCATAAGTTCAGAAAAGACAAGAAAAATTTCATGAAAGGTAGAGTTGTCAAAAACTCTGCACCACCTGCATTGACAGGCTAACAGGCCCTGGATCAGTTAAACGCTCTCGAGCCTAATCCAGAGCGTCCAGGATATTTCAAAGGGTATAATTCGGAACACGCCTGGACTCACAAGATATGCTTGTGGGATCTGCCTTACTTTAAAGACCTCATTTGCCCACACAACATCGACGTGATGCACACTGAAAAAGAATATCGCCGAGGCCCTTTTTGGTACATTGTTCGGCATAGAGGGGAAGTCAAAGGATAACCCTAAGGCTAGAGTCGATCAAGAGGCTCTATGTGATAGACCGTTACAAAACATGCGACAACCGAAAGGAAAGAAGAACTGGAGGAAGCCAAAGGCATGGTTCAATCTTGGAAGGCCAGCTATGAGGGAAATGATCTTGTGGGTGAAAATGCAGTTGATGTTCTCCGATGGGTATGCAACGAATCTAAAGAGGGGAGCGAGTCTTGACAAATTGAAAATATTTGGTATGAAGAGTCATGATTGGCACATATGGCTTGAGCGGGTAATGCCGGTGATGTTGCGTGGCTTTATCCCTGAGGATGAATGGCTAGTACTGGCAGAGCTGAGCTATTTCTTCCGTGCTCTTTGTGCGAAATAACTATCGCCTGCTGTGCTAGACGAACTGGAAGAGTTGGCGCCGGAGTTGATCTGCAAGTTAGAAAAGATCTTTCCACCGGGATTCTTTAATCCAATGCAGCATTTGATTTTGCATCTCCCAACCGAGGCAAGATTGGGGGGGGGGGCGTGCAAAATCGTTGGTGCTTCGCAACTGAGAGGATGCAGAAGACGCTTCGAGCAAAATGTAAAAATAAACGTAGAATTAAAGCATCGATGGCCGAGGCATTCATTACTGAGGAGGCCACAAACTTCGTGACAGCACACTACAAAGCCAAGAATCGTCATTTGCATAATCCGAAGCCTCGGTACAATGATGGCGACCGTGAAAAAGGTCGATCCAACCTCAGCCTATTCAAAGGGAACCTCGCACCAGCACTAATACTCTGTTCCTCTCTTTTAGGCGCGGCACAACAAGGCTCCAGTGCCAGAGCTGTTCGACCTCGATGCCATGTCCAATACTGCCTCGTACAAGAAGGCCAAGGCATTCTCTGAGTCTGACCTCGATGATCAAGAGAAATTCAGCAACCGCGCCTCCCACAACAAGCTTGTGAGGTACAGAGACGAGGGGAAGGCGAGGAAAGGGCTAGAGTTTAACCCGAGCCAGCAACCTCTTGATCCAGAGCTGGTGATGATATCTGGTGGCGGGAGGCACCATGGCTTGTTAGCCATTGGGGATGGAGTGATACGTTGTACTAGCACTCTCCCGCAGATCAAGAAGCGCCAGACCAGCTCTGATCCTGAGATAAGGCCTCGTGCACGGCCAATGGAGCTCGAATTCCAGGTTAGTTATACGGACTCAGATACCTTTCCTCCATTACATTGTGTGTGCGGCCGTCGATGATTACAATGCTAACGAGTGGTGTTGCAGGCTGCTATTGAGGCAGAGAGAGCGAAGACCCAGGCTGCTCTTGAGGAAGCAGAAGCGAGGACCTAGGCGCTTCTAGAGGAAGAGAGACGGCAGGCGGCGGCGAGGGAGAGGGAGGCGGAGGAGAGGACGGCTAAGCTATTGGAGGAGGAGAGGAATCGGAACGAGGCGGGTCAACGGGCCCTATACGAGCTCTTCGTGGTAAGTTTCTTTTGCATATTAGCCAAATCATGCACGTAATGTTCCTTTCATTACTAACTAATATGACTGACTCGAGAAAACCAAATGTGCAGAGCATGTGCGAAAAGAATGGCACGACCCCTCCGCCGATGCCAGTCATTGCTCCGGCGGGCACGGTGAGTTTCATTTGAATGGTCATTAGTTACTAGTCTTCACATTTGAGTTGCATCATGCTAACGATACACTGCAAATGATCTTTGGTGCAGCATAACTCCCGACAAGCATCGACCGATGCTTCTCCGTCTGCCACTGGCGCGACCGGTCCTTCACCTACATCTAAGTGATGACGGTAAGTTTTCCCAAGTGTTTAGCTTAACAAAATGACTCAATATGCTTAGCTAGCTAAAAAATGACATAACAACATTAATTAGCTCCAAAATGACCTATTTAACCTAGGATAGCTCTAAAATGACGTATACTTAGCATTTATTTCTCCAAATAATGAATAAGATGAAAGAAAAACAAGGAAGAGGAGGAAAAGAAGGAATAGGAGGAAGAAGAAGAAGAGCTCCTCTTCTTCTTCTTCTTCATCTTCATCATCATCATCTTCTTCTTCTTCTTCTTCTTCTTCTTAGCATTTATTCCTCCAAAATCACTTAATATGCTTAGCTAGCTCAAAAATGACATAATAACCTTAATTAGCTCAAAAATGACCTATTTAACCTAGGATAGCTCTAAAATGACCTAAACTTAGCATTTATTTCTCCAAAATGACTTTAATATGCTTAGCTAGCTAAAAAATGACATAACAACCTTAATTAGTTCTAAAATGACCTATTTAACCTAGGATAGCTCTAAAATGACCTATACTTAGCATTTATTCCTCCAAAAATGGATTTATATGCTTAGCTAGCTCAAAAATGATATAATAACCTTAATTAGCTCCAAAATGACCTATTTAGCTCCAAAATGACTTAATATGCTCCAAAATGACCTATTTAGCTCCAGAATGACTTAATATGACCTATTTAGCTCCTTCTTCTTCTTCTTCTTCTTCTTCTTCTCCTTCTTCTTCTTCTTCTTCTTCTTCTTCTTCTTCTCCTTCTTCTCCTTCTTCTCCTTCTTCTCCTCTATTCCTTCTTCTTCTTCTTCTTCTTCTTCTTCTTCTTCTTCTTCTCCTTCTTCTTCTTCTTCTCCTTCTCCTTCTCCTTCTCCTTCTCCTTCTCCTTCTTCTCCTTCTTCTTCTCCTTATTCTTCTTCTTCTTCTTCTTCTTCTTCTTCTTCTTCTTCTTCTTCTTCTTCTTCTTCTTCTTCTCCTCTATTCCTTCTTCTTCTTCTTCTTCTTCTTCTTTCTTCTTCTTCTTCTTCTTCTTCTTCTTCTTCTCCTTCTTCTTCTTCCTCTTCTTCTTCTCCTTCTTCTCCTTCTCCTTCTTCTTCTTCTCCTTCTCCTTCTTCTCCTTCTTCTTCCTCTTCTTCTTCTTCTTCTTCTTCTTCTTCTTCTTCTTCTTCGTCTTCTTCTTCTTTTTCTTCTTCTTCTTCTAGTCTTCTTCTTCTTCTTCTTCTTCTTCTTCTTCTTCTTCTTCTTCTTCTTCTTCTTCTTCTTCTTCTTCTTCTTTTTCTTCCTCTTCTTCTAGTCTTCTTCTTCTTCTTGTAATTTCTTACTCCCTTTTTTGCAAGTTTGATTCACTTCATGGAAGGGCAGAATGCTACTGTTTACATATTAGATGTTTGTGAAACTATGTATATATGAATTGGATGTATGATGTTTGATGACGATGGTGAAACTATGTTTGATGTTTGAAACTACGTTTGATGTATGATGTTTGATGTTTGAAACTATGTGATTCTGAATATATATATATGTGTGTTTGAATTTCTGTGAAAATGAATTGATATAAAAAAACAGAAAAAACAGGGGCTATATAGCCACTTTGCCGTCTGCTAGCAGACGGCAAAGCTCTTTGCCGTCTGCTGGCAGACGGCAAAGAGGCCACGTGGCAGCAGCCTGTGCAACCTGGGCTGGCCTATGTGGCCTCTTTGCCGTCTGCTGGCAGACGGCAAAGAGCCTGCCTGGGCCCAACTGAAGCCTGACGTCAGCTGACGTCATCTACAGCTCTTTGCCGTCTGCTGGCAGACGGCAAAGAAGGAAAGTTCTTTGCCGTCTGCCAGCAGACGGCAAAGAGCCTGCCTGGGCCCAGCTGAAGCCTGACGTCAGCTGACGTCATCTACAGCTCTTTGCCGTCTGCCAGCAGACGGCAAAGAGCGCCGTTAGCCACCTAACGGGGATGGAACCTTTTCTGTGCCGTCCACGCTCTTTGCCGTCTGCTGGCAGACGGCAAAGAAGGAAAGTTCTTTGCCGTCTGCCAGCAGACGGCAAAGCGGCCTTTGCCGGCAGCCGTTCAGCCGGAGTGTTTGCCGTCTGCTGGCTGACAGCAAAGCCTTTGCCGTCCGCCAAGCATGCCTTTGCCGTCTGCTATAGCAGACGGCAAAGTGCCTGATTCCAGTAGTGACAGTTGGTACATGAAGAAAAGAAATCAGATGAGCCGATGGCTCGAGAAGAAACTGCCTCACCAGCCGTGCCTCATGCTACCGAGAAAGAAGTTGTCTCACCTCCCACTGAAGAAACTGAAAGAAAAGAAAAGGCCCTTGTGCCTGAAAGTCAGAAAGATGCCGAAGGAGTTCCGGCGAGCAAGAACAGCAGTCAGTCAAGTGCTTCAAAGCTGTCTGCGCGACAGAAATCAAGGAAGTCTCATGCTCCTCTCAAGCCTATCGATGAAGGTGTGCCTGCACCTGATGATGTCCGAACAAAATCCATGGCCGATGCGAAATCCACTGGAAATCCTTCCTCTATTTCCCGTCGAAGATGGCCCGAATGGTCCAGCGTTTAATGAGCAGTTTCATCGCTCGAAACTTGCATTCTTTGGGACCAATCCGTATGAAGGAGAAAGGACTTCATTGTCACCGAGGTTCTGGACAAAGGAACAGGCTGTGTATTATGCTCGTATTATGTATGGAAAGAATCGTATATTCGAGCACAAGATTCTGGACTTTGCCAAGCTAGAGAGCATACCCTGCTTCCATCACACCATTGAGCAAATTGAGCAGGTCTATCTGAAGAGTTTTCTTCGATTCAACCATGGCTGGAACCGTGAAGTTGTTCTTCAGTTCTATGCCACGCTTTATATCTCAGGGGATCTCAACGACAGCAGCACATGGATCCTCGAATGGATGACTGAGGAATAAAGAATCAAATGCTCGGCTGACCAGTTTTTGGCCCTGTTAAATTTACCTCGTTTCGAATTCGATGCCTCACGAGAACACAGACTGCATTTCTGGGATGTATCCGAAGCTCAACTGCATATGCTGATGGACCCTAAGCTTGTTGGTGACGAGTGCACTGAAGCAAATCCAAAGCATCTGGCCTATGAGAACAAAGTGTTGTTCTATATCCTCTGCAATTCTCTCACGCCAACAAACCGACCTGAAAACATTCAAGGAATTGTGGCAAATACTCTTCATGCTATAGCTCATGGTATTCAGTTTGACATTCCCGATCTTCTTATTCGCAACCTGGCCTATGCAGCTGATAGCCCTCAAATTTTGAAGCCCTTTGCACCATGGGTCATGTTCGCCATTGAGCAGCTTATCGAGAAAAAGTATTTCTGCCCATTTGTCCCGAAAGTTTTCATGCCACCAGTCCGAGACACACTCCAGATTGTGAAGGATATCGGGAAAGGAAAGACACCAATTGATGCAACTGCCTCTGCCTCTGCAAGAGCTCCGAAGGTTAAGAAGGTCACAATCGAAATCCCTCGTGAAGAAAATCCATCTCTGTATGAGATTTGTCTTCGTACACAGCAAGCTCTGGAAAGTCACATCAAGCTCGATCGCAAAGAAAAAGTGGAAATTATGACTGAGATCAATCTACTTCATAATTATGCTCGTCAAGCCCTGTTGTATGAAAAGGAACAGAAAAAGCGCTCGTGGACCCTTCTCCGCAAGCATTACTCTCATAAACAACTGTCTGCAAAGGGAATCGAGAAAGGTTATGATCATCTGGAGTTGTTTGAAGTCCCTCGCATCCGAAGGCAAACTCCTGTACTTCCTCAGCGCTCTGCCTCAACCGACCTGCTGTTTGTTGAACCCGATGATGCACTCGAAGACACATCAGGCACATTCATATTCAAGCCCGATGCACCTCGCTCTGCTACTCCCGATGCTGATCCCGAAGCCCGTGCTGCATCTCCAACTCCTGCCTCGGCCTCGACCATCGCTCGATCTGCTTCGCCGAACAGTTCGAGTTCTGGGAATTCTTCGGACGAGTAGTTCCTCACATGCCTCCTCTTTCCCTTTTGACACTTGTTGACAAAAAGGGGGAGAAGAACATCAAGAAGATAGAAAAGCGGGTTATTTGCAGGGTGTTTCTGTTCGCCATTTGCTTTTCGTTCGAACAATTTGCTTTTGGTCATTGAACTTTTGGTCGTGAAACTTAATCTCACCGTCTGTGGTGATGGCACACTGCGTCGTCATGTACCGTTAATAACCCCTGCAATGCTATAGTTGCTATCGTTTCGTTATTTGTTTGCAGGTGCAATCGAATGCTTACTTCCTTGCAATGATTATCCTCAATAATTCATCTTTCATGCAAGGTTAAGTGAAATCAGTTCAAGGAGAATTGGAAATTATGTCTCTCGATAAGAGAAATCTCATTACTTAAAAACTTCATATATCTTACTCCTATGCTTATCTTTCGATATCTAACGATGCAGGAGAAGAAAAATAGCTTCAGAATAAAATCATTTGTGTATTCGAAAGAAAATTCTATCTATCTGTCTGACAAGATGTTTTCCCTCGCACATATCTATGGTATCATTTTTGTTGCAGGAAAACATCGTCTGAAATATATCCACTCCGAGCAATATACTTGAAATTTATATCTCGTGTGGAATTTAAACTGTGTTCTGAGAAAATATTCTTGGCGTATCCTCTTGCCACAACGCTTTTCCAATTTTCATTGCTATCTAACTAACCTTGGTCAAAGGTTGTGTGTGGCAGGAAATACCTCAGACACCACCGAGTGCATTGGATGAAGCTACGGATGATATCATCTGCCAATGTCACTCATACGAAGATTCACCTCGCCACCCTCCATATTATGGCCTAATGATCAGTCAAATCAGAATGATGCATAACTTCAGGGGGAGCGTGTCTTATCTTCGTATTTATCTCTCGTCACTCATTTACCTTCGCATCCCATTTCATTCCTTTATCTATCTTTCGAAGTGTTCTGTTTTGTCAACAATCGTCCAAAAAGGGGGAGATTGTTGGTGCAATATTTGCCCCTTTGTGTTTTGGAGATTGTTGATAGAAACAGGCTTGGACTGATTTGTTTGCTAGTGCACACAGAGAAAAATAGTCCATGCAGTGCCGAAGAGAATGCTGTCTCAGGTGTACAGTTCGAGGAACTTCACCGAAGATTATCTACGTCGAAGAAGAGAATGAGCAACCGAGAAGAATGAAGCGAAGAAGATGACCCCTCGAAAGTTTATTGCTGACGTAAAGCAATTGGTTCGGTGATCGCGTCCGAAGAAATTGACTGCAGCAATGGAAGACGAAGACGAAGTGAACACGTAGCATTCTTTTCGCCGTTCTTCTTTCATTCATTTAAGTCATAGGACCTCCGTACTATTAATAGGGGTATAGGTTCTCGAAGCTTAGATCCGCTGTGATGCTTAGCCCAAACCTATGCGAGACCGAGAGAAATCTCCTTATGCTTCGAATGATTACCCGCCAGCAGAACACGTTGTTCTTCGTTGCTGTAGGAGATATCTTTCGAACTGAGGAGTTAGCATTACTTGCTCCGCACGTAATGTTACCGTTGTGCTCAATTTCGACCGTTGGACTCGTGTCGTTCGGCCATTGGCTAATCCACATGTCCAATTTGGTCATTTCCCGTCCGGGAAGGCTGCGGCTATAAATAGCCACCCCGCTCCAACATTGCCCGTTGGCTGCTCCGCTTAAGATTTCTGAGAAGATTGATTGAGCATCCCCTCTCCGAGAGATTTGAGTTTAAAATCCACCGAGAGAAAAATCAAGAGCCGAAACTTAGACAGTGGTTGAGCATCACAGTAGTTCTGAGTTAGAGTTCTTGTACCTATTACTCTTGAGAGCTGCCCACTCTCTAGACGGATAGGTGTCGGCTCGAGTGTCGAAGAGTATTGTCTTCACCGAGCGAGATCTTCAGCAACCAAGAGTATTGTGGTTCGCGAAGAGAGCTGAAGAGAGTTTATCTTCAGTGAAGGTTTGGAGATAGCCGACAAGTATCTACCACGAGTGAAATCAACTGGAGTCTGATCAGCTTCGAGTTGAAGGAGAACAGGGCGAGGAGAGTTTATCCTCTATGTTAAATCACAACCCCTCCAACCAGACGTAGTCCTTTGGCAGAAGGGCGAACTGGTCTAACAAATTCTTCTGTCGCCATCGAGCACCACTGGTTCGCTTTACATTACTGCATTTCCTTCAGCAGTTTACATTCGTGCTCAGTACCGATAGTTGTACCTGATCAATCACAGTTCATCAACTACCTGTCGCATTTCACTTCACATCAAGTTAACTAGTTTCTCATCGAAAAACTGTATGTCTGCGTGATCTCATCTCATGCCATATTCATTCACCCTGTCATCATTTCAAGTGCATTTCTATTGCAGTCATATTTAGTTTTCTTTCGATATTGACCTACTAATTACCAGTTGCATTTCTATCGATCTAGTAGGACTTGTGATATTCATCGGTCGATAAAACTGCTGCATTCTTTATCGATAGTTTTGGTCATCTATATCGAGCTAAATCGAGTGCGTTGCTACCGAACATTATTTCCGCTGCCGTGATTGGGATCGGTTCAAAACCTTCGAAAGAAATTTTGAATCTCCCATTCACCCCCCCCTCTGGTCGATATACTCTCGGTCCTAACACTGCGGGACGAGGAGTAGATCCGAGGTGCGTTGGCGAATGACGGCGCGGAGGCGCGGCTGCGCGGCGGCCGACCGGTGACGGGGCGGCGGCTAGGGTTGCGAGAGCAGAGGAGGTGGGCATTTGTTTCTATACGAGCTGCTAGTCGGGCCACCAGGCTTTGAACGAGGGAAACGATTTGACCGAGTGGTACTTCGGGGTGGCATTCCTACCGTAATTTCTAGGAACTCCAGCTTCTGATTTTTTCAAAGCTTGGCCGGCGCTGCTCCTTGTCTCCATGATATTTGCACTGCCTATTCCTCGTCTCCGCGGAGCCAACTTCTCGGAGCGGAACCGTCCGGCCCGGCTTCTCGAAGCAATTTTCAGAAGCCAGCTCATGGAGAGCTTCCGAACGGGGCCTAACATTGCCCCTTCTCTCTTTTTCTCTCAATTTTTTTTCATGGCTCTTTTTCGCCTTTTTTGTTAAGAACAATCTCATGGACCTCATCCCCACTTTTTCGAGGACTCTTTAGTCTCCACCATTCTTTCCTCACTGGGACAATGCTCTAATAATGATGATCATCACACCTCTATTTACTTACAACTCAACATTACAACTCGATACTAGAACAAAAATATGACTCTATATGAATACCTCTGGCAGTGTACCAGGATGTGCAATGATGTGATACATCTCCGTCATATCTATAATTTTTGATTGCTTCATGCCAATATTCTACAACTTTCACATACTTTTGGCAACATTTTATATTATTTTTGGGACTAACATATTGATCCACTGTCCAGTGCCAGTTCCTATTTTCTGCTTGTTTTTTGTTTCGCAGTAAATCCATATCAAACGAAGTCCAAACGTGATAAAATTTTATGGAGAATTATTTTGGAATATATGTGATTTTTGGGAGGTGGAATCAACACAAACGGAGGCCCACAGCCTCCACAAGGCATCTTGGCGCAACCCCCCCTAGCCGCGTGGTATTGCCTTGTGGGCACACCGTAAGTCGGTTGGGGCTCTTCTTCGGCCGCAAGGAAGCTTATATCGAGAAAAAAATCGTGTTAAAATTTCAGCGCAATCGGAGTTACGGATCTCCGGGAATATAAGAAACGGTGAAAGGCCAGAAAATAGGAACGCGAAACAGAAGAGAAACAGAGAGAGAGATCCAATCTCGGAGGGGCTCCTCCCCTCCGGGAGCCATGGCGGCCATGGACCAGAGTGGAAACTCTCCTCCCATCTAAGGGGGAGGCCAAGGAAGAAGAAGAAGGAGGGGGCTCTCACCCCCTCTCTCCCGGTGGCGCCGGAACGCCGCCGGGGCAATCATCGTGACGGCGATCTACACCATCAACTTCGCCGCTGTCAACACCAACTCTCTCCCCCTCTATGCAGCGGTTTAACACCTCTTCTCCCCGCTGTAATCTCTACTTAAACATGGTGCTTAACGCTATATATTATTATCCAATGATATGTGGCAATCCTATGATGTTTGAGTAGATTCGTTTTGTCCTATGGGTTGATTGATGATCGTGATTGGTTTGAGTTGTATGTTTTATTTTGGTGCTGTCCTATGGTGCCCTCCGTGTCGCGCAAGCATGAGGGATTCCTGCTGTAGGGTTTGCAATACGTTCATAATTCTCTTATAGTGGGCGGCTAGAGTGACAGAAGCTTACACCCGAGTAAGGGGGTTGTTGCGTATGGGAGTAAAGAGGACTTGTTACTTAATGCTATGGTTGGGTTTTACATTAATGATCTTTGGTAGTTGCGGATGCTTGCTAGAGTTCCAATCATAAGTGCATATGGTCCAAGTACGGAAAGTATGTTAGCTCATGCCTCTCCCTCATATAAAATTGCAATAATGATTACCGGTCTAGTTATCGATTGCCTAGGGACAAATTCTTTTCTTGTGTTACAAAAGCTTTCTACTAAACAACTAACTTTATTATCTTGCAATTTACTCGTAGTTTTATTCTCGCAAAGTACTTCTAGTTTTATTCTTGCAAAGTAGTTCTAGCATTACACCTACAAAGTACTTCTAGTTTCATACTTGTTCTAGGTAAAGCGAACGTTAAGTGTGCGTAGAGTTGTATCGGTGGTCGATAGAACTTGAAGGGAATATTAATTCTACCTTTAGCTCCTCGTTGGGTTTGACACTCTTATTTATCGAAAAAGCTACAATTGATCCCCTATACTTGTGGGTTATCAAGACCTTTTTCTGGCGCAGTTGCCGGGGAGCAATAGCGTGGGGTTGATATTCTCGTGTGTGCTTGTTTGCTTTATCACGAAGTAGTTTTTATTTTCTGTTCTAAGTTTTTTTGTATCTTTAGTTATGGATATGGAACACGAAACACCAAAAAAATTAGTTGTACTTGCTACTCATGGAGATGGGGAACCTCCTAGAACCCTCGATGCTGGTTATGTGAAAAATATTAAATACTACTTTGATAATCCTGATAAATCTCCATTCAACTTGATAATGGGATATACTTTGGATCAACGGGAATACTTTAGGGATTATTGCTTGTCTCAAAAAGGGAAACTCTTATGGGATCAAATTTATTATTTGCATTGGTATGCTTAGAATTTATGCTTAAGATATGATTATACTTGTTGCTCTAGGATGAAGGCTCCACACCTTGCCTTTTCATGTAAATTTAATGATAATGAAACCTTGGCTTCTTATTCTAATGGTGTATATGATTACTATGATGTGGAACGAATAGAAGAATTTGTTGCTTTTAAGGGTGCTTATGAAATTGAATCTTTGTTTGAAAAGTATGAAGATTGTGATGATGTTGTCTATAGATCTGAAAATTTTGCTATACTTAAATATTGCTATGAGAATTATGAATACAATGCCGATATTAATGAGTTTATTGAGAAAGTCTCCGCTGTCCAAGAAGAGACTAATATTTTGCAGGCTCCTATGGAAGAAGAAAATGATGGCACTGTGAGCTCATTAGATGAAAAAGATGACGAGGAGAGCGAAGAACAAAAGGAGGAAGAGCGGATTAGCTACCCATGCCCACCTTCTAATGAGAGTAACTCTTCAACTCATACATTGTTTAATTTCCCTTCGTGCTTACCGAAGGATGAATGTTCTGATGATTGCTATGATCCCTTGGATTCGTTTGAAATATCCCTTTTCATGAAATTGATGCTTGCTATGCTTGTGGCCATGATGCCAATATGAATGATGCTTATGGAGATGAACTTCCTATAGTTCCTTATGTTAAGAATGAAATTGTTACTATTGCACCCACACATGATAGTCCTATCATCTTTTTGAATTCTCCCAACTACACTATATCGGAGAAGTTTGCGCTTATTAAGGATTATATTGATGGGTTGCGTTTTACCGTTGCACATGATGATTTTGATGAGTATAGTATGCATGTGCTTGCTGCTCCTAATTGCAATTATTATGAGAGAGGAACTACATCTCCACCTCTCTATATTTCCAATACGATAAAATTGCAAGAAACTGTTTATACTATGCATTGGCCTTTATTATGTGTGCATGAATTGTTCTTTTATGACATGCTGATGCATAGGAAGAGAGTTAGACTTCGCCATTGCATGATATATGTTGCTTTGTTCTCACTACTAAATTTTAAATTATTTTTAATTAAAATTGGCTTTGATATACCTTGGGATCCGGGTGGATCGATTACTTGAGCACTATATGCCTAGCTTAATGGCTTTACAGAAAGCGCTGCCTGGGAGACAACCCGGAAGTTTTAGAGAGTCATCTTATTCTGTTGTGCACTTTTAAAATATTTAAAAACAAAAAAATATAGAGGGGAACCTAAAACTTTTTCAAAAAGAAAAGTGAAAGTGAGACAGATGAGCAATGTGGAAGTGGGGGATGTCCTTGAACTTTGTTCATGCCCATGGAAACTTTGTGAATCTTGAATTACAGAAACTTTTCAACAAAAATAATTATACCCTTGTACAAATCCATTGTATTATAAAAATAATGTGCCAAGATTTACCTTTAGGATGTTTAGATTGCTTGTTTGGCGTGTGCAGTGCAAAAACAGAAACTTTTGCTGTAGTGCGTGAATTTACATTATTTATTGGAACATGCAAAAATTCTGAAATTTTTACATAGTACTGCTATGAATTTTTTTATTTTGTCCTAATTATTCAGAATTTTTGGAGTTACAGAAGTATATGTACCATCTGCATCTTTACAGACTATCCTGTTTTCACAGATTGCTGTTATAGTTTCTTTATTTGCGTATGTTTGAAATCTTGTTGAGCCCCATTGACTTGGGAGCCATAGAATTGTGATAGCATACAGTGGGTAATGTTTGATTATAATTATACAATAATGTTACAGCAGGACATGATGGGATTTGATGTTATATGTACTAACCCCTCTAATAAAAAGTTTGGTTAAGTTTTGTGTGGATGAAGTGTTCGAAGATCGAGGAGGTAACGATATGAGGAGAATAAGGAGAGGCAAGAGTTAAAGCTTGGGGATGCCCAAGGCACCCCAAGTAAATATTCAAGGAGACTCAAGCGTCTAAGCTTGGGGATGCCCCGGAAGGCATCCCATCTTTCTTCGACAATTATCGGTATGTCTCGGTTTTTGTTTTGTTCACATGATATGCGTAAAATCTTGGAGCGTCGTGTGCTTTTTATTTTTCTTTTAATAATGCACCATGCTGGTATGAGATAGTCCTTGGTTGATTTATAGAATGCTCTTTGCACTTCACTTATATCTTTTGAGTATGGCTTTATAGAATGCTTCATGTGCTTCACTTATATCATTTGAAGTTTGGATGCCTGTTTCTCTACATATAGAAAACCGTTATTTGTAGAATGCTCTTTTACTTCACTTATATTTATTAGAGTGTGATATTTTGTAGAAAGAATTAAACCCTCATGCTTCACTTATATCTATTTAGAGAGTCAACAGGAATTGGTCATTCACATGGTTAGTCATAAAATCCTACATAAAACTTGTAGATCACTGAATATGATATGTTTGATTCCTTGCAATAGTTTTGTGATATTGAGATGGTAATATGTGGGAGGTACTAGTGAATAATTGTGGTTTAGTAAGAATATTGGTGTTAAGGTTTGTGATTCCCGAAGCATGCACGTATAGTCTGTCGTTATGCTAAGAAGTTGGAGCATGATTTATTATTGATTGTCTACCTTATGAGTGGCGGTCGGGGACGAGCGATGGACCTTGTCCTACCAATCTATCCCTCTAGGGGCATGCATAGTAGTACTTTGCTTCGAGGGCTAATAAACTTTCGCAATAAGTATGTGAGTTCTTTATGACTAATGTGAGTCCATGGATTATACGCACTCTCACCCTTCCGTAATTTGCTAGCCTCTTCGGTACCGTGCATTGCCCTTTCTCACCTCGAGAGTCGGTGCAAACTTCGCCGGTGCATCCAAACCCCGTGATATGATACGCTCTATCACACATAAGCCTCCTTATATCTTCCTCAAAACAGCCACCATACCTACCTATTATGGCATTTCCATAGCCATTTCGAGATATATTGCCATGCAAATTCCATCATCATCATATACATTACTTGAGCATTCATTGTCATATTGCTTTGCATGATCGTAAGATAGCTAGCATGATATTTTCATGGCTTGTCCATTTTTTGATATCTTTGCTACGCTAGATCATTGCACATCCTGGTACACTGCCAGAGGCATTCATATAGAGTAATCTTGTATAGTTTTTTTATCGAGTTGTAATATCGAGTTGTAAGTAAATAAAAGTGTGATGATCATCATTATTAGAGCATTGTCCCAGTGAGGAAAGAATGGTGGAGACTAATGAGTCCTCAAAAAAGTGGGGATGAGGTCCATGAGACTGTTCTAAAAAAAAAGAGGCCAAAAAGAGCCCAACAAAAAAAATGAGAGAAAAAGAGAGAAGGGGCAATGTTACTATCCTTTTACCACACTTGTGCTTCAGAGTAGCACCATGTTCATCATACAGAGAGTCTCCTATGTTGTCACTTTCATGTACTAGTGGGAATTTTTCATTATAGAACTTGGCTTGTATATTCCGATGATGGGCTTCCTCAAATGCCCGAGGTCTTCATGAGCAAGCAAGTTGGATGCACACCCACTTAGTTTTCAGTTTGAGATTTCATACACTTATAGCTCTTAGTGCATCCGTTGCATGGCAATCCCTACTCCTCGCATTGATATCGATTGATGGGCATCTCCATAGCCCGTTGATCCGCCTAGTTGATGCGAGACTTTCTCCCTTTTTGACTTCTCCTTATTGATCCCTACCACCGCATTCTATTCCACCTATAGTGCTATATCCAAGGCTTGCGCTCATGTATTGCGTGGGGGTTGAAAAAGCTGAAGCGCGTTAAAAAGTATGAACCAATTGCTCGGCTTGTCATCGGGGTAGTGCATGATAAATACTTTATCTTAAGAAGATGGAGCATGACAAGGCTATATGATTTTGTAGGGATAACGTTCTTTAGCATTTTTATTTTGAAAGGCATGATTGTTTGTTGGTATGCCTGAGTATTGATGTCTTTATATAAAATTATAGACTATTGCTTTGAATCACTCGTGTCTTAATATTCATGCCATTATTAGATTACATGATCAAGATTATGCTAGGTAGCATTCCACATCAAAAATTATCTTTTTATCATTTACCTACTCGAGGACGAGTAGGAATTAAGCCTGGGGATGCTGATACGTCTCCGTCGTATCTATAATTTTTTATTGTTTCATGCCAATATTCTACAACTTTCACATACTTTTGGCAACAT
Source organism: Elymus sibiricus (assembly GCA_039707655.1). NCBI lineage: Eukaryota > Viridiplantae > Streptophyta > Magnoliopsida > Poales > Poaceae > Elymus > Elymus sibiricus. Next base: position 297,855,408 of record CM077664.1, on the reverse strand, counting down.
TTTATATTATTTTTGGGACTAACATATTGATCCAGTGCCCAGTGCCAGTTCCTGTTTTCTGCTTATTTTTTGTTTCACAGAAAATCCATATCAAACGAAGTCCAAACGCGATAAAATTTTACGGAGGTGGAATATATGTGATTTTTGGAATATATGTGAATTTTGGAATATATGTGATTTTTGGGAGGTGGAATCAATGCAAACGGAGGCCCACAGCCTCCACAAGGCATGTTGGCGCGACCCCCCCCCCCCCCGCTAGCCGCGTGGTCTTGCCTTGTGGGCACACCGTAAGTCGGTTGGGGCTCTTCTTCGGCCGCAAGGAATCTTATATCGAGAAAAAAAATCGTGTTAAAATTTCAGCGCAATCGTAGTTACGGATCTCCGGGAATATAAGAAACGGTGAAAGGCCAGAAAACAGGAACGCGAAACAGAAGAGAAACAGAGAGAGATCCAATCTCGGAGGGGCTCCTCCGCTCCGGGAGCCATGGTGGCCATGGACCAGAGGGGAAACTCTCCTCCCATCTAGGGGGGGGGGCAAGGAAGAAGAAGAAGGACGGGGCTCTCTCCCCCTCTCTCCCGGTGGCGCCGGAACGCCGCCGGGGCAATCATCATGACTGATGGAAATATGCCCTAGAGGCAATAATAAAGTTGTTATTATTTTATATTTCCTTGTTCATGATAAAGGTTTATTATTCATGCTAGAATTGTATTGACCAGAAACTTAAATACATGTGTGAATACATAAACAAATACCGTGTCCCTAGTGAGCCTCTACTAGACTAGCTCGTTGATCAAAGATGGTTAAGGTTTCCTAACCATAGACATGAGTTGTCATTTGATAACGGGATCACATCATTAGGAGAATGATGTGATGGACAAGACCCATCCGTTAGCTTAGCATATGATCGTTCTGTTTATTGCTACTGCTTTCTTGAATGTCAAATACATGTTCCTCAGACCATGAGATCATGCAACTCCCGGATACCGGAGGAATACCTTGTGTGCTATCAAACGTCACAACGTAACTGGGTGATCATAAAGATGCGCTACAGGTATCTCCGAAGGTGTCCGTTGAGTTGGCATGGATCGAGACTGGGATTTGTCACTCCGTGTTTCGGAGAGGTATCTGTGGGCCCTCTCGGTAATGCACATCATAAGAAGCTTGCAAGCAAAGTGACTAAGGAGTTAGTTACGGGAGTAAAGAGACTTGCCGGTAACGAGATTGAACTAGGTATGGAGATACCGATGATCAAATCTCGGGCAAGTAACATACCGATGGACAAAGGGAATTACGTATGTTGTCATTGTGGTTCGACCGATAAGATATTAGTGGAATATGTAGGAACCAATATGAGCATCCAGGTTCCGCTATTGGTTATTGACCGGAGAGGCATCTCAGTCATGTCTAGATCATTCCCGAACCCGTAGGGTCCGCACGCTTAACATTCGTTAACGATATAGTGTTATTTGAGTTTTGTGAATTGGTAACCGAATATTGTTCGGAGTCCCGGATGAGATCCCGGACGTCACGAGGAGTCTCGGAATGGTCGAGAGGCAAAGATTTATATATGGGAAGTCATATTTTGGGTTCCGGAAAAAGGGACAGTTTTTTCGGTATTGTACCGGGAAGCTTCCGGAAGGTTCCGGAGGATTCCGGAAGTCCACAAGTGGGTCCACCAGGTCCCAAGGGCTGGCATGGGCTAAGGGGAGGCGCCCTGGCCTTATTGGGCTAGGCGCACCAAGTCCTCAAAAGCCCACGCAGCTAGGGAAGGAAAAAGGGAGAGTCCTAGTAGGAATAGGATTGGACTTTGGAGTCCAAGCCCACGTGTTTACTATTCACGGTTACTGTTCACATGGCACTATTCCTTGTACTCCAAGCCCCTACACATATATAAATAGAGGAGAGGGGGCGCCCCAAAGGAGATACAACATTGTCTTAGCCGTGTGCGGCGCCCCCCTCCACAGTTCCGTCCCTCGGTCATATTTTCGCAGTGCTTGGGCGAAGCCCTGCGGAGATAGCATCACCATCACCGTCACCACGCCGTCGTGCTGCCGGAACTCATCCACTACCTCGCCGTCTTGCTGGATCAAGAAGTCGAGGACGTCACCGAGCTGAACGTGTGCTGAATGCGGAGGTGCCGTACGTTCGGTGCTCGGTCAGTTGGATCGTGAAGTTGTTCGGCGACATCAACCGCGTTGTTCTAACGCTTCCGCTTACGGTCTACGAGGGTACGTAGACATACTCCCCCTCTCGTAGCTATGCATCTCCATGGATAGATCTTGCGTGTGCATAGAATTTTTTTTTGTTTTCCATGCAACGTTCCCCAACAGTGGCATCATGAGCCAGGTCTATGCGTAGATGATATGCACGAGTAGAACACAAAGAGTTGTGGGCGGTGATCGTCATACTGCTTACCACCAATGTCTTATTTTGATTCGGCGGTATTGTAAGATGAAGCGGCCCGGACCAACCTTACATGTCCACGTACATGAGACCGGTTCCACTGACAGACATGCAACTTGTTTTGCATAAAGGTGGCTGGCGGGTGTCTGTTTCTCCTACTTTAGTTGAATCGAATTTGACTGCGGCCGGTCCTTGTTGAAGGTTAAAACAACAAACTTGATAAATCACCGTTGTGGTTTTGTGCCGTAGGTAAGAACGGTTCTTGCTAGAAGCCCGTAGCAGCCACGTAAAACTTGCAACAACAAAGTAGAGGACGTCTAACTTGTTTTTGCAGGGTATGCTGTGATGTGATATGGTCAAGACATGATGTGATATACGTTATTGTATGAGATGATCATGTTTTGTAATTTATCGGCAACCGGCCGGAGCCTTATGGTTGTCTCTTTATTGTATGAAATGCAAGCGCCATGTAATTGCTTTACTTTATCGCTATGCGTTAGCAATAGTTGTAGAAGCAATAGTTGGCGAGACGACCACGACGCAACGATGGAGATCAAGGTGTCGAGCCGGTGACGATGGAGATCATGACGATGCTTTGGAGATAGAGAACAAAAGCACAAGATGATGGCCATATCATGTCACATATTTTGATTGCATGTGATGTTTATCCTTTATGCATCTTATTTTTCTTAGAACGACGGTAGCATTATAAGATGATCCCTTCACTAAATTTCAAGATAAAAGTGTTCTCCCCGAGTATGCACCATTGCTAAAGCTCGTCGTTTCGAAGCACCTCGTGATGATCGGGTGTGATAGATTCTACGTTCACATACAACGGGTGTAAGCCAGTTTTACACAAGCAGAATACTTGGGTTAAACTTGACGAGCCTAGCATGTACAGACATGGTCTCGGAACACTGGAGACTGAAAGGTCGAACATGAGTCATATAGTAGATATGATCAACATGGAGATGTTCACCATTGATGACTATCCCATCTCACGTGATGATCGGACATGGGTTAGTTGATTTGGATCATGTATCACTTAGTTAACTTGAGGGATGTTAATTTAAGTGGGAGTTCATTAGTAATTTGATTATTTGAACTTAATTTATCATGAACTTAGTCTTGATAGTTCCTTTGCATATCCATGTTGTAGATAAATGGCCCGTGCTACTGTTCCGTTGAATTTTAATGCGTTCCTAGAGAAAGCTAAGTTGAAAGATGATGGTAGCAACTACACGGACTGGGTCCGTAACTTGAGGATTATCCTCATTGCTGCACAGAAGAATTATGTCCTTGATGCACCGCTAGGTGATGGACCTGCTGTAGGAGCTGCTGCAGACGTTGTGAACGCCTGACAGGCTTGATCTGATGACTACTCGATAGTTCAGTGTGCCATGCTCTACGACTTAGAACCGGGACTGCAAAAGCGATTTGAACGCCACGGAGCATATGAGATGTTCCAAGAGCTGAAATTGATATTTCAAGCTAATGCCCGGGTTGAGAGATATGAAGTCTCCAACAAGTTCTTTAGCTGTAAGATGGAGGAGAACAATTCTGTCAGTGAACACATACTCAGAATGTCTGGGTACCACAACCACTTGACTCAGCTGGGAATTGATCTTCCGGTTGAGAGTGTTATTGACAGAGTTCTTCAGTCACTGCCACCAAGCTATAAAGGCTTCGTGATGAACTATAATATGCAAGGGATGGAGAAGACAATTCCCGAGCTCTTCGCGATGCTGAAATCAGCGAAGGTAGAAATCAAGAAGGAGCATCAAGTGTTGATGGTTAACAAAACCACTAGTTTCAAGAAAAAGGGCAAGGGAAAGAAGGGGAACTTCAAGAAGAACGGCAAGCAAGTTGCCGCTCCCACGAAGAAACCCAAAGCTGGACCCAGGCCTGAAACAGAGTGCTTCTACGGCAAAGGGACTAGTCACTGGAAGCGGAACTGCCCCAAGTATTTGGCGGATAAGAAGGATGGCAAAGTGAGCAAAGGTATATTTGATATACATGTTATTGATGTGTTCCTCACTAATGCTCGCAGTAGCGCCTGGGTATTTGATACTGGTTCGGTTGCTCATATTTATAACTCGAAACAGGAGCTACGGAATAAGCGAAGATTGGCTAAGGACGAGGTGACGATGCGCGTCGGGAATGGTTCGAAGGTTTATGTGATCGCCGTCGGCACGCTACCTCTACATCTACCTTCGGGATTAGTTTTAGACCTCAATAATTGTTATTTGGTGCCAGCGTTGAGCATGAACATTATATCTGGATCTTGTTTATTGCGAGACGGTTATTCATTTAAGTCAGAGAATAGTGGTTGTTCTATTTATATGAGTAACATCTTTTATGGTCACGCACCTTTTGTGAATGGTCTATTCTTGTTGAATCTCGATCGTGGTGATACACATATTCACAATATTGATGCCAAAAGATGCAAAGTTGATAATGATAGTGCAACACACTTGTGGCACTGCCGTTTAGGTCATATTGGTGTAAAGCGCATGAAGAAACTCCATGCGGATGGACTTTTGGAATCTCTTGATTATGAATCATTTGATACTTGCGAACCATGCCTCATGGGCAAGATGACTAAAACTCCGTTCTCCGGAACAATGGAGCGAGCTACTGATTTGTTGGAAATAATACATACCGATGTATGCGGTCCGATGAACGTTGAAGCACGCGGCGGGTATCGTTATTTTCTAACCTTCACAGATGATTTGAGTAGATATGGGTATATCTACTTGATGAAACACAAGTCTGAAACATTTGAAAAGTTCAAAGAATTTCAGAGTGAAGCAGAGAATTATCATAACAAGAAAATAAAGTTTCTACGATCTGATCGCGGAGGCGAATATTTGAGTTACGAGTTTGGCCTTCATTTAAGAAAATGTGGAATTGTTTCACAACTCACGCCACCTGGAACACCACAGCGTAATGGTCTGTCCGAACGTCGTAACCGTACTTTATTGGATATGGTGCGTTCTATGATGTCTCTTACCGATTTGCCACTATCGTTTTGGGTTTATGCATTAGAGACAGCTGCATTCACGTTAAATAGGGCACCGTCTAAATCCATTGAGACGACACCATATGAACTATGGTTTGGCAAGAAACCTAAGCTGTCGTTTCTTAAAGTTTGGGGATGCGATGCTTATGTGAAAAAGCTTCAACCTGATAAGCTCGAACCCAAAGCGGAGAAGTGCGTCTTCATAGGATACCCTAAAGAAACAATTGGGTACACCTTCTACCACAGATCCGAAGGCAAGGTCTTTGTTGCCAAGAATGGGTCCTTTCTAGAGAAGGAGTTTCTCTCGAAAGAAGTGAGTGGGAGGAAAGTAGAACTTGATGAGGTAATTGTACCTTCTCTCGAATTGGAAAGTAGCTCATCAGAGAAAACCGTTCCCGTGATGCCTACACCAATAAGAGAGGAAGATAATGATAAAGATCATGAAACTTCAGATCAAGTTACTACTGAACTTCGTAGGCCGACCAGAGTACGTTCCGCACCAGAGTGGTACGGTAATCCTGTTTTGGAAGTTATGTTGTTAGACAACAGCGAACCTACGAACTATGAAGAAGCTATGATAAGCCCGGATTCCGACAAATGGCTTGAGGCCATGAAATCTGAGATAGGATCCATGTATGAGAACAAAGTGTGGACTTTGGTGGACTTGGCTGATGATCGGCAAGCCATTGAGAATAAATGGATTTTTAAGAGGAAGACAGATGCTGATGGTAATATCACTGTCTACAAAGCTCAACTTGTCGCAAAAGGTTTTCGACAAGTTCAAGGGATTGACTATGATGAGACTTTCTCACCCGTAGCGATGCTTAAGCCTGTCCGAATCATGTTAGCAATTGCCGCATTTTATGATTATGAAATCTGGCAAATGGATGTCAAAACTGCATTCCTTAATGGTTTTCTCAAAGAAGAGTTGTATATGATGCAACCAGAAGGTTTTATCGATCCTAAGGGTGCTAACAAAGTGTGCAAGCTCCAGTGATCCATCTATGGACTGGTGCAAGCATCTCGGAGTTGGAATATACGCTTTGATGAGGTGATCAAAGCATATGGTTTTGTACAGACTTACGGTGAAGCCTGTATTTACAAGAAAGTGAGTGGGAGCTCTGTAGCATTTCTAATATTATATGTGGATGACATATTGTTGATTGGAAATGATATAGAATTTCTGGATGGCATAAAGGGATACTTGAATAAGAATTTTTCAATGAAAGACCTCGGTGAAGCTGCTTATATATTGGGCATCAATATCTATAGGGATAGATCAAGACGCTTGATAGGACTTTCACAAAGCACATACCTTGACAAAGTTTTGAAGAAGTTCAAAATGGATCAGTCAAAGAAAGGGTTCTTGCCTGTCTTGCAAGGTGTGAAGTTGAGTCAGACTCAATGCCCAACCACGGCAGAAGATATAGAGAAAATGAAAGTCATTCCCTATGCCTCAGCCATAGGTTCTATTATGTATGCCATGCTGTGTACCAGACCTGATGTGTGCCTTGCCATAAGTTTGGCAGGGAGGTACCAGAGTAATCCATTAGTGGATGACTGGACAGCGGTCAAGAATATCCTGAAGTACCTGAAAAGGACCAAGGACATGTTTCTCGTTTATGGAGGTGACGAAGAGCTCGTCGTAAAGGGTTACGTCGATGCAAGCTTCGACACTGATCCGGATGACTCTAAGTCACAAACCGGATATGTATTTATATTAAATGGTGGAGCTGTCAGTTGGTGCAGTTCCAAGCAGAGCGTCGTGGAGGGATCTACGTGTGAAGCGGAATACATAGCTGCTTCGGAAGCAGCACATGAAGGAGTCTGGATGAAGGAGTTCATATCCGATCTAGGTGTAATACTTAGTGCATCGGGTCCAATGACAATCTTTTGTGACAACACTGGAGCAATTGCCATAGCCAAGGAGCCCAGGTTTCACAAGAAGACCAAACACATCAAGAGACGCTTCAACTCCATTCGTGAATATGTCAAGGATGGAGACATAGAAATTTGCAAAGTACACACGGATCAGAATGTGGCAGACCCGTTGACTAAGCCTCTTCCACGAGCAAAACATGATCAGCACCAAGACTCCATGGGTGTTAGATTCATTACTATGTAATCTAGATTATTGACTCTAGTGCAAGTGGGAGACTGATGGAAATATGCCCTAGAGGCAAAAATAAAGTTGTTATTATTTTATATTTCCTTGTTCATGATAAAGGTTTATTATTCATGCTAGAATTGTATTGACCGGAAACTTAAATACATGTGTGAATACATAAACAAATACCGTGTCCCTAGTGAGCCTCTACTAGACTAGCTCGTTGATCAAAGATGGTTAAGGTTTCCTAACCATAGACATGAGTTGTCATTTGATAACGGGATCACATCATTAGGAGAATGATGTGATGGACAAGACCCATCCGTTAACTTAGCATATGATCGTTCTGTTTATTGCTACTGCTTTCTTGAATGTCAAATACATGTTCCTCAGACCATGAGACCTTGTGTGCTATCAAACGTCATAACGTAACTGGGTGATCATAAATATGCTCTACAGGTATCTCCGAAGGTGTCCGTTGAGTTGGCATGGATCGAGACTGGGATTTGTCACTCCGTGTTTCGGAGAGGTATCTCTAGGCCCTCTCGGTAATGCACATCATAAGAAGCTTGCAAGCAAAGTGACTAAGGAGTTAGTTACGGGATGATGTATTACGGAACGAGTAAAGAGACTTGCCGGTAACGAGATTGAACTAGGTATGGAGATACCGACGATCGAATCTCGGGCAAGTAACATACCGATGGGCAAAGGGAATTACGTATGTTGTCATTGCGGTTCGACCGATAAGATCTTTGTGGAATATGTAGGAACCAATATGAGCATCCAGGTTCCACTATTGTTTATTGACCGGAGAGGCGTCTCAGTCATGTCTACATCATTCCCGAACCCATAGGGTCCGCACGCTTAACGTTCGTTGACGATATAGTGTTATATGAGTTATGTGAATTGGTAACCGAATATTGTTCGGAGTCCCGGATGAGATCCCGGACGTCACGAGGAGTCTCGGAATGGTCAAGAGGTAAAGATTTATATATGGGAAGTCATATTTTGGGTTCCGGAAAAAGGTGCAGTTTTTTCGGTATTGTACCGGGAAGCTTCCAGAAGGTTCCGGAGGATTCCGGAGAAGTCCGGAAGTCCACAAGTGGGTCCACCACGTCCCAAGGGCTGGCATGGGATAAGGGTAGGCGCCCTGGCCTTATTGGCCCAGGCACACCAAGTCCTCAAAAGCCCACACAGCTAGGGAAGGAAAAAGGGAGAGTCCTAGTAGGAATAGGATTGGACTTTGGAGTCCAAGTCCACGTGTTTACTATTCACGGTTACTATTCACGTGGCACTATTCCTTCTACTCCAATCCCCTACACATATATAAATAGAGGAGAGGGGGCGCCCCAAAGGAGATACAACATTATCTTAGCCGTGTGCGGCGCCCCCCTCCACAGTTCCGTCCCTCGGTCATATTTTCGTAGTGCTTGGGCGAATCCCTGCGGAGATAGCATCACCATCACCATCACCACGCCATCGTGCTGCCGGAACTCATCCACTACCTCGCCGTCTTGCTGCATCAAGAAGTCGAGGACGTCACCGAGCTGAACGTGTGCTGAACGCGGAGGTGCCGTACGTTCGGTGCTCGGTCGGTTGGATCGTGAAGTTGTTCGATGACATCAACCGCATTGTTCTAACGCTTCCGCTTACGGTCTACGAGGGTACGTATACATACTCCCCCTCTCGTAGCTATGCATCTCCATGGATAGATCTTGCGTGTGCGTAGATTTTTTTTTTGTTTTCCATGCAACGTTCCCCAACAGTGACGGCGATCTACACCAACAACTTCGCCGCCGTCAACACCAACTCTCTCCCCCTCTATGCAGCGGTGTAACACCTCTTCTCCCCGCTGTAATCTCTACTTAAACATGGTGCTTAACTCTATATATTATTATCCAATGATATGTGGCAATCCTATGATGTTTGAGTAGATTCGTTTTGTCCTATGGGTTGATTGATGATCGTGATTGGTTTGAGTTGTATGTTTTATTTTGGTGCTGTCCTATGGTGCCCTCCGTGTCGCGCAAGTGTGAGGGATTCCCGCTGTAGGGTTTGCAATACATTCATAATTCTCTTATAGTGGGCGACTAGAGTGACAGAAGCTTACACCCGAGTAAGGGGGTTGTTGCTTATGGGAGTAAAGAGGACTTGTTACTTAATGCTATGGTTGGGTTTTACCTTAATGATCTTTGGTAGTTGCGGATGCTTGCTAGAGTTCCAATCATAAGTGCATATGGTCCAAGTACGGAAAGTATGTTAGCTCATGCCTCTCCCTCATATAAAATTGCAATAATGATTACCGGTCTAGTTATCGATTGCCTAGGGACAAATCATTTTCTTTTGTTACAAAATCTTTCTACTAAACAACTAACTTTATTATCTTGCGATTTACTCGTAGTTTTATTCTCGCAAAGTACTCCTAGTTTTATTCTTGCAAAGTAGTTCTAGCATTACACCTACAAAGTTCTTCTAGTTTCATACTTGTTCTAGGTAAAGCGAACGTTAAGTGTGCGTAGAGTTGTATCGGTGGTCGATAGAAGTTGAAGGGAATATTAATTTTACCATTAGCTCCTCGTTGGGTTCGCCACTCTTATTTATCGAAAAAGCTACAATTGATCCCCTATACTTGTGGGTTATCAAGATGCTAGCGTAACATGTATAAAAATGATGAACGGTGGCTGAGCCACTAATACTATGTCAGCTATATGATCATGCAAAGCAATATGACAATGATGGTGTATTTCATAAAAATGGAACGGTGGAAGTTGCATGGCAATATATCTCGGAATGGCTATGGAAATGCCATGATAGGTAGGTATGGTGGCTGTTTTGAGGGAGATATAAGGAGGCTTATGTGTGATAGAGCGTATCATATCACGGGGTTTGGATGCATCGGCGAAGTTTGCACCAACTCTTGATGTGAGAAAGGGCAATGCACGATACCGAAGAGGCTAGCAAATTGCGGAAAGGTGAGAGTGCGTATAATCCATGGACTCACATTAGTCATAAAGAACTCACATACTTATTGCGAAACTTTATTAGCCCTCGAAGCAAAGTACTACTACGCATGCCCCTAGAGGGATAGATTGGTAGGACAAGGTCCATCGCTCATCCCCGACCGCCACTCATAAGGTAGACAATCAATAATAAATCATGCTCCAACTTCTTAGGATAACGACAGATCATACGTGCTTGCTTCGGGAATCACAAACCTTAACACAATTATTCTTACTAAACCACAATCTTCTACTAGTACCTCCCCCATATTACCATCTTAATATCGCAAAACTATTGCAAGGAATCAAATTTATCATACTCAGTGATCTACATGAAAGTTTTTATTATATCCCTCTTGAATACCTATCATATAAGGACCAAATTCATAACCCGTGCATATTACCATTGCTATCATGAGACTCTCAAAAAGATTTAAGTGAAGCATGAGAGTGCAACTATTTCTTTAAAATATAACCACCGCCGTGCTCTAAAAGATAGCAATGGTGCACTAGAGCAACTGCCTAGCTCAAAAGATATAAGTGAAGCACATAGAGTATTCTAACAAATCATGAATAATGTGTGTCCCTCTCAAAAAGGTGTGTTCAGCAAAGATGATTGTGACAAACTAAAAAGCAAACAAAAGCAAAAAAACTATATCACAAGACGCTCCAAGTAAAATACATATCATGTGATGAATAAAAATATAGCTCCAAGTGAGTTACCGATAGATTGTAGACGAAACAGGGGATGCCTTCCGGGGCATCCCCAAGCTTAGACGCTTGATTCTTCCTTGAATATTACCTTGGGGTGCCTTGGGCATCCCCAAGCGTAGGCTCTTGCCGCTCCTTATTCCTTTATCCATCGTAGTCTCACCCAAAACTTGAAAACTTCAGCACACAAAACTCAACAGAAACCTCGTGAGATCCGTTAGTATAACAAATAAATCTTTAACTATAGGTACTATAGTAAATTGATTCATATCTAATATTGGCATAATGCTACTGTACTCCAACTTCTCCATGACTCATACCCCCCGATACGATCCATAGATTCATCAAAATAAGCAAACTATGCAACAAAAACAGAATATGTCTAAAACAGAACAGTCTGTAAAGATCTGAATTATGGTCATATTTCTGTAACTCCAAAAATTATGAAAAATTAGTAAAACGTGGGAAATTCATATATAAATACTGTGTAAAAAATTCAGAAGGTTCTCATGCTCCAGCGAAAATTATAAATTCCAGCACTGGATGCAAAAGTTTCTGTTTTCAAACAGCATCTATCATACTATATTCCAAATCATCCCAAAGGCATTACTTGGCACAAACACTAATTAAAACATAAAAATACAATCATAACAGAAGCTATAATTGTGCAAACACTCAAAAAATATATATTGGGTTGTCTCCCAACAAGCTCTTTCTTTATAGCCATTAAGATAGGCTTCAAAATTTTAATGATGCTCACATAAAAGATAAGAATTGAAGCACAAAGAGAGCATCATATAGCATGTAAGAAACATATTTAAGTCTAACATACTTCTTATGCATAGGAATTTTATAAGCAAACAAATTATCAAGACAAGAAGTATCTAGCATATGCAAGGAAGAAGAACGAAGCATTAACAATTTGAACTTCAAGAGAGGCAATTGAGTAACATGAAAATTTCTACAACCATATTTTCCTCTCTCATAATAATTACATGTAGGATCATAATCAAATTCAACAATATAGCTATCATATACAATTTTATCTTCACGATCCACATGCATAAAAGTTTATAATCTTCCAAGATAGTGGGATTAACATCAACTAAAGTCAGGACCTCTCCAAACCCACTTTTATCAAAAATTTCATAAGATTGATAATTCTCCAAAGTAGTGGGATCATTATTACCTAAAGTTGATGCTCTTCCAAACCCACTTTTAATAGTATTGCAAACATTATTATCAATAACGTATTCATCATGAGGCTTAAATAAATTTTCAAGATCATAAGAAGCATTATCACCCCAATCATGATCATTGCAATAAGTAGTGGACATAACAGAATTATCATCCCCAAGCTTGTAGTTTTGCATATTATTAGCACAATTCACATTAATAGAATTTATAGTAACATCATTGCAATCATGGCTTTCAATCAAGGAGCTATCATGAATCACTTTATAAATTTCTTCTTCTAACACTTCATCACAATTTTTAGATTCATGATTTTCAAGCAAAACTTCATAGAGAAAATCAAGAGCACTCAAATCAATAGCAATTGGTTCATTATAATTGGATCTTTTGAAAAGATTAGCAAGTGGACGAGTATCCATAGTGATCTTAAATTTTTGTTTTACTTTCTGTTCTTGAGTGTTGACATGGCAATAAAAGCAACCAAGCAAATAAAATATTTTTGTGTTTTTGTAAAAAATATTAGAAGTGCGGGAGATGAAAACGAGAGGCAAATGCAAATAAAGGGAAAATAAAATAAATGCAAGTGGATGATAGTTTGTGCAAAGGTACTTGATAGATTTTGATGATGTTTCCCCGGCAACAGCGCCAGAAATTCTTCCTGCTACTTGTACTCTGCGTTGGTATTTCCCCGAAGAGGAGAGGATGATGCAGTATAGTAGAGATAAGTATTTCCCTCAGTTAAGAACCAAGGTTATCAATCTAGTAGGAGAACCAAGCAAAATTCCTTTAAGCGCACCTGCACACACAAGAGCAAACACTTGCACCCAACGCAAATAAGAGGGTTGTCAATCCTCTTAGCGGTTATTTGCAAGGATTAAATCTTATCGAGGTAAATAGATAAACTAAAATACTAATTAAAATAAAAGTAAATAAATTGCAGCAAGGTATTTTTAGGTTTTTTATATGATAAAGATAGACCCGGGGGCCATAGTTTTCACTAGAGGCTTCTCTCTCGAGCACAGAAACATACGGTGGGTAAACAAATTACTGTTGGGCAATTGATAGAAAATCAAATAATTATGACGGATTCATGGCAATGATCATGTATATAGGCATCACGTCCGAGACAAGCAGACCGACTCCTGCCTGCATCTACTACTATTACTCCACTCATCGACCGCTATCCAGCAAGCATCTAGAGTATTAAGTTAATAAAAACAGAGTAACGCCTTAAGCAAGATGACATGATGTAGAGAAGCAAATTCAAGCAATATGAATAAACCCCATCCTTTTATCCTTAATGGCAACAATACAAATACGTGTCATGTCCCCTTCTGTCACTGGGATTGAGCACCGCAAGATTGAACCCATCACAAAGAACATCTCCCATTGCAAGATAAATCAATCTAGTAGGCCAAACCAAATCGATAGATCGGAGAGAAATACAAATCTATATTTAATCATGCATAAAAGAGTTCAAAGAAGACTCAAATATTTCTCATGAATAATCTGATCATAAACTCACAATTCAACGGATCCCAACAAACACACCGCAAAAGAAGATTACATCGGATAGAACTCCAAGAACATCGAGGAGAACATGGTATTGAAGATCAAAGAGAGAGAAGAAGCCATCTAGCTACTAGCTATGGACCCGTAGGTCTGTGGTAAACTACTCACACATCATCGGAAGGGCAGCAAGGTTGATGTAGAAGCCCTCCGTGATCGATCCCCCCTCCGACAGAGTACCGGAAAAGGCCTCCAGATGGGATCACAGAAGAACAGGGGTTTGCGACGCAGAAAGGTTTTCTCTTCTGGCTCCCTGATGGTTTTCGAATATTTGTGAATTTATAGGAGTGGAATTAGGTCAAACGGAGCCACGTTGTGGCACCCCGGCTCAGAGTCACCGGAGCACCCCGTATTCCAGCCCAGAGATCAAGTCTTCTGGAGTACGGCACTGCTTGGCATAGAACAAATCAGCTCTTTATTACTAATGTTAGGAGTACACGGGTTTAGGGTATTACAAGGGGTTACATTGATAACGCTACAGTAGCTGTGGTAGCTCTATGTTAGCAGCGGTACAACTCCTAGCAGTGGCACAACGACGATGATGGTGGACTCCATTCCGCATGGACTCTGGCTGGGACACATACTAGCTCGCAACTCGAAATCCTCGGGCTATGCAAACATGGCTGCACCTGCAAACTGGCATGACACGCTAGGTGAGTACTTTGAATGTACTCGCAAGCTCACAACAGACAAGAGCATCAAGGCAAAACAATGCCATAGCAATCATGATTATATCAGATTCAAATGCTACTAAAAGGGTGGAGGAAAATAATAACATGCTATTGCTAACTATGTACAAAAGTAATCCTTGTTACAGTTACAGAGACCACTTTGCTTTTGTCTACTCGGTTGAACCACTTACTCTTGTGACCAACTCATGGTCACCTCAAGAATATCTGACGATCATCCCCGGGATCGTCCTCAGCAATTACCAGCGGCCTTCTGACAAGTGGTCACCTTACTACACTGAGACGAGTTCTTCCAATATTAACACGTCATTCCCTCATTGGTGTTGATCAGACAGTGTGACTTAGTATGAACTGGGTCCAATACCGTGGACTCGGCTATTCGAATAGATTTTTACACTTTGCAGAGGTTGCGCACGTTACCCACACCATGGACATTCATCCAACGAAACTTGCCTAACCCGTGACCCTTCTATCATACCGCCGACAATCATCCCCCATCCGAGTCATGCCCTGGGTGGCCCCTGTGTCACTTCTGACACCTGCCACCGTCATGGCCATACAAACTGTCCCAAACGGGGACCTGAGCTCAATAATCAAACCGGGCTCACAAGATTATCGTCGTCTACCTGATCAGGGTAGCACACACGCACAACCTTCCCTCTTTGGTGGTACTGATAAAAGAGCACGAGGTTAGACCAAGTCAAGGCCGTCCCATTCCAGCGGATGTGGCTGCACTGTAAAGCTCGGTTCAGTCGCACTTGATCAACGAATGAAGGAAGTAATCCCCAAGTGATTTTCTGCCATAACTGATACTCCGGTATTATAGTGATCCAAGTTATAACAATAGCCAACTAATGATCCAATGAGTATCATGATCGAACTACTGCTACTGACTCCATAGCCACAAATTGTTGGGAGAATCACAAAATAATCATAGACGGTAATCTCTTAATCCAACCGTATCATGACATCATCAAACTTGAAAACTACCAGCTACCAACTTCCTAGTCATTAGCATGACAGTAACATAGCCAGGAATTTCCCCAAGTGTTGCATGAATTAGCTCATTTATCAATAATTCAAATTTTAGCATGGAAATAATTATTTAAACCATGATATTGTAATTCAATTATGCAAATGAGAGTTGTGGCTTGCCTTCCACCAAGGAGGTGTGGAAATACTCCTGGTCTTCACCCACTAGTCAAAATCACTCTAAAAAATATTTTTGACCACATTTGTAAATATTACATATAGCATTTTTCTCTGTCCAGAAATTCTAGACAGTAGAGAAAAATACCAAAATTTTACAGCAAAAAGAGGAGCTCATAGGAAAAATAATGCAAAAAGAATGAACTCATTTGGACTTATGGTTTAAAAGTAATGGGCAGTCAAAGTTGAGTCAAAGTTCTGGATTTATTTGAATTTAATAGAAAAATCAGAAAACCATGGAGCGGCCACGTCGAAGGCGTAAAACCGCAGTGCGCCTCCGCTAGCGTACCGCTTCGGGAGCGAAGGGAGTCACTGACAGGTGGGGCCCCCTGTCAGTTTTAAACGGAGAGAGAGAGAGGAAACAGAGGACGACGGAGCTCACCGGCGACATTCACCGACGTAGAGGCCACGGCAGAGCTGGGCGAAGGCGGGGATGGAACGAGCGGATGACGGCGAGCACGCCCGTACCAGTGGCGCATCGGGAGGTGGCCGGACGGCGTCGGCCCTTCTTCTCAGGCGGCGGCGAGCTTCGAGCGTCAACAGCCCCGACGATTCCGGCGAGCACTCGAGCAATGGGGTGGCTGGGGAGGATCAGTGGATCACCACGACCTCGGGGGTGGACTCGGTTGGGGCTGGGGTGGACGGAGGTGAGCAGGAGAAACAAGGGCAGTGTGGCGGAGCACCTCGCCGGAGACGGAGAAGGAGGGCCTCCCAGCTGGCTTTGACGCTGCTGGGTGACGATTAGGAGAGGGAGAGCTCGAGTGGTGAGGTGAGGGAGAGCTCGAGGCGACTTTTATAGCTGGGCAGGAGGTGCCCGAGCTGAGTAGCGCGTGGAGATGCGGCCGAGCTCCGAGGTGAGCTGGCCGTAGCGCTGGCCTGCGGAGCGCGTGGGGAGGGGACGTGAGCTCGCAGAGGACGATGGGACAAGTCCAGAGCCATTAAGAGCATGCGGACAACGGCGGCGACCACGGCGCCCTGTTCTGCCCATGGGCGAACTTGGCCGTGTGCGGCGGCGAGCCTTGCCGGAGAAGGTGGAGGGTTCTGGAGGGGGTACGTGGGTGGCGGCGACGACGTCGGCATGGCAGGACAAGAAGGGGTAGCGTGGGGCGGCCGGAGTGGTCGTGTCCGAGGCGCTCGGCGTGCAGAGCGCGACTTTGGCTTGGGCAGACGCGTGGTCACCGCGTGCATTGGCGCATGCGTTGCGCTCTGGCCCGTCCAGTCATGTCTATGCGGTAGTCCTTTCAATCTGAAGCCTCCCTGGCTAGCTTCCAGACAAGTTTCTGGATAGAAACTTGGGCAAGAAGCTGGGGGAAAATGGCTAGAGTTTTGGGAGTGAGAGTTTGCCATGCTGAAGTGTAGTAGGAAGGTGCCCATGCTGGAAAAACTTTAGACCAAATGGACAGGTTTTGAACATAGTAGCTTCACAACTGCTTCTCTGGTCCAGAAACTTGTTGAAGATGATGCACTCACATGGATGGGCTCTTGGAGCTGAAATTTGATATTTGTGGGTCATTGGGTGGTATCAAGATGCTATAAAAATTTCATAGCATTTGGACAAGTATAAATGCTACTTCCTTCACAATGCTTTCTACTGGACAGAAGCTTGGAGGAATTTTATAGAGAAAATGGCTGAATGAAATAGGCCAAAATTTGGTGGAGTGTGTTAATATGGATAGGAGAATGTCCTAGATTAATTTCAGAATTTTTGGAGCAATATATACTATAGTTGCTTCACAAACTGAAATTGTGACCAGACACAAAGATTGGATGGTGTGGTCACCATGAGCATGGAATCTTGAATATTTTCACATATCCAAGGTTTATATGGTCCAAAGAATTTATGAGAATTTTCCTGGAATTTTTGGGAGAGCAGAAATATAGGTTGCTTCACAACCTAGAGCAAAAAGGGCTATTCCTTTAATAGAAAAGGAATATTTTAATTGGAAATTTTTTTGAGGTTGAGCAAGAATGGGAATAGCATGGCTTGAGAGAAGTTTTTGGTAGCTTGGGTCACTTGGGAAAGGAGAGTAAGAATAATCCCAAGTTTTAAGTCCATAGAGCCATTCAAATCAAAATCCAAGCCAAAAATCAAAAAGGGGTTTTTGAAAGAAAAGTTGGGAAAAACCAGGGTGTCACAAACCTACCCCCCTTAAGATAAATCTCGTCCTCGAGATTTGGTTGCTCAGGAAACAAGTATGAATATTCTGACTGAAGGAAACCGGTTCCAACTTGGGTATCCTTTTCCTTTATATAATGTTCCCATCGAATCTCATATGACGTGACTATCTTGCTCTGGGGTGGTTTGCTTCACTGTATCCAGTATTCTGACAGGTCTTTCCTCATAAGTTCATCTTATACTGGCTCCAATTTACTTGTGTCTGCTGGCTTACTATTATCTTATCAGAACTGAAATATGTGATCCTTCACACATTTCCGGGAGTGATTTTCGATGGACGCGTCATTCTCCCGTCCAGTACCGATAGGGGTTATGAATAACTCCCTTAATGGATACCATCTATCTGATCCTTGCATCGGGTTACAATGCTGAGAATCACAACGTTTCTCCTGGCGGGATCTGACTACTTGCAGGGAGGTTGAATCCCCTAGGCTGACTGTCTTGTCCCAAATCCGTACCGGCGAGTTGACTGTCATCTGTCATGACCAGCATAAAGAAGTAATACCTTATAGCAATAGCTTCTTGACTGGCGATGATTCCGGCGGAAGAATTTGTTTATGGCGGGGTACTATATATGAGAGCACATAATCCAAGACTGTGGTTCAGCATTTCAAGTATCCATCCTTAGTATGGGTCCCTTACAACACAGGGTAGTCCACTCGAGAGAATTTTCCTGATGGTTGATATGAAACCAGTCTGTCTTAGGTATCCGTATCAGGTTGTTCCTGTAGTGATCACCATATCCGCATTGTCGGTCTTGCTCTTCATCATTGTTCTCTTTCTTGAATCCTTTGTCGCAAGAGCTTGACCATATATTTATCCTTATATCTTCATGGGACCATAGGTGCTATCAGGTGCTATGTTCCGGCAGCATCTTTTAGGTGACAAGCTTATCGTCTCACAAGCTTTTAACCGTATGGCAATGACCATCCGAACCCTTGTATGAAATCGGCAAATGAATCAGTAGGCACCAGAACGGTCTTTACAACTCAGATCTGGGACATTAATGAAATAACTCAACCACTGCCCAAGACGGCTGGAAAGCAGCTCAGAGCATGAGGCAGGGTTGATAAAAAGAGTGCAGCAGCTCCCTAAGACGGCTGAAAAACAGCTCAGAGCATGGGGTCACTGCTACAAAAAGAAACTCATCAGCTGCCCAAGACGGCCGAAAAGCAGCTCAGAACATGGGACAGTTGTTGACAAGAGAAATACAAGATCGGCATCCACCCCGGACGGCCGAAAGCGGCTCAGAACACAGGCGTGGTGCCGTTACCAAAGAAAAACAGACAAGGGTTCACCAGAATCATATACCAAGTTCACGGGTATCTTGATATCTGTTGCCAAAATCGTTGCTCCAAACTGTCTTACTTCGTAGCTTGTTATTCCTTGCAACGTGCTGAGGTGTATATTGGTCTTCTTGCATAACTTATGTAGCTGTTGGATTCTTACCTTCCTTTGGTAGACCTGCCTGAACATATTTGCTCCTTGTATGGTGACTCGCGTGACCTGAGAGTATGTGTAGCTGAACATCTTATTCCAGAGGGGCTTGACTCTTACGATGCACTGCCAACGCTGTGTAATTACTGGTACTAATGTTGCCAGCTGGCTGTAGTATTGTACTGACGAAGGTGTTGGGGAACGTTGCATGGAAAACAAAAAAATTTCTACGCACACGCAAGATCTATCCATGGAGATGCATAGCTACGAGAGGGGGAGTGTGTCTACGTACCCTCGTAGACCCTAAGCGGAAGCGTTAGAACAACGCGGTTGATGTCGTCGAACAACTTCACGATCCAACCGACCGAGCACCGAACGTACGGCACCTCCGCGTTTAGCACACGTTCAGCTTGGTGACGTCCTCGACTTCTTGATCCAGCAAGACGGCGAGGTAGTGGATGAGTTCCGGCAGCACGACGGCGTGGTGACGGTGATGGTGATGCTATCTCCGCAGGGCTTCGCCCAAGCACTGCGAAAATATGACCGAGGGACAGAACTGTGGAGGGGGGCGCCGCACACGGCTAAGACAATGTTGTGTCCTCCTTTGTAGCGCCCCCTCTCCTCTATTTATATATGTGTAGGGGCTTGGAGTAGAAGGAATAGTGCCATGTGAACAATAACCGTGAATAGTACACACGTGGACTTGGACTCCAAAGTCCAATCCTATTCCTACTAGGACTCTCCCTTTTTTCTGCCCTAGCTGCGTGGGCTTTTGAGGACTTGGTGCGCCTGGCCCAATAAGGCCAGGGCGCCTCCCCTTAGCCCATGCCAGCCCTTGGGACGTGGTGGACCCACTTGTGGACTTCCGGACTCCTCCGGAATCCTTCGGAACCTTCTGGAAGCTTCCTGGTACAATACCGAAAAAACTGCACCTTTTTCCGGAACCCAAAATATGACTTCCCATATATAAATCTTTACCTCTCGACCATTCCGAGACTCCTCGTGACGTCCGGGATCTCATCCGGGACTCCGAACAACATTCGGTTACCAATTCACATAACTCATATAACACTATATCGTCAACGAACGTTAAGCGTGCGGACCCTACGGGTTCGGGAATGATGTAGACATGACTGAGACGCCTCTCCGGTCAATAACCAATAGCGGAACCTGGATGCTCATATTGGTTCCTACATATTCCACGAAGATCTTATCGGTCGAACCGCAATGACAACATACGTAATTCCCTTTGTCCGTCGGTATGTTACTTGCCCGAGATTCGGTCGTCGGTATCTCCATACCTAGTTCAATCTTGTTACCGGCAAGTCTCTTTACTCATTCCGTAATACATCATCCTGTAACTAACTCCTTAGTCACTTTGCTTGCAAGCTTCTTATGATGTGCATTACTGAGAGGGCCCAGAGATACCTCTCCGAAACACGGAGTGACAAATCCTAGTCTCGATCCATGCCAACTCAACGAACACCTTCGGAGATACCTGTAGAGCAATTTTATGATCACCCAGTTACGTTGTGACGTTTGATAGCACACAAGGTATTCCTCCGGTATCCGGGAGTTGCATGATCTCATGGTCTGAGGAACATGTATTTGATATTCAAGAAAGCAGTAGCAATAAACAGAACGATCATATGCTAAGCTAACGGATGGGTCTTGTCCATCACATCATTCTCCTAATGATGTGATCCCATTATCAAATGACAACTCATGTCTATGGTTAGGAAACCTTAACCATCTTTGATCAACGAGCTAGTCTAGTAGAGGCTCACTAGGGACACAGTATTTGTTTATGTATTCACACATGTATTTAAGTTTCCGGTCAATACAATTCTAGCATGAATAATAAACGTTTATCATGAACAAGGAAATATAAAATAATAACAACTTTATTATTGCCTCTAGGGCATATTTCCATCAGTCTCCCACTTGCACTAGAGTCAATAATCTAGATTACATAGTAATGAATCTAACACCCATGGAGTCGTGGTGCTGATCATGTTTTGCTCGTGGAAGAGGCTTAGTCAACGGGTCTACCACATTCAGATCCGTGTGTACTTTGCAAATTTCTATGTCTCCATCCTTGACATATTCACGAATGGAGTTGAAGCGTCTCTTGATGTGTTTGGTCTTCTTGTGAAACCTGGGCTCCTTGGCTATGGTAATTGCTCCAATGTTGTCACAAAAGATTGTCATTGGACCCGATGCACTAGGTATTACACCTAGATCGGATATGAACTCCTTCATGTGCTGCTTCCGAAGAAGCTATGTATTCCGCTTCACACGTAGATCCCGCCACGACGCTCTGCTTGGAACTGCACCAACTGACAGCTCCACCATTTAATATAAATACGTATCCGGTTTGTGACTTAGAGTCATCCGGATCAGTGTCGAAGCTTGCATCGACGTAACCCTTTACGACGAGCTCTTCGTCACCTCCATAAATGAGAAACATGTCCTTGGTCCTTTTCAGGTACTTCAGGATATTCTTGACCGCTGTCCAGTGATCCACTCCTGGATTACTCTGGTACCTCCCTGCCAAACTTATGGCAAGGCACACATCAGGTCTGGTACACAGCATGGCATACATAATAGAACCTATGGCTGAGGCATTGGGAATGACTTTCATTTTCTCTATATCTTCTGCCGTGGTCGGGCATTGAGTCTGACTCAACTTCACACCTTGCAAGACAGGCAAGAACCCTTTCTTTGACTGATCCATTTTGAACTTTTTCAAAACTTTGTCAAGGTATGTGCTTTGTGAAAGTCCTATCAAGCGTCTTGATCTATCCCTATAGATATTGATGCCCAATATATAAGCAGCTTCACCGAGGTCTTTCATTGAAAAATTCTTATTCAAGTATCCCTTTATGCCATCCAGAAATTCTATATCATTTCCAATCAACAATATGTCATCCACATATAATATTAGAAATGCTACAGAGCTCCCACTCACTTTCTTGTAAATACAGGCTTCACCGTAAGTCTGTACAAAACCATATGCTTTGATCACCTCATCAAAGCGTATACTCCAACTCCGAGATGCTTGCACCAGTCCATAGATGGATCACTTGAGCTTGCACACTTTGTTAGCACCCTTAGGATCGATAAAACCTTCTGGTTGCATCATATACAACTCTTCTTTGAGAAAACCATTAAGGAATGCAGTTTTGACATCCATTTGCCAGATTTCATAATCATAAAATGCGGCAATTGCTAACATGACTCGGACAGACTTAAGCATCGCTACGGGTGAGAAAGTCTCATCGTAGTCAACCCCTTGAACTTGTCGAAAACCTTTTGCGACAAGTCGAGCTTTGTAGACAGTGATATTACCATCAGCATCTGTCTTCCTCTTAAAAATCCATTTATTCTCAATGGCTTGCCGATCATCGGGCAAGTCCACCAAAGTCCACACTTTGTTCTCATACATGGATCCTATCTCAGATTTCATGGCCTCAAGCCATTTGTCGGAATCAGGGCTTATCATAGCTTCTTCATAGTTCGTAGGTTCGCTGTTGTCTAACAACATAACTTCCAAAACAGGATTACCGTACCACTCTAGTGCGGAATGTACTCTGGTCGACCTACGAAGTTCAATAGTAACTTGATCTGAAGTTTCATGATCTTTATCATTATCTTCCTCTCTTATTGGTGTAGGCATCACGGGAACGGTTTTCTCTGATGAGCTACTTTCCAATTCGAGAGAAGGTACAATTACCTCATCAAGTTCTACTTTCCTCCCACTCACTTCTTTCGAGAGAAACTCCTTCTCTAGAAAGGACCCATTCTTGGCAACAAAGACCTTGCCTTCGGATCTGTGGTAGAAGGTGTACCCAATTGTTTGTTTAGGGTATCCTATGAAGACACACTTCTCCGCTTTGGGTTCGAGCTTATCAGGTTGAAGCTTTTTCACATAAGCATCACATCCCCAAACTTTAAGAAACGACTGCTTAGGTTTCTTGCCAAACCATAGTTCATATGGTGTCGTCTCAACGGATTGAGACGGTGCCCTATTTAACGTGAATGCAGCTGTCTCTAATGCATAACCCCAAAACGATAGTGGCAAATCGGTAAGAGACATCATAGAATGCACCATATCCAATAAAGTACGGTTATGACGTTCGGACACACCATTACGCTGTGGTGTTCCAGGTGGCATGAGTTGTAAAACAATTCCACATTTTCTTAAATGAAGGCCAAACTCGTAACTCAAATATTCGCCTCCGCGATCAGATCATAGAAACTTTATTTTCTTGTTACGATGATTCTCTACTTCACTCTGAAATTATTTGAACTTTTCAAATGTTTCAGACTTGTGTTTCATCAAGTATATATACCCATATTTACTCAAATCATCTGTGAAGGTTAGAAAATAACGATACCCGCCGCGTGCTTCAACATTCATCGGACCGCATACATCGGTATGTATTATTTCCAACAAATCAGTAGCTCGCTCCATTGTTCCGGAGAACGGAGTTTTAGTCATCTTGCCCATGAGGCATGGTTCGCAAGTATCAAATGATTCATAATCAAGAGATTCCAAAAGTCCATCCGCATGGAGTTTCTTCATGTGCTTTACACCAATATGACCTAAACGGCAGTGCCACAATTATGTTGCACTATCATTATCAACTTTGCATCTTTTGGCATCAATATTATGAATATGTGTATCACTACGATTGAGATTCAACAAGAATAGACCATTCACAAAAGGTGCGTGACCATAAAAGATGTTACTCATATAAATAGAACAACCATTATTCTCTGACTTAAATGAATAACCGTCTCGCAATAAACAAGATCCAGATATAATGTTCATGCTCAACGCTGGCACCAAATAACAATTATTGAGGTCTAAAACTAATCCCGAAGGTAGATGTAGAGGTAGCGTGCCGACAGCGATCACATCAACCATGGAACCATTCCCGACGAGCATCGTCACCTCATCCTTAGCCAATCTTCACGTATTCCGTAGCTCCTGTTTCGAGTTACAAATATGAGCAACCGAACCAGTATCAAATACCCAGGCGCTGCTGCGAGCATTAGTGAGGAACACATCAATAACATGTATATCAAATATACCTTTGCTCACTTTGCCATCCTTCTTATCCGCCAAATACTTGGGGCAGTTCCGCTTCCAGTGACCAGTCCCTTTGCAGTAGAAGCACTCTGTTTCAGGCCTGGGTCCAGCTTTGGGTTTCTTTGTGGGAGCGGCAACTTGCTTGCCGTTCTTCTTGAAGTTCCCCTTCTTTCCCTTGCCCTTTTTCTTGAAACTAGTGGTTTTGTTAACCATCAACACTTGATGCTCCTTCTTGATTTCTACCTCCGCTGATTTCAGCATCACGAAGAGCTCGGGAATTGTGTTCTCCATCCCTTGCATATTATAGTTCATCACGAAGCCTTTATAGCTTGGTGGCAGTGACTGAAGAACTCTGTCAATAACACTCTCAACCGGAAGCTCAATTCCTAGCTGAGTCAATTGGTTGTGGTACCCACACATTCTGAGTATGTGTTCACTGACGGAACTGTTCTCCTCCATCTTACAGCTAAAGAACTTGTTGGAGACTTCATATCTCTCAACCCGGGCATTAGCTTGAAATATCAATTTCAGCTCTTGGAACATCTCATATGCTCCGTGGCATTCAAAATGCTTTTGCAGTCCCAGTTCTAAGCCGTAGAGCATGGCACACTGAACTATCGAGTAGTCATCAGATCGAGCCTGCCAGGCGTTCACAACGTCTGCAGTAGCTCCTGCAGCAGGTCCATCACCTAGCGGTGCATCAAGGACATAATTCTTCTGTGCAGCAATGAGGATAATCCTCAAGTTACGGACCTAGTCCGTGTAGTTGCTACCATCATCTTTCAACTTAGCTTTCTCTAGGAATGCATTAAAATTCAACGGAACAGTAGCACGGGCCATTTATCTACAACATAGATATGCAAAGAAACTATCAAAACTAAGTTCATGATAAATTAAGTTCAATTAATCAAATTACTAATGAACTACCACTTAAATTAACATCCCTCAAGTTAACAAAGTGTTACATGATCCAAATCAACTAGCCCATGTCCGCTCATCACGTGAGATGGGATAGTCATCAATGGTGAACATCTCCATGTTGATCATATCTACTATATGACTCATGTTCGACCTTTCGGTCTCCAGTGTTCCGAGACCATGTTTGTACATGCTAGGCTCGTCAAATTTAACCCAAGTATTCTGCTTGTGTAAAACTGGCTTACACCCGTTGTATGTGAACGTAGAATCTATCACACCCGATCATCACGAGGTGCTTCGAAACGACGAACTTTAGCAACGGTGCATACTCGGGGAGAACACTTTTATCTTGAAATTTAGTGAAGGGATCATCTTATAATGCTACCGCCGTTCTAAGCAAAATAAGATGCATAAAGGATAAACATCACATGCAATCAAAATATGTGACATGATATGGCCATCATCTTGTGCTTTTGTTCTCTATCTCCAAAGCATCGTCATGATCTCCATCGTCACCGGCTCGACACCTTGATCTCCATCGTTGCGTCGTGGTCGTCTCGCCAACTATTGCTTCTACAACTATTGCTAACGCATAGCGATAAAGTAAAGCAATTACATGGCGCTTGCATTTCATACAATAAAGAGACAACCATAAGGCTCCTGCCGGTTGCCGATAAATTACAAAACATGATCATCTCATACAATAACGTATATCACATCATGTCTTGACCATATCACATCACAGCATACCCTGGAAAAACAAGTTAGACGTCCTCTACTTTGTTGTTGCAAGTTTTACGTGGCTCCTACGGGCTTCTAGCAAGAACTGTTCTTACCTACGGCACAAAATCAAAACGGTGATTTATCAAGTTTGCTGTTTTAACCTTCAACAAGGACCGGCCGCAGTCAAATTCGATTCAACTAAAGTAGGAGAAACAGACACCCGCCAGCCACCTTTATGCAAAACAAGTTGCATGTCTGTCGGTGGAACCGGTCTCATGTACATGGACATGTAAGGTTGGTCCGGGCCGCTTCATCTTACAATACCGCCGAATCAAAATAAGACGTTGGTGGTAAGCAGTATGACGATCACCGCCCACAACTCTTTGTGTTCTACTCGTTCATATCATCTACGCATAGACCTGGCTCATGATGCCATTGTTGGGGAACGTTGCATGGAAAACAATTTTTTTTCGACGCACAC
Source organism: Elymus sibiricus (assembly GCA_039707655.1). NCBI lineage: Eukaryota > Viridiplantae > Streptophyta > Magnoliopsida > Poales > Poaceae > Elymus > Elymus sibiricus. The sequence continues at coordinate 297,828,671 of CM077664.1, read as the reverse complement.
GCAAGATCTATCCATGGAGATGCATATCTACGAGAGGGGGAGTGTGTCTACGTACCCTCGTAGACCATAAGCGGAAGCGTTAGAACAACGCGGTTGATGTCGTCGAACAACTTCACGATCCAACCGACCGAGCACCGAACGTACGACACCTCCGCGTTCAGCACACGTTCAGCTCGGTGACGTCCTCGACTTCTTGATCCAGCAAGACGGCGAGGTAGTGGATGAGTTCCAGCAACACGATGGCGTGGTGACGATGATGGTGATGCTATCTCTGCAGGGCTTCACCCAAGCACTGCGAAAATATGACCGAGGGACGGAACTGTGGAGGGGGGCGCCGCACACGGCTAAGACAATGTTGTGTCCTCCTTTGGGCGCCCCCTCTCCTCTATTTATATATGTGTAGGGGCTTGGAGTAGAAGGAATAGTGACACGTGAACAGTAACCGTCAATAGTACACACGTGGACTTGGACTCCAAAGTCCAATCCTATTCCTACTAGGACTCTCCCTTTTTTCTTCCCTAGCTGCGTGGGCTTTTGAGAACTTGGTGCGCCTGGACCAATAAGGCCGGGGCGCCTCCCCTTAGCCCATGCCAGCCCTTGGGACGTGGTGGACCCACTTGTGGACTTCCGGTCTCCTCCGGAACCTGCTGGAAGCTTCCCGGTACAATACCGAAAAAACTGCACCTTTTTCCGGAACCCAAAATATGACCTCCCATATATAAATCTTTACCTCTCGACCATTCCGAGACTCTTCGTGATGTTCGGGATCTCATCCAGGACTCCGAACAACATTCGGTTACCAATTCACATAACTCATATAACACTATATCGTCAACGAACGTTAAGCGTGCGGACCCTACGGGTTCGGGAATGATGTAGACATGACTGAGACGCCTCTCCAGTCAATAACCAATAGCGGAACCTGGATGCTCATATTGGTTCCTACATATTCCACGAAGATCTTATCGGTCGAACCGCAATGACAACATACGTAATTCCCTTTGTCCGTCGGTATGTTACTTGCCCGAGATTCGATCGTCGGTATCTCCATACCTAGTTCAATCTCGTTACCGGCAAGTCTCTTTACTCGTTCCGTAATACATCATCCTGTAAATAACTCCTTAGTCACTTTGCTTGCAAGCTTCTTATGATGTGCATTACTGAGAGGGCCCAGAGATACCTCTCCGAAACACGGAGTGACAAATCCTAGTCTCGATCCATGCCAACTCAACGAACACCTTCGGAGATACCTGTAGAGCATCTTTATGATCACCCAGTTACGTTGTGACGTTTGATAGCACACAAGGTATTCCTCCGGTATCCGGGAGTTGCATGATCTCATGGTCTGAGGAACATGTATTTGACATTCAAGAAACAGTAGCAATAAACAGAACAATCATATGCTAAGCTAACGGATGGGTCTTGTCCATCACATCATTCTCCAAATGATGTGATCCCGTTATCAAATGACAACTCATATCTATGGTTAGGAAACCTTAACCATCTTTGATCAACGAGCTAGTCTAGTAGAGGCTCACTAGGGACACGGTATTTGTTTATGTATTCACACATGTATTTAAGTTTCCGGTCAATACAATTCTAGCATGAATAATAAACCTTTATCATGAACAAGGAAATATAAAATAATAACAACTTTATTATTGCCTCTAGGGCATATTTCCATCAGAAGGTTGGATAGCTTGTGTTGGAAGCCTTAGAGAGCATCGTGCTGAAGAAGACTGGGTAGCTTATGCTCGAAGCTTCTGCCGGGATAGCGTGCTGAAGAAGGCTGGGTAGCGTACCACGGAAGCTTCCCCTCCTGGTTGCTTATCGTGGAAGACTTGGTGCCTTATGTCGGAAGCTTTCTGCGGTAGCTTACCGAAGAAGCTAAAGTAGCTTATGCCGGAAGCTATCCATATGTCGTACTGAGGAAGATTTGAGGAGCCTTGTACCGTAAGCTTCTCTGGTGGCGTGCGACAAAAGACTAAGTTACTTACACCCGAAGTTTCTCTCTGTGTTATGCAGATTGAATACCATCCATACCACCTCACAACTCCAGTTGTTGATTACTTGTACCAAAAGGATTTGTCTGACTATCCATCTTGCTGAGTACTGGGTGTATGGTGCATCCTTGCTTGCTCTCGGGTATAACCCATTTCATATTTTCCTCAAGTGAAACCAAACTTCGTATACTAATCATAACCTGGACGACAAGTGTACTGTTGGCCTTGCACACTACTGGTCTTCCTGCCGGTTCCTTACGGTTGTAATGGTTACACACTGAGGCAAACTTGATGCGGATAACCATTACAGGGTATCATTTGCATTTCAACCAGACATCCCCAAGACAGGCAATTGATAATTCCATAAGGTTTAGTTGAGCTTCCAAGTGTCTGAAATCCTCATTGATCTGATGACGGTCGATGAGCAACTTCCATAGGGAAAGTAATGTGACACCGAGGAGCCAAATGGAAAGACAAATAAAACTGCTTAACGAAATGCACTAATCTTGCAAAACCACACTTTATTGCTACTCAAGGCAATTTACAACACTCGGTACTACTACAACTTATGCGACATGAACCTCGCAAGTGCTTAGGTACTATAGTCGGAGGGCGGGTTACGGGAGAGCGAAAGAGCTGGCGGAGAGGTTGACGGAGCCAAAGCCATACCAAGCGCTCTTCGGGCGCGAGTTGCATCTCTGGCCAGTTCAGCGATGAGGACGTATTCGGCAATCATGTAACGGGACATGTATGCCACAGCTGGGTCGTCGTCCGAGCGAACAGGAGGAAATCTAACCCGTCTGGGAGTGATGGCCATATTGGGATAGTAGTGGAAGGCACGATTCTCTTGCATCACGCTTTCCTAGTGATGAAGAACAGTAAGACCTGCCAGAGCGGCGAGCTGAACGGCGCGCTCCGGTGTAGAGGAATAACCACCATGGAGACTATAAGTACGCTTTCCCAAAGGAAGGTCGACTATAAGTACGCTTTCCCAAAGGAGGACGTTGGCATGATACTCAAGCACCAGTCCTGAAAGCGGAGTCTGGAACACTTGGTACCTTGGCATCTCTCCACTGGGATAGAGAAGACGCCAAACATCCCGAAGCAGGGATGCGAAGCTGAGTGGTGCAGGGGCTGGGTCATAGTTAATCGGAACGGATGCCATCTACAAAATCAACCAGTTAGTGAGCCAAATCTAAATGCATGCTATGCGGCAAACAAATGCAACAACCAAATGCAACAATTCAAGTGCATCACACAACCAAGCTGGGCTCTAAACTAACGGTTTTCTAACGTCCGGGTTAGCTAGGGTGTCCTATAGCCAGACCTGCTCTGATACCAAACCTTGTGGCACCCCGGCTCAGAGTCACCGGAGCACCCCGTATTCCAGCCCAGAGATCAAGTCTTCTGGAATACGACACAGCTTGGCATAGAACAAATCAACTCTTTATTACTATTGGTAGGAGTACACGGGTTTAGGGTATTACAAGGGGTTACATTGATAACGCTACACTAGCTGTGGTAGCTCTATGCTAGCAGCGGTACAACTCCTAGCAGTGGCACAACGACGACGATGGTGGACTCCATTCCGCAGGGACTCTGGCTGGGACACATCCTAGGTCGCAACTCAAAATCCACGGGCTATACAAACATGGCTGCACCTGCAAACTGGCATGACACGCCAGGTGAGTACTTTGAATGTACCCGCAAGCTCACAACAGACAAGAGCATCAAGGCAAAACAACGTCATAGCAATCATGATTATATCAGATTCAAATGCTACTAAAAGGGTGGAGGAAAATAATAACATGCTATTGCTAACTATCTACAAAAGTCACCCTTGTTACAGTTACAAAGACCACTTTGCTTTTGGCTACTCGGTTGAACCACTTACTCTTGTGACCAACTCATGGTCACCTCAAGAACATCTGACAATCATGCCCGGGATCGTCCTCAGCAATTACCAGCGGCCTTCTGACAAGTGGTCACCTTACTACACTGAGACGAGTTCTTCCAATATTAACACGTCATTCCCTCATTGGTGTTGATCAGACAGTGTGACTTAGTACGAACTGGGTCCAATACCGTGGACTCGGCTATTCGAATAGATTCTTACACTCAACAGAGGTTGCGCACGTTACCCACACCATGGACATTCATCCAACGAAACTTGCCTAACCCGTGACCCTTCTATCGTACCACCGACAATCATCCCCCGTCCGAGTCATGCCCTGGGTGACCCCTGTGTCACTTCTGACACCTGCCACCGTCGTGGCCATACAAACTGTCCCAAACGGGGACCTGATCTCAATAATCAAACCGGGCTCACAAGATTATCGTCGTCTACCTGATCAGGGTAGCACGCACGCATAACCTTCCCTCTTTGGTGGTACTGATAAAAGAGCACGAGGTTAGACCAAGTCAAGGCCGTCCCATTCCGGCGGATGTGGCTGCACTGGAAAGCTCGGTTCAGTGGCACTTGATCAACGAATGAAGGAAGTAATCCCCAAGTGATTTTCTGCCATAACCGATACTCCGGTATTATAGTGATCCAAGTTATAACAATAGCCAACTAATGATCCAATGAGTATCATGATCGAACTACTGCTACTGACTCCATAGCCACAAATTGTCGGGAGATTCACAAAATAATCATAGACGGTAATCTCTTAATCCAACCGTATCATGACATCATCAAACTTGAAAACTACCAGCTACCAACTTCCTAGTCATTAGCATGACAGTAACATAGCCAGGAATTTCCCCAAGTGTTGCATGAATTAACTCATTTATCAATAATTCAAATTTTAGCATGGAAATAATTATTTAAACCATGATATTGTAATGCAATTATGCAAATGAGAGTTGTGGCTTGCCTTGCACCAAGGAAGTGTGGAAATACTCCTGGTCTTCACCCACTAGTCAAAATCACTCTGAAAAATATTTTTGACCACATTTGTAAATATCACATATAGCATTTTTCTCTGTCCAGAAATTCTAGACAACAGAGAAAAATACCAAAATTTTACAGCAAAAAGAGGAGCTCATAAGAAAAATAATGCAAAAAGAATGAACTCATTTGGACTTATGGTTTAAAAGTAACGGGCAGTCAAAGTTGAGTCAAAGTTATGGATTTATTTGAATTTAATAGAAAAATCAGAAAACCCTGGAGCGGCCACGTCGAAGGCGTAAAACCGGAGTGTGCCTCCGCTAGCGTACCGCTTCGGGAGCGAAGGGAGTCACTGACAGGTGGGCCCCCCTGTCAGTTTTAAACGGAGAGAGAGAGGAAACAGAGGACAGCGGAGCTCACCGGCGACGTTCACCGGCGTAGAGGCCACGGTGGAGCTGGGCGAAGGCGGGGATGGAACGAGCGGATGACGATGATCACGCCCGTACCAGTGGCTCGTCGGGAGGTGGCCGGACGGCGTCGGCCCCTTCTTCTCAGGCGGTGGCGAGCTTCGGGCGTCAACAGCCCCGACGATTCCGGCGAGCACTCGAGCAACAGGGTGGCTGAGGAGGATCAGTGGATCACCACGACCTCGGGGGTGGACTCGGTTGGGGCTGGGGTGGACGGAGGTGAGCGGGAGAAACAAGGGCAGTGTGGCGGAGCACCTCGCCGGGGACGGAGAAGGAGGGCCTCCCGACTGGCTTTGACGCTGCTGGGTGACGATTCGGAAAGGGAGAGCTCGAGTGGTGACGAGAGGGAGAGCTCGAGGCGACTTTTATAGCCGGGCAGGAGGTGCCCGAGCCGAGCAGCGCCGTGGAGATGCAGCCGAGCTCCGAGGTGAGTTGGCCGTAGCGCTGGCCTGCGGAGCACGTGTGGAGGGGACGTGAGCTCGCAGAGGACGACTGGACGATTCCGGAGCCATTAAGAGCATGCGGACAATGGCGGCGACCACAGCGCCCTGTTGTGCCCGTGGGCGAACTTGGCCGTGTGCGGTGGCGAGCCTTGCCAGAGAAGGTGGAGGGTTCTGGAGGGGGTACGTGGGTGGCGGCGACGACGTCGGCACAGCAGGACAAGAAGGGGCAGCGTGGGGCGGCCGGAGTGGTCGTGTCCGAGGCGCTCGGCGTGCAGAGCACGACTTTGGCTCGGACAGACGCGTGGTCACCGCGTGCATTGGCGCATGCGGTGCGCTCTGGCCCGTCCAGTCGTGTCTACGCGGTAGTCCTTTCAATCTGAAGCCTCCCTGTGCCCTTGGTTTGACAAGAAGTGACCTGGACCACTGGCTAGCTTCCAGACAAGTTTCTGGATACAAACTTGGGCAAGAAGCTGGGGAAAAATGGAAAGAGTTTTGGGAGTGAGAGTTTGCCATACTGAAGTGTAGTAGGAAGGTGCCCATGCTGAAAAAACTTTAGACCAAATGGACAGGTTTTGAACATAGTTGCTTCACAACTGCTTCTCTGGTCCAGAAACTTGTTGAAGATGATGCACTCACATGGATGGGCTCCTGAAGCTGAAATTTGATATTTGTGGGTCATTGGGTGGTATCAAGATGCTATAAAAATTTCATAGCATTTGGACAAGTATAAATGGTATTTCTTTCACAATGCTTTCTACTGGACAGAAGCTTGGAGGAATTTTATAGAGAAAATGGCTAAATGAAATAGGCCAAAATTTGGTGGAGTGTGTTAATATGGATAGGAGAATGTTCTGGATTAATTTCAGAATTTTTGGAGCAATATATAATATAGTTGATTCACAAACTGAAATTGTGACCAGACACAAAGATTGGATGGTGTGCTCACCATGAGCATGGAATCTTGAATATTTTCACATATCCAAGGTTCATATGGTCAAAAGAATTTATGAGAATTTTCCTGAAATTTTTGGGAGAGCAAAAATATAGGTTGCTTCACAACGTAGAGCAAAAAGGGCTATTCCTTTAATAGAAAAGGAATATTTTAATTGGAAAAAAAATTGAGGTTGAGCAAGAATGGGAATAGCATGGCTTGAGAGAAGTTTTTGATAGCTTGGGTCACTTGGGAAAGGAGAGTAAGAATAATCCCATGTTTTAAGTCCATAGAGCCATTCTAATCAAAATCCAAGCCAAAAATCAAAAAAGGGTTTTTAAAAGAAAAGTTGGGAAAAACTAGAGTGTCACACACGTGGGCCCCACAAGGCATCAGGGTCCGCCCCCCTGGGGCCGTGCCCTGTTGCCTTGTGGAGGCTTCACGAACCTTCTGGCCTCCTCTCGAAGTCTCCAGGGCCTCTTTTGTCCAGAATTTGTTTTTCAAAAAGTTTCGTGGCATTTGGACTTCATTTGGTACTGATTCTCTGAAAAGCAAAAAACAAGCAGAAAACAACAACTGGCACTGGGCACTAGGTTAATAGGTTAGTCCAAAAAAATGATATATAATTGCATATAAAAACATCCAAGATTGATAATATAATAGCATGGAACAATAAAAAATTATAGATACATTGGAAACGTATCAGCCGGCACGACCGCAAAGCCGGCACGTCTGTGGGCACCGCTGGCAACGAGGAAGAGTAGTGCACGATAGATCGCCGCCGCTCGGGTCCCAACAAGGCCATCGCTCCTCCCCTCCCATTGAAGCTAAGCTTGGCGGCGGCGCGGAGGCGGACAGTTTCACTTTCGAGGGCTCCGGAGGCGGACTAGAGAGCGCCGAAGCGGAACTCGAGAAGGCAAAGCTTCAGTTCTCGGGGCTCATGGCCGGACACGAGGAAGGGTGCCGGCAATCATAGATTAGGTTAATTAATTATACCTCCGGAGTCGGACATGTAATGAAATCCGGCATGTTTATATGAAATCCGGTCGTGTTTGAACGAATTTCGTCCAGTTAATTTGAATTGTTGTCCAAATGTATGCGGGCAAGGTTGGATGGCGGCCTCCCACATCCGTGTCCACGGACTGATCCCCTTGTCCTCGAATGGATGCGGGAGGACCGTTGGAGATGCCCTAACAGAGGCTACGCGCTTCACACAGCAAAACGCCCGATGGGTGATAGATCATAATAGCCAGAATTCATAGCATTCTCCGGCTGTAAGGAATCCGACTCAAAGGTCACCTGGTGAATATACTCATCTCACTCACAGCTTCGATAGCTTGCACACATGCAGTTGCTTCCGCCTCGAGCGACGACGCCAGGTGATCGAGCTTGCCCGCACATGCAACGACGAACTCGCCTTCGCTCGATCGAGGAACACATCCCCAGGCTCCCCTTCCATGTTCGGCGTCAGCATCAAAGTTAACTTTGACGACGCCGTCACTTGGCTTAGTCCACCTTGGAGTCGTAGATTGCAAGCTCACTGCTAGCATCAGCTCCCCGGAAATCGTCCAAAAGCCGCCTCACAATATAAGCTTCTGCCTCACACGGTTTAGGCTGCCCGTAGTGGGTACTATCATAACTTAGTATCATGCAGTGTATGATACTATGTTCGTAATGCATAGTATCTCTATCTCTACTTCTAAAGGGGGAGTCTGGGGTTGCGATGGTAGGTTGTGGTACATTGTTCGTTTAGTTTCGTTCGCTCGATCGCTTCGTCCGTCTCCGCTTCCGCTCCTCCTTCCGTTCGTCCTTCCCTCCCCCGTTTTGTTTTCCTTCGCCTCAGTTTTTTCTGGTTTATTTCTGAGTTGTCCGCCCCCTCCCCCGGCCCTCCCAATTGTAGTCTCCTCCTCCCGATCCCATCTGCGTGGGCTGTGTACCTGCCTCCTCCTCCCGATCCCATCCGCGCTGCCGTCCTCGGCCTAGCTCCGCCATCCGTCGGCGTCCTCCTCATCTTAAAGTTCATCCTCATGTCGTACTCTCCATCTCTCGTCTCTCCTATGTGGCGGCGGCCGTTGATCGAAGGCAGCAGCGGCCGGACGTAGGGCATCAATCGCGGTGACCTAGGTAAGTTCTTCTCTCATCTCTCACGAGTAGTATACGGCCAAGTGATCTCCAACAAAAAATGTATCAACAATTATAGTCTAAGCGACACAAAACTGCAGATCCGTTTCAACCAACCAGGAAATTGCATGGTGTTTGTTGAACGGAGACCCTGATGAACGCATCAGATGATACGATGGTGGAGAGAATTGGCTGCTAGCTGGCATCTCCATGTGTTTGCTTGATCTGTATCTACGTGCTAGCTTACATCGCGTGCCTCTAGATGCATGCAAAGGCCCAAAGGTAATGGCATGCAGGTTTGTTATACTTCCGTGCTAAACATGTCCTTGCATATTTTGGTAGTTCAAAATTACAATGGCTCGCCCAGAAAGAAAACCAACTGATTTGTTCCCACCGTCCATATTTCTCACGCGATCGAATCCTTCGGTCCCATATAACCAATTGATCGTCTTGTTTCCTAGCTTTGGAGTCCGGCGAATTTATATACCAAGAACAACTCACTGCTGTTTCAGGCAAAGAACAGCCAAGAGGCGTGCTTGTGATCTGATCGCACAACTCTTGTTCTCCTCCATCGTACGAGAATGTTAGCGTGACGACACCATCGACAGGCGTGCTCCTGATGCTACTGGATGGGATAAAGACGGAATCATTGGGCGATCACCGGACGGCGGCGCTACAGGTGATACACATCATGTCCGCGGGCATGGACGACATGGACCTCTTACCCAAACATGGTTGGTTCTCGAACGCCTCCCACTCCATCAACGCCACGCCTTAGTACGCTCAAGACAGCCTCGGCCAGTTCTCCCACGTCGACCGACTGCCTCGACCCTGGCTCCCCCGTCGCCATTGTGGTCAGGGTGCCTTCTTCCTGGCCGCCACTCGCTTGTCATCGTCGCGCCTAAGCCGGCCAAAAAGGCCATGCCCCAAGGATGGGTTCCTGGCGCACCAAGAATGCCGCCTTTGGGGTGCTTGCGTCGCACAGGGTCATCAGGCCCACCACACTCAACTTCAACGACAGGCCGACCCGCGTCAAGGTGGTACTGGCGTGCTGCTCCGCTTGTGTGAGGAAGATTGCCAGCTTCATGCCCAGGCTAATGACAAGGAGCTGGAGCTTCATCACGGACAGGGGTAACACTCTCCGCCAAGATCCTCAAGAGCCCATTCCCAGCTATATGTGTGTGTACGGCCTGAACATTCTGTGTGTTTTGTTTGTCCAGGAGAATAGATCAATGAGCTGCACGGCGTCGATGAGCTGTGTTCATGGGTTGACGCCTTGTACTGCTCCTTAGAGGTTCTACAGATGGATGCCTTACTTCATCGTCCTACCATCGCACCTTTATCTTCACACTGATGGCTCTTATATGTTTGATTAATTGCGGCTGTCTTACTGTTGTGGTTTTGCATGACCATTTTATCGTGTTAGACTGCTGGTAGTATCCATGTGACAACAGGAAATCTCCCTAGAGGTTGGAGTTCAAATCTGACAATTAATACCAAGATATATCACTTTATTTCAAATTAATAATTCGCCGCATGGCCGTTTTGCTATGATGGTAGCACAAGAATGTCACGATTGGTGACAAGAACAGTGACCTCCTTTTCTACTTGATAGTTGGCCTTGATTTCCTATATTAGTCTTTAAATTTAAACAGATCTATGGTTATCCATGTTGGAGAAATGCCAATGCAAGCATAGTAATAGGTACGAAAGGGCATGTAATGTACGACACCAATATACAAATGACCGAACGTGTATGTCCAAGATTAACCTAGGATAATTTGTGCCTTATAGGAGCTCGAGGAAATGCCCATGTCCAAGAGAGAAAGCAATCATGCATGAATTATGTATGTATGGAGGTGTAACGATAGGTTTGTTGTTATGCAATTTTTTTGGGGGGTCCATGGCTCTAGAGATGTTCATTTCTTGTAAAAAGTACTTGTCTATATATGTGTATGGGCTTTGATGTGCACAAATAAAAAAAATAAGATTCGTTTACGGGGAGGCTAATCAGTCATGCTCCATGTTTTATTTGGATGTTATTTAAAGCAATTGCTACCATATGGTGATGCAGTACAAACCTTGAGTAATTGCATATTTTGTAATTGAGTTTCAATATTGAAGCTTATGCCAAACCAGGTTCCGCCTGTTCTGATGCTTAATTGGCAATTGACAGTCTTGGGCTTGCCTCCCAGGGGTTAAAACTTGTTTTGGTTTAATTCTATACACATCAAAAAAATTGAAACAGAAGTATTCACTTGCTCAAGTGGTTTTTGACATTGATATGGTGTTACCTTTTTAGGAAGATGGAGCGACATGGATGTTGATACTCAGCTCCAGCAGCTAAAGTGAAATTAAGCATGATCTGCTGATACACAGAGCACAAGACATGGATTTTAGTTCTTGGAACTGGTGAGGGGATCTTACCGCTATTTAATCATTCCCATTTCATTTCCCAACCCGCATAATTAGGCGCTGTGACACCCTGGTTTTTCCCAACTTTTCTTTCAAAAACCGCTTTTTGATTTTTGGCTTGGATTTTGATTTGAATGGCTCTATGGACTTAAAACTTGGGATTATTCTTACTCTCCTTTCCCAAGTGACCCAAGCTACCAAAAACTTCTCTCAAGACATGCTATTCCCATTCTTGCTCAACCTCAATTTTTTTTCCAATTAAAATATTTCTTTTCTATTAAAGGAATAGCCCTTTTTGCTCTAGGTTGTGGTGCAACCTATATTTCTTCTCTCCCCAAAAATTCCAGGAAAATTCTCATAAATTCTTTGGACCATATGAACCTTGGATATGTGAAAATATTCAAGATTCCATGCTCATGGTGAGCACACCATCCAATCTTTGTGTCTGGTCACAATTTTAGTTTGTGAAACAACTATATTATATATTGCTCCAAAAATTCTAAAATTAATCCAAGACATTCTCCTATCCATATTAACACACTGCACCAAATTTTGGTCTATTTCATTCAGCCATTTTCTCTATAAAATTCCTCCAAGCTTCTGTCCAGTAGAAAGCATTGTGAAGGAAATACCATTTATACTTGTCCAAATGCTATGAAATTTTTATAGCATCTTGATACCACCCTATGACCCACAAATATCAAATTTCAGCTCCAGGAGCCCTTCCATGTGAGTGCATCATCTTCAACAAGTTTCTGGACCAGAGAAGCAGTTGTGAAGCAACTATATTCAAAACATGTCCATTTGGTCCGAAGTTTTTCCAGCATGGGCACCTTCCTACTACACTTCAGCATGGCAAACTCTCAATCCCAAAACCCTAGCCATTTTTCCCTAGCTTCTTGCCCAAGTTTGTATCCAGAAACTTGTCTGGAAGCTTGCCAGCGGTCCAGGTCACTTCTTGTCAAACCAAGGGCACAGGGAGGCTTCAGATTGAAAGGACTACCGCGTAGACATAACCGGACAGGCCAGAGCGCACCGCGTGCGCCAATGCATGCGGTGACCACGCATCTGCCCGAGCCAAAGTCGTGCTCTGCACGCCGAGCGCCTCGGACACGACCACTCCGGCCGCCCCACGCTACCCCTTCTTGTCCTGCCGTGCCGACGTCGTCGCCGCCACCCACGTACCCCCTCCAGAACCCTCCACCTTCTCCGGCAAGGCTCGCCGCCTCACACGGCCAAGTTCGCCCACGAGCAGAACAGGGCGCCGCGGTCGCCGCCGTTGTCCGCATGCTCTTAATGGCTCCGGACTCGTCCCGTCGTCCTCTGCGAGCTCACGTGCCCTCCCCACGCGCTCCGCAGGCCAGCGCGATGACCAGCTCACCTCGGAGCTCGGCCGCATCTCCACGGCGCTGCTCGGCTTGGGCACCTCCCGCCCGGCTATAAAAGCCGCCCCGAGCTCTCCCTCTCCTCACCACTCGAGCTCTCCCTCTCCTAATCGTCACCCAGCAGCGTCAAAGCCAGTCGGGAGGCCCTCCTTCTCCATCTCCGGCGAGGTGCTCCGCCACACTGCCCTTGTTTCTCCCGCTCACCTCCGTCTACCCCAGCCCGAACCGAGTCCACCCCTGACGTCGTGGTGATCTACTGATCCTCCCCAGCCACCCCGTTGCTCGAGTGCTCGCCGGAATCGCCGGGGCTGTTGACGCCCGAAGCTCGCCGCCACCTGAGAAGAAGGGGCCGACGCCGTCCGGCCACCTCCCGACGAGCCACTGGTACGGGCGTGCTCGCCGTCATCCGCTCGTTCCATCCCCGCCTTCGCCCAGCTCCGCCGTGGCCTCTACGTCGGTGAACGTCGTCGGTGAGCTCCGCCGTCCTCTGTTTCCTCTCTCTCTCTCTCTCTCTCTCTCTCTCTCTCTCTCTCTCTCTCTCCGTTTAAAACTGACAGGGGCCCCCACCTGTCAGTGACTCCCTTCGCCCCCGAAGCGGTATGCTAGCGGAGGCGCACTCCGGTTTTACGCCTTCGACGTGGCCGCTCCAGGGTTTTCTGATTTTTCTGTTAAATTCAAATAAATCCAAAACTTTGACTCAACTTTGACTGCCCATTACTTTTAAACCATAAGTCCAAATGAGTTCATTCTTTTTTGCATTATTTTTCTTATGAGCTCCTCTTTTTGCTGTAAAATTTTGGTATTTTTCTCTGCTGTCTAGAATTTCTGGACAGAGAAAAATGCTATATGTGATATTTACAAATGTGGTCAAAAATATTTTTCAGAGTGATTTTGACTAGTGGGTGAAGATTAGGAGTATTTCCACACTTTCTTGGTGCAAGGCAAGCCACAACTCTCATTTGCATAATTGCATTGCAATATCATGGTTTAAATAATTATTTCCATGCTAAAATTTGAATTATTGGTAAATGAGTTAATTCGTGCAACACTTGGGGAAATTCCTGGCTATGTTACTGTCATGCTAATGACTAGGAAGTTGGTAGCTGGTAGTTTTCAAGTTTGATGATGTCATGATACGGTTGGATTAAGAGATTACCGTCTATGATTATTTTGTGATTCTCCCGACAATTTGTGGCTATGGAGTCAGTAGCAGTAGTTCGATCATGATACTCATTGGATCATTAGTTGGCTATTGTTATAACTTGGATCACTATAATACCGGAGTATCGGTTATGGCAGAAAATCACTTGGGGATTACTTCCTTCATTCGTTGATCAAGTGCCACTGAACCGAGCTTTCCAGTGCAGCCACATCCGCCGAAATGGGACGGCCTTGACTTGGTCTAACCTCATGCTCTTTTATCAGTACCACCAAAGAGGGAAGGTTATGCGTGCGTGCTACCCTGATCAGGTAGACGACGATAACCTCGTGAGCCCAAGTTGAGTTATTTGCCGGCGTCCCTGTTTGGGACAATTTAGTCTTGGGGAACGTTGCATGGGAAACAAACATTTTCCTATGCACACACAAGATCTATCCATGGTGATGAGCATCTACGAGAGGGAGAGTGAATCTACATACCCTTGTAGATCGCTAAGCGGAAGCGTTAAGAAACGCGGTTGATGTAGTCGAACGTCTCCGCGATCCAAATCGCAAGTCGTCCCTCGATCCGATCACGAACTAGTGCCGAACGGACGGCACCTCCGCGTTCAACACACGTACGGCTTGATGACGCCTTCACCTCCTCGATCCAGCGAGCGATGATGAAGTAGTAGATGAGTTCCGGCAGCACGACGGCGTGGTGATGGTGGTGAGGAACAATCTCTGCAGGGCTTCGCCAAGCACTACGGAGATTATGACGGGAGAACTAGAGGGTTAGGGTTGCCGACACACGGCTTGGGAAATCTTGATGTCTCCCGTGTGCTAGCCCTGCCCCTCTATTTATATGTTGAGCCTTGGGGTCTAAACTTGGAGTAAAAGCCTCCTCCAGGTCGGTTTTGTCCGCACAAGGTCGGTTTGGCCCGCAGGAAAAGAGTCCAACTCGGATCCCTGCAGTATCGCGTACAAGCGGTAGTACCGCTTACGATAAGCGGTAGTACCGCCCGTAGCGGTAGTACCGCTTACGATAAGCGGTAGTACCGCCCCAGACGCCAGCAAAACTTCCTTTTGCACCTTGCCTAAGCCTCGTGGGCTTTACCCCTTGGCCCAAATAAAGTGTTTCTCGTATCCGAACATTTCGGGAAACATCCGGAACCTCTTCCGGTGAATTCCGGAACCCTTCTGGAAACCAAAACACTATTATCACATATATCAATCTTTACCTCCGGACTATTCCGGAGATCCTCGTCATATCCGGGATCTTATCCGGGACTCCGAACAACCTTCGGTCGCCAACAAAATAACTCAACTATACTAATCGTCACCAAACGTTAAGTGTGTAGACCCTGCGGGTTCGAGAACTATGTAGACATGACCGAGACACCTCTACGATCAATAACCAATAGCGGGACCTGGATGCCCATATTGGCTCCTACATATTCTACGAAGATCTTTATCGGTCGAACCTCTATGTCAAGGATTCAGTTAATCCCGTATATTGTTCCCTTTGTTCTTCGGTATGTTACTTGCTCGAGATTCGATCGTCGGTATCTCTATACCTAGTTCAATCTCGTTACCGGCAAGTCTCTTTACTCATTCCGTAATACAAGATCTCGTGGCTAACACTTTAGTCACATTGCTTGCAAGGCTCATTGTGATGTTGTATTACCGAGTGGGCCCTGAGATACCTCTCCGTCACACGGAGTAACAAATCCCAGTCTTGATCCATGCCAACCCAACAGACACCCTCGGAGATACCTGTAGAGCACCTTTATAGTCACCCAGTTACGTTGCGACGTTTGATACACACAAGGTATTCCTCCGATGTCAGGGAGTTGCATGATCTCATGGTCATAGGAACAGATACTTGACATGCAGAAAACAATAGCAATAAACTGACACGATCATATGCTACGTTCGTAGTTTGGGTCTTGTCCATCACATCATTCTCCTAATGATGTGATCCCGTTATCAAATGACATCTCATGTCAATGGCTAGGAAACCTTAACCATCTTTAATCAACGAGCGAGTCAACTAGAGGCTTACTAGGGACACAATATTGTCTATGTACCCACACATGTATTTGAGTTTCCAATCAATACAATTATAGCATGGATAATAAACGATTATCATGAACAAGGAAATATAATAATAACCAATTTATTATTGCCTCTAGGGCATATTTCCAACAGTCTCCCACTTGCACTAGAGTCAATAATCTAGTTCACATCACTATGTGATTTACATTGTAATGAATCAAACACCCATGCAGTTCTGGTGTTGTTCATGTTTAGCCCTTGGAAGAGGTTTAGTCGTCGGATCTGCAACATTCAGATCCGTGTGTACTTTGCAAATATTTATGTCGTCCTCCTTGATGTAATCGCGGATGGAATTGAAGCGTCGCTTTATGTGTCTGGTCCTCTTGTGAAATCTTGGTTCCTTGGCTAGAGCAATGGCACCAGTATTATCACAAAACAGAGTCATTGGGTTAAGTGCACTAGGCACTACTCCAAGATCTGTCATGAACTCCTTCATCCAGACACCTTCCTTCGCCGCCTCCGAGGCAGCGATGTACTCCGCTTCGCATGTAGAATCAGCTACCACGCTCTGCTTGGAACTGCACCAGCTAACCGCACCCCCATTAAGAATAAATACGTATCCGGTTTGCGACTTAGAGTCATCCGGATCAGTGTCAAAGCTTGCATCGACGTAACCCTTTACGACGAGCTCTTGATCACCTCCATAAACGAGAAACATGTCCTTAGTCCTTTTCAGGTACTTCAGGATATTCTTGACCGCCGTCCAGTGTTCCATTCCTGGATCACTTTGAAACCTTCCGACCATACTTATGGCAAGGCTGACATCGGGTCTTGTGCACAGCATTGCATACATGATAGAGCCTATGGCTGAAGCATAGGGGATGAGACTCATCTTTTCTCTATCTCCTGCAGTCACTGGGCATTGAGTCTTACTCAACTTCATACCTTGCAAAACAGGCAAGAACCCCTTCTTGGACTGATCCATTTTGAACTTCTTCAAAACTTTGTCAAGGTATGTGCTTTGTGAAAGTCCTATTAAGCGTCTTGATCTATCTCTATAGATCTTGATGCCTAATATGAAAGCAGCTTCTCCTAGGTCCTTCATTGAAAAACTCTTGTTCAAATATTCCTTCACGCTTTCCAACATTTCTATATTGTTTCCAATTAGTAATATGTCATCCACATATAATATTAGAAACGCTATAGAGCTCCCACTCACTTTCTTGTAAATACAAGCTTCTCCATAAATTTGTATAAACTCGAACGCTTTGATCACCTCATCAAAGCGAAGATTCCAACTCCGAGATGCTTGCACCAGCCCATAAATGGATCGCTGGAGTTTGCAAACTTTGTCAGCATTCTCTGGATCAACAAAACCTTCTGGTTGCATCATATACAACTCTTCCTTAAGGAAACCGTTAAGGAACGCTGTTTTGACATCCATCTGCCAAATTTCATAATCGAAAAAGGCAGCTATTGCTAACATGATTCTGACGGACTTAAGCATCGCTACGGGTGAGAAGGTCTCATCGTAGTCAACTCCTTGAACTTGTGAAAAACCCTTTGCCACAAGTCGAGCTTTATAGACGGTGACATTACGGTCCGCGTCCGTCTTCCTCTTAAAGATCCATTTGTTCTGAATGGCCTTACGCCCTTCAGGTAATACTTCCAAAGTCCACACTTTGTTTTCATACATGGATCCCATCTCGGATTTCATGGCCTCTAACCACTTCTCGGAATCCGGGCCCATCATCGCTTCTCCATAGCTCTTAGGTTCATCGTTGTCCAACAACATGACTTCTAAGACAGGGTTGCCGTACCACTCAGGAGCAGTACGCGTCCTTGTCGACCTACGAGGTTCGATAGCAACTTGATCCAAAGCTTCATGATCATCATCATTAACTTCCTCTTCAGCTGATGTAGGCTCTACAGAAACATCTTTCTGCGCTGCGCTACTTTCAGGTTGAAGTAAAGGTTCAACAACCTCATCAAGTTCTATCTTCCTCCCACTCAATTCTTTCGAGAGAAATTCTTTCTCAAGAAACGTTCCGTTTTTAGCGACAAACACTTTGCCTTCGGATCTGAGGTAGAAGGTATACCCAACTGTCTCTTTTGGGTATCCTATGAAGACGCATTTCTCCGCTTTGGGTTCCAGCTTTTCAGGCTGAAGCTTTTTGACATAAGCATCACATCCCCAAACTTTAAGAAACGACAGCTTTGGCTTCTTGCCAAACCAAAGTTCATATGGCGTCGTCTCAACGGATTTCGATGGTGCCCTATTTAAAGTGAATGCAGCTGTCTCTAATGCATAGCCCCAAAACGATAGTGGAAAATCGGCAAGAGACATCATAGATCGCACCATATCCAATAAGGTTCGATTATGACGTTCGGACACACCATTACGCTGTGGTGTTCCAGGCGGTGTCAATTGTGAAACAATTCCACACTGTCTTAAGTGACTGCCAAACTCATAACTCAGATATTCTCCTCCTCGATCAGATCGTAGGAATTTAATCTTCTTGTTACGATGATTCTCAACTTCACTCTGAAATTGTTTGAACTTTTCAAATGTTTCAGACTTGTGTTTCATTAAGTAAATATACCCATATCTACTTAAGTCATCAGTGAAGGTGAGAAAGTAACGATAACCACCGCGCGCCTCAATACTCATCGGACCGCACACATCAGTATGTATGATTTCCAATAAGTCACTTGCCCGTTCCATTGTTCCAGAGAACGGCGTTTTAGTCATCTTGCCCATGAGGCATGGCTCACATGTGTCAAGTGATTCAAAATCAAGTGACTCTAAAAGTCCATCAGCATGGAGCTTCCTCATGCGTTTTACGCCAATATGACCTAAACGGCAGTGCCACAAGAAAGTGGTATTATCATTATCAATTCTACATCTTTTGGCATCAATGTTATGAACATGTGTATCATTACTATCGAGATTCAATAAGAATAAACCCCTCACATTGGGTGCATGACCATAAAAGATATTACTCATCTAAATAGAACAACCATTATTCTCTGATTTAAATGAGTAACCGTCTCGCAATAAACAAGATCCAGATATAATGTTCATGCTTAACGCAGGCACTAAATAACAATTATTCAGGTTCATCACTAATCCCGATGGTAATCGAAGAGCGAGCGTGCCGACGGCGATCACATCAACCTTGGAACCATTTCCCACGCGCATCGTCACTTCGTCCTTTTCCAGCCTCCGTCTATTCCGCAGTTCCTGTTTTGAGTTGCAAATATGAGCAACTGCACCGGTATCAAATACCCAGGCACTACAACGAGAGTTGGTAAGGTACACATCAATAACATGTATATCATATATACCTTGTTTGTTGTTGGCCGCCTTCTTGTCAGCCAAATACTTGGGGCAGTTCCGCTTCCAGTGTCCAGTTCCCTTGCAATGAAAGCACACAGTTTCTGGTTTGGGTCCAGCCTTGGGTTTCTTCACGAGAGGAGCAACTGCTTTGCCATTCTTCTTGGAGTTACCCTTCTTACCCTTGCCATTTTTCTTGAAACTAGTGGTTTTATTGACCATCAACACTTGATGCTCCTTCTGAATTTCAGACTCAGCGGCTTTCAGCATCGCAAACAGCTCGGCGACTGACTTGTTCATCCCGTGCATGTTATAGTTCAACACAAAGCTCTTGTAGCTAGGTGGCAATGATTGAAGAACTCTGTCAGTGATAGCCTCTGGCGGAAGGGGCATCCCCAATTCAGCCAGACGGGTGGAGTACCCAGACATTCTGAGTACGTGATCACTGATAGACACGTTCTCCTCCATCTTGCAAGCATAAAACTTATCGGAGATCTCATATCTCTTGATCCGGGCATTCTTCTGAAAGATAAACTTCAACTCCTGGAACATCTCATATGCTCCATGACGTTCAAAACGTCTTTGAAGTCCCGGTTCTAAGCCATACAATATTGCACATTGAACTATTGAGTAATCTTCAGAACGAGCCTGCCAGGCGTTCACAACGTCTAGAGACTCAACTGGAGCGGGTGGATCACCAAGCGGTGCATCAAGGACATAAGCCTTCTGGGAAGCCGTAAGGATAATCCTTAGATTACGGGCCCAGTCCACAAAGTTACTTCCATCATCTTTCAACTTAGCTTTCTCTAGGAACGCATTAAAATTCAGGGGTGCTACTGCGCGAGCCATGATCTACAACATAAATATAGCAAAGACAACTTCGACTATTGTTCAAGATAATGAGTTTAGTTAATTATATTACTTAAAAACTCCCACTCAAATTGACATCCCTCCGATCATTCGAGTGTAACATGATCCAAATCCACCAACTCAAGTCCGATCATCACGTGAGTTGAGGTGGTTTCAATGGTGAACATCTTCATGTTGATCATATGACTCATGTTCGACCTTTCGGTCTCTTGTGTTCCGAGGCCATGTCTGTACATGCTAGGCTCGTCAAGTTTAACCCGAGTGTTCTGCACGTGCAACATGGCTTACACCCGTTGTATGTGAACGTAGAGTCTATCACACCCGATCATCACGGCGTGTCTCGAAACGACGAACTTTCGCAACGGTGCACACTCGGGGAGAACACAATTTATCTTGAAATTTAAGTGAGGGATCACCTTATAATGCTACCGTCGTCCTAAGCAAAATAAGATGCATAAAAGGATTAACATCACATGCAATTCATAAGTGACATGATATGGCCATGAACTTGTGCTTTTGATCTCCATCTCCAAAGCACCGGCATGATCTCCATCATCACCGGCATGACACCATGATCTCCATCATCTTGATCTCCATCAACGTGTCGCCATGAGGTTGTCGCGCCGACTGTTGCTTCCACGACTATTGCTAACTCATAACGATAAAGTAAAGCAAAAACGGCGAAAATAATTAAAGACAACTCTATGGCTCCTGCCAGTTGCCGTACTCATCGACATGCAAGTCGTGATATTCTATATAACACATGATCATCTCATACATCACATATATCTCATCATGTAATTGGCCATATCACATCACAACATACCTTGCAAAAACAAGTTAGACGTCCTCTAATTGTTAGTGCAAATTTTACGTGGCTGCTACGGGTTTGCAAGAACCGTTCTTACCTACGCAAAACCACAACGTGGTGTAGTGATTGCTTTTTGATCTTCTAAAAGAACCCTCTTCATTGAAATCGATTCAACTAAAGTGAGAGAGACAGACACCCGCTAGCCATCTTTATGCAACGAAGTTACATGTCAGTTGAAGGAACCTGTCTCGCGTAAGCGTACGCGTAATGTCGGTCCGGGCCGCTTCATCTCACAAAGCCGCCGAATCAAGTATCAACTAGTAACGGCAAGCAATATGTATACACCCACGCCCACAACTCGTTTGTGTTCTACTCGAGATCTCATCTACGCATAGACCTAGCTCTGATACCACTGTTGGGGAACGTTGCATGGGAAACAAAAATTTTCCTACGCACACACAAGATCTATCCATGGTGATGAGCATCTACGAGAGGGAGAGTGAATCTACATACCCTTGTAGATCGCTAAGCGGAAGCGTTAAGAAACGCGGTTGATGTAGTCGAACGTCTCCGCGATCCAAATCGCAAGTCGTCCCTCGATCTGATCACGAACTAGTGCCGAACGGACGGCACCTCCGCGTTCAACACACGTACGGCTTGATGACGCCTTCACCTCCTCGATCCAGCGAGCGATGATGAAGTAGTAGATGAGTTCCGGCAGCACGACGGCGTGGTGATGGTGGTGAGGAACAATCTCTGCAGGGCTTCGCCAAGCACTACGGAGATTATGACGGGAGAACTAGAGGGTTAGGGTTGCCGACACATGGCTTGGGAAATCTTGATGTCTCCCGTGTGCTAGCCCTGCCCCTCTATTTATATGTTGAGCCTTGGGGTCTAAACTTGGAGTAAAAGCCTCCTCCAGGTCAGTTTTGTCCGCACAAGGTCGGTTTGGCCCGCAGGAAAAGAGTCCAACTCGGATCCCTGCAGTATCGCGTACAAGCGGTAGTACCGCTTACGATAAGCGGTAGTACCGCCCGTAGCGGTAGTACCGCTTACGATAAGCGGTAGTACCGCCCGTAGCGGTAGTACCGCTTACGATAAGCGGTAGTACCGCCCGTAGCGGTAGTACCGCTTACGATAAGCGGTAGTACCGCCCCAGACGCCAGCAAAACTTCCTTTTGCACCTTGCCTAAGCCTCGTGGGCTTTACCCCTTGGCCCAAATAAAGTGTTTCTCGTATCCGAACATTTCGGGAAACATCCGGAACCTCTTCCGGTGAATTCCGGAACCCTTCCGGAAATCAAAACACTATTATCACATATATCAATCTTTACCTCCGGACTATTCCGGAGATCCTCGTCATATCCGGGATCTTATCCGGGACTCCGAACAACCTTCGGTCACCAACAAAATAACTCAACTATACTAATCGTCACCAAACGTTAAGTGTGTAGACCCTGCGGGTTCGAGAACTATGTAGACATGACCGAGACACCTCTACGATCAATAACCATTAGCGGGACCTGGATGCCCATATTGGCTCCTACATATTCTACGAAGATCTTTATCGGTCGAACCTCTATGTCAAGGATTCAGTTAATCCCGTATACTGTTCCCTTTGTTTTTCGGTATGTTACTTTCCCGAGATTCGATCGTCGGTATCTCTATACCTAGTTCAATCTCGTTACCGGCAAGTCTCTTTACTCGTTCCGTAATACAAGATCTCGTGGCTAACACTTTAGTCACATTGCTTGCAAGGCTCATTGTGATGTTGTATTACCGAGTGGGCCCTGAGATACCTCTCCGTCACACGGAGTAACAAATCCCAGTCTTGATCCATGCCAACCCAACAGACACCCTCGGAGATACCTGTAGAGCACCCTTATAGTCACCCAGTTACGTTGCGACGTTTGATACACACAAGGTATTCCTCCGATGTCAGGGAGTTGCATGATCTCATGGTCATAGGAACAGATACTTGACATGCAGAAAAAAATAGCAATAAACTGACACGATCATATGCTACGTTCGTAGTTTGGGTCTTGTCCATCACATCATTCTCCTAATGATGTGATCCCGTTACCAAATGACATCTCATGTCAATGGCTAGGAAACCTTAACCATCTTTGATCAACGAGCTAGTCAACTAGAGGCTTACTAGGGACACAGTGTTGTCTATGTACCCACACATGTATTTGAGTTTCCAATCAATACAGTTATAGCATGGATAATAAACGATTATCATGAACAAGGAAATATAATAATAACCAATTTATTATTGCCTCTAGGGCATATTTCCAACATTTAGTTGGCCACGACGGTGGCAGGTGTCCGGAGTGACACAGGGGCCACCCAGGGCATGACTCGGACGGGGGATGATTGTTGGTGGTATGATAGAAGGATCACGGGTTAGGCAAGTTTCGTTCGACGAATGTCCATGGTGTGGATAACGTGCGCAACCTCTGCAGAGTTTAAGAATCTATTCGAATAGCCGAGTCCACGGTATTGGACCCAGTTCGTACTGAGTCACACTGTCTGATCAACACCAATGAGGGAATGACGTGTTAATATTGGAAGAACTCGTCTCAGTGTAGTAAGGTGACCGCTTGTCAGAAGGCCGCTGGTAATTGCTGAGGACGATCCCGGGAATGATCGTCAGATGTTCTTGAGGTGACCATGAGTTGGTCACAAGAGTAAGTGGTTCAACCGAGTAGCCAAAAGCAAAGTGGTCTCTGTAACTGTAACAAGGGTGACTTTTATAGATAGTTAGCAATAGCATGTTATTATTTTCCTCCACCCTTAGTATCATTTAAATCTGATATAATCATGATTGCTATGACGTTATTTTGCCTTGATGCTCTTGTCTATTGTGAGCTTGCGAGTACATTCAAAGTACTCACCTGGCGTGTCATGCCAGTTTGCAGGTGCAGCCATGTTTGCATAGCCCGAGGATTTCGAGTTGCGAGCTAGGATGTGTCCCAGCCAGAGTCCCTGCGGAATGGAGTCCACCATCATCGTCGTTGTGCCCCTGCTAGGAGTTGTACCGCTGCTAACATAGAGCTACCACAGCTAGTGTAGCATTATCAATGTAACCCCTTGTAATACCCTAAACCCGTGTACTCCTACCATTAGTAATAAAGAGCTGATTTGTTCTATCCCAAGTAGTGCCGTATTGCAGAAGACATGATCTCTGGGCTGGAATACGGGGTGCTCCGGTGACTCTGAGCCGGGGTGCCACAGGCGCGAACTATAATCTGTTTGTATATATCAAATTTCTACAGGTACATTATGATCCAAATTACCTATTTGGCAGGCAATGAGAGGGTATCCGAGTGGACATGATGCCCCTGGGTGGGTGTTGGCGCGAGCTAGTGTGGTCCCGTCGTGGCTATGTAGATGGGGAGGCGGGGTGGAGGCTGGGCGGCATCGGAAAAAACATAAAGAGCAAGACGGTAGCGTTGTAATGTGGCATGGTCATGTGTGTGGCCTCGGCACAACGTTGTACTGTGGCATGGCTGTGTGTGTGACCTCGGTGCAGCGGCAAAGAGTAGTCTTTGGAGCAGGGCAGCGACACACACAAATGAGCGGTGGCCCTTGAGGCCTGGGGGCTAAGCAGGTACGCGAGTGGTACGCATCTGATTGTCACCGTTGGATTCAGAGCGATCCATCAAATTCACCGTCATTTGTTTTTACTTTACAAAATCATATATTCATGGTTTATCTCTATTTTAAGGGTCTCACGGAAGTGGAGAGAGAAGCATCATGCTCATGAATTTGAAAAATGATTTTGATTTTGAACAAAGAAAGTTTACCAAAGAAGACATCAAAGAAATTATATTTAGGGAGATACTGGAATACCTCCCTCAACTTCTCAAGATTACATGAACGGATCTGAAAATACTAACTGTCTATGTCCTATGTTTCTACCTTGACATATCTGTAACTTTTTTGTCTCCTATTTTGCATATGTAGCAATAGTCACAGCTTATGCCCTTGAATCAATATTTGCCATTGTTGACAATTTGGAGAGGCAATTTGCTATAAGAGGAAGATGGTGGAAAGAGCGGGCGAGTCGAGAGAAAGCATTTTTTTCTCCCAAGGTAATTTACACTATCACAGTACTCCCGATTGTGATTTGTTATATACACACCCAGACCACCCCACACCGCCACCATGGTACACGGACGTCACCGACCGGCGAAGGGCAAAAGGCTCCTCCTTTTACCCCAAAACATGCCCCTAGGTAGGAAGGGGGCCTAGCCGGCCACAAGCAGAAATGGGAAGGTCGCCCGCAGCCGCCGGCCTTGCCGCAGCCACCACACCGCACCACTGGGGACAAAGGCCACCGTCACGACCCACGTGGCATCTCTAGTTTTCGGCGATGGCAAGGCCGTGAGGCCTCCTACCTCCCTCCCCGGATCGCCCCTGCTCCCATGGGCCATCCATGCACCCCCGTGCTGGATCTCCTTCACCAACAAAACAGGGGCAGCCACCGACCTATGCTCCAAGGACACAAGCAGAAGCACGGGAGGTCCTCCACCACTGTTGCGCTGCCACCCCCACCAGTAGACCACCACGATAGGGGATGACCATCCTCGGCCAAGTCCGCCCTCGGCCCACACCGCCCGGAGGTCAGATCAGGATGCGCCGCCGTGACTTGCTGCAGATGTCGTCCCCAACCACCACGCATGCACCTCCAGCCCGCCGCCTGTTGCGCAGCCACCACCCGCCGTCGCATCCCTACGCCGGCGTGCAGGCACGCAACAACGCCCGGCGCCAAGCGCTGCTCCCAAATTGGACGCCCTGTCCCGTGCCAAGGCCGCCACGCGTGGAGACGCGCCAATCCTCGCCGCCGCTGGCGGCGACGGCGGCGAGGGAGGGGGATGAGAGGAAGAGGGGGTCCCGACGGTGGCGGCTAGGGTTCCCCCTCGGTCGCACACCAATTTATCTATTTTTACTGAATTCGGGTCTATGTTTCTGAGATTCCCCTAACATATGTTGTCATGTGGTTCTACCATGGTACATGCCATTTGCTCAGTTGACCATATATAACAAGGAAGAAAGAAAATAACTAGGTGTTCTCTGGATGTACTCTAGTTTGTTATACTATTTGTTTTAAGAATTTGTATACCCTTTTTGTGGAATGTCATTTCTTGGATAAAACAAGATAGCTGATTCCAATTGTTGTTGTTTTCATGCTGCATTGTTGCTACTGTTCCTAAATGTATCCTACGAAAAACAAGTTGATCACCATTGCCTTTTTCCAGGTTAATTTTGATAGCTCCAGATATTTTGTTTGAGTTACTATTTGGGAAGCTATTTTAGGAAAGTGTCAATTCTACCTCGGAGGTTTATTTAACATCTGATGAGTATCAGCAAAATTTATGACATAACAACGATGTCTAGAACAGGAAGTGTGCTTAGCGCTCAATTGTATATTTTATATGTTTGCTGGATTATAGCAGATTCAAACCGTGTTTTAAGAGCTCCAACATTTTACGGTTCGTGAGGGAATTCAACCACGCACTCAAAATAGCACAACCCGGCTGGAATTTCGATATATCTACATGACAACTTATATTTCCAGCTGGTATTCAAATGAGCGCGGACAGGTAAATTTATACATTTCATTATCGTAACATTTAAGATACAAACATTTTTTATGATTATATTCAAGATAATATTAATTTAGGTACTTGCAGGGATGTGTCTGGCTATTATATATATATTTTTTTTATGCTCTCATGGAATAGTCAAGAATTTGTTCATCCGGGCGGCACGGCCGCACGGTTAGTATTTTCCGTTGCATATTTTTGGACCTTTCACGTGAAATATTTGTGCTAACTACATATATTGCAGATGCAGGATGGTTATGAATTGAGGAAGTAGTTTTTATTATGCTTGCTCAAATATCATGTGAATGAAGCTTAAGAAACCATTCCTGATATTATGCGAGAATATCTTAAGCGCATCAAATAGATCTTAATTCATAACAGATTATTAGTTGGATTATCGTTCTGTATGTATACATTGTCAATTTACTTTTTTTATCAACTTACATTGCAAGTGAAGTACATTTCAATTATTACCCGATTGTTACTTGCTATTTTTTTCTTTACATGTGAAATTTAACATGCATTATGTTTATATATAACTCTAGCAACATATTTCAGAAGCCCGTGGCAACGCATGGGCATTCTACTAGTCATATATTAATATCATAGATGAATTTATTTATTGCCATGCATGACACGTAGTATCATAGCATTTATTATGATACGGTATCATGATATGATACTCAACCCTCTCTTTCTTCATTTAATTCTATGCCACCTCAGCAAAATTGTCTAGTTGTCATGCATGATACTAGCTATGATACTCCCGTTACGACCAGCCTTAGTATTCTCTCCGTGATTAACTTTATTCCTGGCATTCCACCATTCCCAGAGAAGAATGAACACCAGGTCTCGACGTGCTGGTTTTATCGACCATCAAAAACTAAACAGACATAGCGTCTAAACAATAGCACGAGTTGAGGAGGGGGGATGAGGCGTTGAGGGTGTCGCGGATTTTGAGGTTGACGGCCCAGTCGGGGCCCTGCAGCAGGTGCCTGGTGGCCTTTGATACTGTCACACCCTGGATTTTTTTCCTTTTTATTTTATTTGGATTTATTTGGATATTTTATTTGCAATTGGGTTTTCCAGTCAATTCTTTTGGACTTACCACTTGGATTTATTTTTGATTTTCTCCCAAGTGGGTTCTTTCATCCCTAAACCCTCCCTAGACATCATCCCTCTCAAAATAATGCCATTGGATATTTTTATTTAATGGCATTATATTTATTTTCTCTCTGAAAATGCCCATTTCCTCAATTAGCTATGAAGCAACCCCTATTTTTATTGCTCAGAAAAATCCTAGAAAATTCCCAAATATTCTTTGGGTCATGCCTCACATTCCTATGCAAAAATATCCCATGGTCATTTGGAACTTTTCAGCCCAGGAAAATATTTTTGCTTCTGGATAGAAAAGTCACTTTGTGAAGCAACTATATTATTCCTTGATCTTTTTAATCTGAAATTTTTACCACTTAATGACCTTCCTAAGTACTGCTTAAACGCCTAATTTCAGCTCAAAGTGCCCAGCCGTTTGTCCTCAGTAGTTGGAGCAAGTTTCTGTCCAGAAACTTTGCTGCTTCCTCTTGTCACCTCCATTGAGCCATCTGTCGAGCCAAGAGTAATTCTAGGCACCGAGTGGAAGGGACATCACGATGGACATAGTATGGCAGCGCCGAAAATTACCTGCATGCCAATGCACGCGGTGACCGCGTGTGGGCATGGTGCATCGCATGCGCTCTGCGCGCTCTGCCCGTCGGGTTCGATCGGCCGCCGTCCATCCTCTCCCCTCGCGCCACCGCAGCATGTCTAGTCAACTCAGTACACTCCCATTCATCCCCCCAGCCCCTCCCTGACCTTCCCCGGCACTGGAAGGGGGCACGGCGGAAGCGGCCACGGCGCTAGCTTGCGGCAAAGTGGCTTGCATGCGCGACCCTGTTCCCCTTAGTGCGCCTGCGCCCGAGCCCGGGTGCGAGCGCTGTGCTTGGCCTCGCCTGCGTCGTCCCCTAGCTCGCCCGAGTCCTCACCGCCCCCAGTCCGCCCTGCCGCTCAACTCCAGCAGAGTACGAACCCTGCCTCGCCTCCTCCTATATATATAGCTCTTCCCCGATGATCTAACCATCCCAACCCACTCCTACACTCTCAAATCGAACCCAGTAGCTGGTGGCAACGCCAGGAAGGCCTCTGGCCTTCGAACCTCGCCGGCGGCAGCCGCGGATCCCCCTCCTCCGAGCTCTCATCCTAGTCCACCTCAGCTCCAACCACTGCCACAGTTGAGACCGTAGCAACCTCCTGAGCACGACGTTAGCAAGAACTCACCGGATTGTCGCCGGAAACGCCGACTCCGATCAGCTCCGCCGCCGCCGTCTCTGGAGAAGATCGCCGCGACGCCGTCTGACCTCCTCAGCTCGCGATTCGGGTACGTCCGTGACCATCTCGCTGCGCTAGTCCCATCCCCGTCATCTCCGGTGATCGCCGAGGTCTCCTCGCCGGAGAACCGCTGGCGACAGAGCCATCGCGCTCTGTTCCTCTCTCTCTCTCTCGTTTAAAACCTGACATAGGGCCCCACCTGTCATTCTCTCTCTCGCGCGCGAACCGGTACGTAAGTGGAGGTGCATTTCCAAAAGACGCCTTCGACGTGGACGCCTCTGGTTTTTCTGTTAAATCCAAATTTTGACCAGAACTAATCCATCTTTGACCAACCATAACTTGTAATCTATAAGTCCAAATGATTTGATTCTTTTTGCTACTGGTTTATAAAATTCCAAAGTTTCTGTATGCCTAGTTTCAGAATTTTTCTTGCTGTTGAGAATTTCTGGTGCAATAAACAGTAGGATGTGACATTTTCTTTTTGCATTTAATTTAATTTCAGAGGAACCTAGTTGTGTTGAAGAAGGCCAGGAGTACTATGACACTCCTCTGAACCAAGGCAAGCCACAACATTCATATGCAAGGATGGCATTGCAATGACTTTGGTTTAATTGAATTTAATTCATCAAATATTCACTATATAAAATAACTTGCTTTATAGATCTTTTTGCATAGACCTTGTTCTTGTCATTCTGATAGTATGCAGTAAGGTACATGTTTTCTTGATAGTGTGCAGTAGGTATCATGTCATATGCACATATGGTAGTATGATGCATTCATCATTCATAAACATGACCCGTGCATCCATTCATACACTATGGCTCGAATCATTTTCTTTTCATGTTAAACTTGATAATAATCCAACTTGAACATGCTGTTGATCGAGTCATGGTGCCACCGAATCGAGCTCACCAGTGCAACCACACTTTCCTGGATGGGGAGGCCCTAATGCGGTCTATTGTCATGCCTCTCGCCGGTGCCTCCTACGAGGGAAGGTTGTGCTCTGGCACTACCCTGGCCCGGTAGGCAGTCATAACCTTGAGGACCCTAGTTTTGATGGTACCGAGGTCCCCGTTTGGGACAATGTTTATGTTTGGCCACGACGGTGGCAGCCACAGCGGTGGCGGGTGTCACATGTTGGCACCGGGGTCACCTAGGACATAGCCCAAAGGGGAGTTTGTCAGAGTGGCCAGGAGAGTGTCATGCAATAGATTGGTTTTGTCGGAATGTCGTTGGTCCACCCGAATGGGAGCACGAGG
Organism: Elymus sibiricus; assembly: GCA_039707655.1. Lineage (NCBI taxonomy): Eukaryota > Viridiplantae > Streptophyta > Magnoliopsida > Poales > Poaceae > Elymus > Elymus sibiricus. The sequence continues at coordinate 297,798,563 of CM077664.1, read as the reverse complement.
CCATGAGTTCCGTAGTGTGGGTACAGTTTGTAGTAGGTCACACCGTGGGTCAACAGATAAAGTTAACTTGCACACTAAGATTCACAAGATGGCACATGCAGAAATGGTGATCGAGGATCACTATGAAAGGTATGAATGTGATCAAGTGAGGATCACGTTGGTAAGTTATGAACGGTGGTTACGCGGTAACCCCGAGATGGTAAGTTGGTCCCGAGGACCATGGCAATGTTTCACGCACATCTCATGTTGAGTAGTATCATGCTCATGCATTAAATTTGTTAAATGCCTTGTTATTGTTTGTCGCACTTGTTTTGTTTGCTGTGAGCTTGCGAGTACATTCAAAGTCTCACCTGGCTTATCATGCCAGATGCAGGAGAAGCTGTGAAAGGAGTTGATGTCGAGCAGTTTGTCGCGATCTAGGCCGTGTCCCAGCAGTGTCCCTGTGGAATGGAGTTCCGCTACCCTGTTGTTCCGCTGCCACGTAGTAGTTCCCTTATCATCGAGGCCCCTGCCATGTCTACTAAATAATGTACATAAGTGCAGCCGCACCGTGTGTGCCGCTTGGCCTCGCTTATCCTGTAACATGTAAACCTATGTTCCCGCTAAGAGATATATAAAGCGGTTGTTTTCTGTACCAAGTGGTTGTGTATTGCCAGAAGACTTGATCTCTGGGTTGGCAATGCAAGGTAAACCGGTTGCTCTGAGCCGGGGTGCCACAGATATGTCTCCTACGTATCTATAATTTTTTATTGTTTCATACTATTATATTATCATTCTTAGATACTTTATATGCAATTTTATATCATTTTTGGGACTAACCTATTAACTTAGTGCGTAGTGTCAGTTGTTGTTTTCTGCTTGTTTTTTGTTTTACAGAAAATCTGTACCAAATGGAGTCCAAATGCGACGAAACTTTTTGACGATTTTTTTTCTGGACATAAGAGACCTAGAAGCTTCGAGGAAGGACCAGAAGCCTACGAGTAGACGACAAAACAATAGGACGTGCCCCGGGGGGGGTAGGCGCGCCTTGATGCCTTGTGGGCCTCACGTGGCTCCGTCTGACCTAATTCCAGTGCTATAAATTCCCAAATATTCCAAAACCCCCAGAGAGCCACCCGAAACAATTTTTCTGCCGCGCAAGTCTATGTTCTTCCGTGATCCCATCTTGAGGCCTTTTCCGGTACTCTTCCGGAGGGGAAATCGATCACGGAGGGCTTCTACATCAACCTTGCTGCCCTTACGATGATGTGTGAGTAGTTCACCACAAACCTACGGGTCCATAGCTAGTAGCTAGATGGCTTTCTCTCTCTTTTATCTTCAATACAAAGTTCTCCATGATCTCCATGGAGTTCTATCCGATGTAATCTTCTTTTGCAGTGTGTTTGTTGAGATCCGAGGAATTATGGGTTTATGATCAGATTATTCATTGAAAGTAATTGAGTCTTTTCTGAACTTTATTATGCATGATTATTATAGCTTTGTATTTATCTCCGATCTATCCATTTGGTTTGGCCAACTAGATTGATTTATCTTCAGTGGGAGAGGTACTTTGTAACGGGTTCAATCTTGCGGTGTCCTCACCTCGTGACAGAAGGGGTAGCGAGGCACGTATTTGTATTGTTCCCATTAAGGGTAAAACGACGGGGTTTATTCATATTGCTTGAATTTATTTTGTCTACATCATGTCATCATACTTCATGCATTACTCTGTTTGTTATGAACTTAATACGTAGAGAGGCAAGCATAGAAGCGCTCTCGAAATGGAGTAATAGTAGTAGATGCAGGTACGAGTCGATCTATTTGTCACGGACGTGATGCCTATATACATGATCATTGCCATGAATAACATCATAACTATGCGCTTTTCTATCAATTGCTCAACAGTAATTTGTCTACCCACCATATGCTTTGTTTCAAGAGAGAAGCCTCTAGTGAAAACTATGGCCCCCGGGTCTACTTTAATTATATTACTAAAACCAAAATTACCTTGCTGCAATTATTTACTTTTTGTTTAATTTTCAATTTATATATCTGTCACTATCAAATTTAATCCTTTTAAATAACGAGTTCTAGGGGATTGACAACCCTCTTGCCCGTGTTGGATGCAAGTATTTGCTCTCTTGTGTGTAGGTACCGCTTGACTATGATTTGCTTGGTTCTCCTATTGGTTCGATAACCTTGTTTCTCACTGAGGGAAATACTATCCGCTACTATATTGTTTCACCCTTCCACTTCGGGGAAAATCCCAACGCAACTCACAAGTAGCAGCCTTGTCCACCCGCGATGCCGTCGGGTACATCGTCGGAGGGAGACGCGTACTCGCCTCAGCTCACGAAACCGCCTCCTGCGAGCAAACCTAGTCCGGGTTGGGGCTTCGGGAATCGTCCGCGAGACGGAGCTCGAAAGATTCCGTTGATTTTTCTTCTCCGCGCCTCCTTTTATACTAGGAGAGATGGACTAGCCAAATTGGAGGAGGCGATGAAAACCGGGGGCGCTGAGGATTGAGGCGTGTTTCATCCACTTCAGGCCACGCGGGGGTATGTGCATGACGGGTGGGGCCGGCGTCCACGTGGCCGCGGTTCCGTGGGGTGGTTGGGTCTCAGGAGGTGCCCAAGGCGAGACGGGAGACGGAGGGGTGGTTACTTTCCCTTATAACAATTTCCATCTCATTTCCCAATACGGATGATTAGGTATTGAAGTTTAAATTGTTTTTTAAAGTTGCTTAGGTTAATCTTGATGTACTGAATTTCTTTAGCTACATTATGATCCAACATACAAATTTGCCAGGTTATTAAGGGGTATCCCAATGGACAGGACGCCCGCGGGTGGCAGTCGGCGTGAGCTGGTGCAGTATCATGACGAACATCAGGACGGGTAGACGGGGAGGCAGGGTGGAGGCCAGGGCGGCACCGGGAAAAACACGGTGAGCGAGGCGGTGGCATTGTACCATGAAACGGTCTTGTTTGTGGCCGTTCTGTGGTGGTGACTCGTAACTATTGGAGCAGGGTCAGTGGCAGACAAGCAAGCAATGGTTCTTGAGCGGCACACAAGCAAGCAATGGTGCTTGAGGTTGCGGGACCGAGCAGGTATACACGAGTGGTACGCATCTCATTTTCATCGTTGGGTTCTAAACGATCCCTCGAGTTTGCAGCCATTTGTATTTACGTTACAAAATCATACTATATTCATGGTTTATCCCCCTTTTAAGGGTCTAGCGGAACTAAAGAGAAAACCATACATCATGTAACCAATTTTGAAAATTGAGTTTGGGTTTGAACGAAGAAAAGTTTACCAGAGAATACATCAAGGAACTTATATTTGGGGAGATATTAGAGTACGACCCTCAGCTTCTCAAGGATTACATGAATGGCTCTAGAAAAATGAGCTTTCTATATGCTAGGTTTCTGTGACATGCTTGTAAACTTTTTTCTCTATTATTTTGTTTATGCAACCACATTCACAACTTCTGCTATTGACTCTTGTTATGCAGTGATGTTGACCATTTCTAGAGGCAATTCACTGACTTAGAAGATGATACTGAAAAGAGCGGGGCAGTCAACATGAAGCGAGGTAACTTAAATTATCACATTTCTCCCGATTGTGATTAGTTACATCTATACATCAGGTTCACAATGACTTGTGCCGCCATACGTAGCTTGTGCTAAAATTGATTAGAAGTACCAAAATGCATTAGTTAATAGACTTTTCTACAAAGCAGGCTCGTGATATTTCAAAGGTTTATTCATGTATAATATGAATCATTGTGTTGCTTCACGGATTTTGAAAATTGGTGATTTTGATTTTGGGGTGACGTAGATTTTAGAATCAGTCGCATACCGACCTGGTATTATTTTTCCCATTTAACTTCGAACAACATCAGTCTAACTATTTCAGAGCGACATATCAATGCAAAGTGCAAGTATCACCAGGGAATTGAAGTTATACTTCTCTTGCATGCAACAACACCTGCAGGGGACACATAATCACTTCAGGCACGCAAGGTCACATCTATTGAAATATGAGTTGGGCCTAGGGCCCATCTAACAATTTCAGAAAATCTACAAGGGCCCATGTAGGATTATATGGCACTAGGTGTGGTGGGAAGTTTAGTCCCATACCGCTAGTGGAGAAGGAGTTGGACCTCCTTATAAGGGATTCTCTTCCACATGCTATTGGAGCTTGAGAAGAGAAGTGGTTCCCGCGCTCCTCCTCCTCCGTCGCCCGCCTCGTCACGACGTGCCGCGGGTTGCGGGATTGAGCCGAGCTCACACCTATGCGCTTCTTTTTGCCTGTCAGGAACGGAGAGTCTTCGACATATGGGGCCACGATCTGAGACGTCAGATCGTGGCGCGCCTATATATGTGAGGCGCTGTGAACCCTAGCCGTCACGCGAAATAGATCGCATCTGCCTCCACGCCCACGTCGTTCCACTGCTGCTGCCGCCGGCGACTCCACCCCGTTCATCGCCTACACGGTTGACGGGAGAGCAGGCCTCCGAAACCCCGCCTCTCCGGATCCTGTACGGGAGAGGGGCGATTAGGTTTTTGGGGAGAGACTACGTGACTGCTTGCCTCCATTCGTCTGCTTCCTCTACGTCCGCATGGCCTTCATCATCACCATGTCCACCGACGCCGAACGTGTCGCCGCTGAGAAGCTGGAAGCCGACAAGAAGGCCACCGAGGATGCTGCTGCCGCCGCCGCCGCCGCGGCCTCTGCCTGGCCGATTGGAGGGTATAACATGTTTATCCCTCTCCTGTTAATTTCTATCTTAGCTGTACTAGCTATGTGCGTAGATGTTTCTACTATATGCGTAGTACATGCTAATCTGGTTCATAATCAATATGTCAGTAATTTAGTCAATGCCATGCTAGTGATTTATTCATGGATTAAATTAATCAAAAAATTGCCTATTTACTCAGCAATCCAAAAACCTAATTTGTGTAAGAATTTTTCGAATCATGGTTTTGCTGCTGCACTGAAACCGGATAAGTTTACCAGTACATATTTTAAGTGTTGGCAGACCAAAACCATCTTATGGATCACGGCAATGAACGTGTTCTGGGTTGCCGGTGTGACTCCCACTGGAACGATTACTCCTGAACAGGAGAAGGCTTTCAGGGAGGCCACCGTCATCTTTCTCGGAGCAGTTCTGAGCGTGATCGGAGATAAGTTGGTTGACGCATATTTACATGTGCGGGTTGCCAAGGACTTGTGGGAGGCGCTCGGACCTAAATTCGGGGCCACCGATGCTGGGAGCGAGATGTATGTTATAGAGCAGTTCCACGATTACAAAATGGTCGAGAACCGTTCTGTATTGGAACAGGCTCATGAGATAATATGCATTGATAAGGAGCTTGAGCTTCTGAAGTGCGATTACCTGGGCAAATTTGTCGCGGGTTGTATAATCGCTAAGCTCCCTAATTCCTGGAGGAACTTTGCTACCACTCTGAAACATCAGAGGCGTGAATTCTCAGTAGAGGATGTCATCGGCCATCTGAGTGTTGAGCAGAAATCGAGAACAAAGGACTCGCATGGAAAAGGGGTCGAAGGAACTTCTGTAGCCAATATGGTGCATCAGAAGAACTTCAATTCGCACAAGCCCAAGGGAAAGAACGGTGTCCAACAAAATACCGACTTTAAGAAGAATGGTAAGAAGACCTTCAAGAAGAACGAGAAGGGAGATGACTACTTTACTTGTGGTTCAGAGGAACATTGGGCCAACAAGTGCCCAAACAAGCACAAGAAGCCAGGGCAGGACTCCAAGTCTGCCAATATGATTGTGGGCAACAATGAAAGTGGTGCATCTGGGTACGGTAATTTATTTGCTGTATTTTCAGTTTGTTAGTCCACCGATTGGTGGGTGGACACAGGTGTAGGTGTTCATGTGTGTGCTGACATTTCATTGTTTTCTTCTTACCAGGCCATAGGTCACGGGTCTGTATTGATGGGGAATGACGCGAGTGCTTCTGTTCATGGTGTTGGCACGGTCGATCTGAATTTTACTTCGGGAAGGATCATGTAGCTGAAGAACGTGCAACATGTCCCCACCATCAAGATGAACCTTGTTAGTGGCTCCCTTGTATGTAGAGAAGGGTTTAAGTTGGTCTTCGAGTCTAACAAAGTAGTTGTTACGAAATATGGACTATTTGTTGGAAAGGGTTATGAATGTCGAGGAATGTTCCCCTTTCTCTCGCTGATTTTTGTAATAAAGTCGTGAACAATATTCATTCGAGTGTTAATGAATCAGAAGTTTGGCATTCGCATCTTTGTCACATTAGTTTCGGTGTTATGACGTGGCTAGCAAAACTGAATTTAATCCCGAGTTTCACTTTAGCCAAAGGTTCTAAGTGCCTTACGTGTGTGCAAGCTAAGCAACCTCGCAAGCCTCACAAGGCTGCGGAGGAGAGACACTTGGCGCCATTAGAACTCATACATTCTGATCTTTGTGATTCCACTAGATATTGCTATGTGTATCTGTTAAATACTAAAGATGAGGCTCTACACTACTTTAAAATCTATAAGGCAGAAGTTGAGAATCAACTTGAAAAGAAAATTAAACGAGTCCGATCAGATCGTGGTGGAGAGTACTTCTCGAGTGAGTTTGATTCCTTTTGTGCGGAACATGGTATTATTCATGAGAGGACGCCTCCTTATTCACCCCAGTCAAACAGGGTTGCCGAATGGAAAAACCGTACTCTAACTGATTTGGTTAACGCCATGTTAGATACATTGGGTTTATCCAAGGCATGGTGGGGGGAGGCTATATTGACATCATGTCATGTCCTGAATAAAGTTCCGACAAAGGATAATGAGGTCACTCCCTATGAGAAATGGGCGACGAGAAGGACAACACTCTCGTACTTGCATACTTGGGGTTGTTTGGCGAAAGTCAACGTGCCGATCCCCAAAAAGCTTAAGCTTGGACCAAAGACCGTGGACTGCGTTAATTTGGGCTACGCTAAGAATAGCATTGGCTATAGATTTCTAGTAGTGAAATCTGAGGTACCTGACCAGAAGGTCGGTACAATTATGGAGTCTAAGGATGCTACATTCTTTGAGGATATTTTTCCTATGAGAGATATGGAAAGCACTTCTAGACAGGAATCTAACGAGACTCCTGAGCCTGCCATTCCTATGGAATATTATGAACAAACACATGATGAAAATCCTGAGGAGGATGACGAGGAAACCCTTGGTAGGGGTAAGAGACGAAGGACTGTAAAGACCTTTGGTGATGATTTCCTTGTGTACCTCGTGGATGATACTCCCACTTCTATTTCAGAAGCGTATGTGTCTCCAGAAGCTGACTACTGGAAGGATGCGGTCTGTAGCGAGATGGATTCCATCATGGTTAACGGGACTTGGGAGATTACTGAACGTCCCTATGGTTGCAAACCATTGGGATGTAAGTGGGTGTTCAAGAAGAAGCTTAGGCCCGACGGTACGATTGAAAAGTACAAGGCTAGGCTTGTGGCCAAGGGCTATGCCTAGAAAGAAGAAGAAGATTTCTTCGACACTTATTCACCTGTGGCCAGACTGACCACCATTCGAGTATTACTCTCGTTGGCAGCCTCGCATGGTCTTCTCGTCCACCAGATGGATGTTAAGACGGCATTCCTGAACGGAGATCTAAAGGAGGAAATCTACATGAAACAGCCTGATGGCTTTGTGTTAGATGGTCAGGAAGGAAAGGTGTGTAAGTTGCTGAAATCTTTATATGGCCTGAGACAAGCACCTAAGCAATGGCATGAGAAATTTAATGAAACTTTGACATCTGTTGGCTTCTTTGTTAGTGAAGCTGACACATGTGTATACTATCGCTATGGTTGGGGCGAAGGAGTTATACTGTGCTTGTATGTTGATGACATACTGATATTTGGAACTAGCCTCAAAGTGATTGAGGAAGTTAAGTCCTTTTTATCTTAGAACTTTGAGATGAAGGACCTTGGAGTGGCTGATGTTATCTTGAACATCAAGCTATTGAGAGATGATGAGGGTGGGATTACACTTCTGCAATCCCATTATGTTGAGAAGGTGTTGAGTCATTTTGGATATTCGGACTGCAAACCATCTCAAACACCATATGATCCTAGTGTGCTGATTCAAAAGTTCAAAGGCATACCTAAAGATCAGTTGAGATATGATAACCCACAAGTATAGGGGATCGCAATAGTTTTCGCGGGTAGTATTTCACCCTAATTTATTGATTCGACACAAGGGGAGCCAAAGAATATTTGCAAGTATTAGCAGTTGAGTTGTCAATTCAACCACTCCTGGAGATAAAATATCTGCAGCAAAGTATTTAGTAGCACAGTAATATGATAGTTTTGATAGCAGTAGCAATAGTAACAGTAGCAGTTTTGTAACAAGTGTAAAGCAGTAGCAACAAAGTAACTTAGCAGAAACCAATATGAGAAAGTCGTAGGCATTGGATCGGTGATGACAATTATGTTGGATGATATTCATCATATAACAGTCACAACCTAGGGCGATACACAATAGCTCCAATTCATCAATGTAATGTAGGCATGTATTCCGTATATAGTCATACGTGCTTATAATAAGAACTTGCATGACATCTTTTGTCCTACCCTCCCGTGGCAGCGGGGTCCTTAAGGAAACTAAAGGATATTAAGGCCTCCTTTTAATAGAGAACCGGACCAAAGCATTAGCACTTAGTGAATACATGAACTCCTCAAACTACGGCAATCACCGGAAAGAATCCCAATTATTGTCACCTTGGGGTATGCGGATCATGACACGTAATAGGTGCATATAACTTGCAAGATAGGATCAAGAACACAAATATATTCATGAAACATGAAGGGTTCAGATCTGAAATCATCGCACTCGGGCCCTAGTGACAAGCATTAAGCATAGCAAAGTCATAGCAACATCAATCTCATAACATAGTGGATACTAGGGATCAAAGCCCTAACAAATTGACTTGATTACATGATAAATCTCATCCAACCCATCACCGTCCAGCAAGCCTACGAAGGAATTACTCATGCCCGGTGGTGAGCATCATGAAATTGGTGATGGAGGATGGTTGATGATGACGACGGCGTCGAATCCCCCTCTCCGGAGCCCCGAACGGACTCCAGATCAGCCCTCCCGATGAAGAACAGGAGGTGGCGGTGGCTCCGTATCGTAAAACGTGATGAAACTTCTTCTCTTATTTTTTTGTCGGAGAAAGAGAATTTATAGCGTTGGAATTAGGTCAGACGGCTGACTGTGGGCCCCACAAGGCACCATGGCGCGCCCTAGGGGGTCACGCCCTGCTGCCTTGTGAGCAGCAGGTGGCCCCCCTTCAGTTGATTCTTGCGCCAATAATTTTTATATATTCCATAAAAATTCTCCAAAAAGTTTCGTCCAAATCCGAGAACTTTGATTTCTGCACAAAAACAACACCATTGCAATTCTGCTAAAAACAGCGTCAGTCCGGGTTAGTTTCATTCAAATCATGCAAATTAGAGTCCAAAACAAGAGCAAAAGTGTTTGGAAAAGTAGATACGACGGAGACGTATCAACTCCCCCAAGCTTAGCTCATTGCTTGTCCTCAAGAAATTCAGTTGACAAACTGAAAGTGATAAAGAAAAACTTTAACGAACTCTTTTGTTCTTGTATCCGTATATAAGCTTAAATAGTACCCAGGTTTTCAGCAAAGATCATGAACTAACCATGCTCATAATGACACTTAAAAACTACATTTACTCATATCAATGGCATAATCAACTAGAGAGCAATAATAACATATCTCAAATGCCAACAATTTGTCAAAACAATCATGATATAATATGATAACATGGTATCTCGCTAGCCCTTTCTGAGACCGCAAAACATAAATGTAGAGAACCTCCAAAGTTCAAGCAGCGACTAAACATTGTAATTCAGGGTAGAAGAGATCCAGTCATGATGCACACAACATTAACTATACTCAATGCATAAGGATGACAATAGTGCTCTCAGGATTGGCGCTTAGCGCAAGAAGGTGAGACTCAACAATAAAAGCAAAATAACATAAAGTAAATAACATAAAAGTAAATAGATAGGCCCTTCGTAGAGGGAAGCAGGGATTTGCAGTGGTGCCAGAGCTCGAAGCTTAAATCAGAGATGAAAAATAATTTTGGGAGGTGTACTTTTCCTGTCAACGTCATGACCGAGAGTTTTCAATATCTTCCATGCTAAACACATTATAGGCGGTTCCCAAGCGGAAAGGTAAAGTTTACTCCCCCTCCACCATACCAACACAAGCCATGGCTAGCCGAATCCTTGGGTGCCCTCAATACCAACAACTTTCCGGGGGAGTTTGTTTGCATTATGTATTTTCGATTTTGAGCATAGGACTGGGCATCCTGAATACCAGCCTCTCTCGTGCAATGACAAGTGAGTAAACACTCATCTCGAGAATAACCCGCTTAGCATGGAAGATACTGACCGCCCCCTGTCGCTCCATGAGCGGTACGGTCACACAAAACGGATGTTTATTTGAATAATCAGAGGTGGCACATGCAAATTTACTTGGAGCAGCAGAGTAATACCGCATATAGGTAGATATGGTGGACTCATCTGGAGCAACTTTGGTTTAAGGATTGTGGATGCACAAGCAGAATTCCCGCTTAGTACAAAGTGAAGGCTAGCAAATAGGTTGAGAAGTGACCAACTAGAGAGCGAAAACGGTCATGATCATGCATTGAGAATAATTAACATTGAATACTAGCATGAGTAGGATATAGTCGCCCTGAACATAAATATCATGGAGGCTATGTTGGTTTTGAATCAACTACATGCATGAACATGTGCCAAGTCAAGCCACTTGAAACATTCAGAGGAGGATACCATATTAACGTACTACATCATAACCATTTTAATGCATGTTGACATCCAAGATAAATCATTATCCACTCCTAGTTACTTAAGCATGGCATGAGCAACTATAATCTCTAATTGTCATCAAAAACATGTTTACTCATAATATGTTGAATCTTGGATACTGAGTTAAACATATTTACAAAAACAAAAACAAGAAGAGTTCATACCAGCTTTTCCTTGCCACGGTCACTTCATCAAATCATCATCATTATTGCCTTTCACTTGCACGACCGAATGATGTGAAAATAATAATAGTGCAAGTGTGCCGTGGACTAAGCTGGGATCTGCAAACATTTTATTCCAGGGAGAAGACAAGGTAATATTGGCTCTTTGTTAGATAAACAATAAAGCATAGGAGAATCACTCATCATTTTCATCGTGGTTTTCTCCCTATGACAACTCAACGAAAAGAAAAGGAATTCAGAGAAACACACTGTTTTTTTTTTTGAGTTTTTAGTTTTTCTGAAGGAAGCAGATTAAGGAAGAAAAACGAAAAGCGAGAAAACTATTTACACGGGAGAACTCCCAACAAGCAAAAGAAAAAAAATGAGAAATCTTTTTGGGTTTTCTTTTAATACTACGAACTAACAAACAAGAAAGAATAACCGAAAAGAAGCGAGAAATATTTTGGGGTTTTTGAAGTTTTTCAAACTCACAAAGAAGAAAGCGAGAATAAAATAAACATGGATATACAATGAAAAAGTATGAACACCGACAACTGAAATGAATGTGTGAACATGAATGTAATGTCGGTGAGAGATACGTACTCCCCCGGGCTTAGGCTTTTGGCCTAGCTTGGTCTACTTCCATGGCTATCCCGGATAATAATCGAAGTAGTAGCTCGTTGAGGCGTTCTGAGCTGCCTCCTCAGCCAGACGGGCAGCCTCAACTGCCGCATTGTACTCGTGCACCTCGCTCTCATGAAGAAAGTATCTCTGTTTGTTCTGAAAATCAAAGAGGACAGGAGTAGGCAAAATGACAAACACAAAACGATATTTATCGAATATCAAGTTATAATCATAATTGCAAGTGTTACGCTTAATGAACTCATGGTTCTGCATTGCCTCAAAATTCAAATATTTATCAGGTAAAAGAGGATCATTAGGCCTGGGCGAGACCCCTAGCCTTGTAGCTACCCGTGAGGCATAAATTCCTCCATATAAATCACCATTACCCGAGTTGCGGTGTAACCTACGTGCAACAATGGCCCTAAGATTATAATGTCTGCTACCCATTAAAGCAGCGTGAATAAGGCTCAAGTCAGGGGCACAAAGTGCACTACAGTCTTGTTTACCAACAATGCATTTACCATTAAAGAGTGCAAAGTAATGAATAGCGGGAAAGTGAATGCTCTTTATCCTAGCCTGCGTAACTCCCCTATTCTCACCATTGCAAAGACTATTGAGTAATAGTTCATAATCAGATTGTCGCGGTTCACTAAGTGAACCCCAAAATGGAATTTTGCATGCATCACGAAACTCTTCTAGAGACATAGCATAAGATATGTCATAGAGATGAAATAAAACTCTAGAAGTGCGCGGATGATATTCAAAGTTTTGGGTGAATGAATGAGTGAGGTTGTAGTGCTGCGGTGGCTTATCTGCGATGAAGGAAGAGAGCTCAGTGTTGTGAATATACTGGTCAAATTCTTCCTAATTAATGCCTGACCTAGCATGAACTCAGTGCACGGCCATCGACACGATTTTGCTTCAGCACCTCGCACCGAACTTGCCCTTGGTTCAACATATGATTGACGGGCTGGGCTTTCACTCGATGATGCCTCGGCGGACCTCCTCCTTGAGGAACTCCTTCTGAAAATGTTCATGTTCCTATGAACAAATTTCTGAAAAATTTTGGACCATAAAAAATATGTCAACAAAACTTCACAAGATTGATAGCAACTACTCATACAAGTGCCTAGAGGCTATATCAAGCATTCAAACTACTTAGAACTCAAGCAATTTAACATGCAAGCTCATTTTCAGTAGCACCAATAGCAGCAATTTATGCAAAATATAATCCACTAAAGCAAAAACTAATTGGAGCAATGGGAGAGTCACATACCAAGGAGCAATCCCTCAAAACAGTTTCGGAAACGGAGCTCCGAGCAAAGAGATCGAAAATCTCAGGTCTGGGAGCAAGAACACGAGAGAGAGAGAGAGAGCTACAATTTTTTTTTCTGGAGGTAGGAGATGAAGTGGGTTGAATGGATAAGTGAGTGGGTCCCTGTGGGACCCACAAGGCACTTTGGCGTGCCCTGGGGGGGTGGCCGCGCCCTGCTGCCTTGTGGGCAACAGGTGCACCCCCCTGGGTTGTTTTCAGTGCCAAAAATTCTTATATATTCCAGAAAAAATCATGTTAAAACTTTATTGCATTCTGAGCACTTTTATTTTTGGGCCATTTTTTATTGCATGGGTAATTCAGAAAGCAGGATAATCATGGCATTTTATTTAATTAAACTAGAAATAATAGAGAGCAAAAGGTAGGTACAGAAAGTTGTGCTTACTAAATTCATCAACCACATGCCCTTCAGAAAGAATCCATTAATAAGGTTGATCAAGTCTTATTATCAACTATTTTTGAGTGACATGAAACCGAAGAATTTTCGTATAACACTAAGTTACCTCAACGGGGATATGCATCTCCCCAACAATAAGAAATTCATATTTCTTTTTGACAGTAGGAAGAGAAAATTTCAAATCCCCAATAGTGATTATCGAAACCTTTTCAATACAGTTGATACCATTCACTGAAGTTTGTTTCTTCGGGAAATAAACCGTATGCTCATTAACATTGACATGAAAAGTGACATTGCTTTTGTTGCAGTCAATAACAGCCCCTGCAGTATTCAAAAAGGCTCTCCCAAGGATAATTGACATATTGTCGTCCTCGGGCATATCAAGTATAACAAAGTCCGTTAAAATAGTAACATTTGCAACAACAACAGGCACATCCTCGCAAATTCCAATAGGTATAGCAGTGGATTTATTAGCCATTTGCAAAGATATTTCAGTAGGTGTGAGCTTATTCAAATCAAGTCTTCTGTATAGAGAGAAAGGCATAACACTAACACCGGCTCCCAAATCACATAAAGTGGTTTTGACGTAACTTCTTTTAATGGAGCATGGTATAGTAGGTATTCCTGGATCTCCTAACTTTTTAGGTACTCCACCCTTAAAAGAATAATTTGCAAGCATGGTGGAAATTTCAGCTTTAGGTATCCTTATTTTATTAGTGACAATATCTTTCATGTATTTCGCATAAGGAGACATTTTCAACATATCAATCAAGCGAGTGCGCAAAAAGACAGGTCTAAGCATTTCAACAAAGCGCTCAAAGTCTTCATCATCCTTATTTTTAGATGGTTTAGTAGGAAAAGGCATAGGTTTTTGAACCCATGGTTCTCTTTCCTTTCCATGTTTTTTAGCAACAAAGTCTTTTTTATCATACCTTTTATTCTTAGGAGGTGGATTATCAAGATCAACAACATGTTCTATTTCTACATCATTATCTGGTTGAGCATCAACATGAACAACATCATTTTCATTATCATTATCACTAGGTGTATGTTCATTACCAGATTGTGTCTCAGCATCAGAAATAGAAGCATCATTATGATTCTCCGGAGGCTTTTCCCCCTCAGGTTCACTAGAAGCATGCAAAGTCCTATCATTTTTCTTCTTCTTTTTCTTCTTAGATGGACTAGGTACATCAATATTATTTTTTTGAGAATCTTGTTCAATTCTTTTAGGATGACCTTCAGGATACAAGGGTTCCTGAGTCATTCTACCTCCTCTAGTAACAACTCTAACAGCATGATCATTCTTTTTATTATTCATCTCGTCAAGCAAATCATTTTGCGACCTAGCAATTTGTTCTAGCTGAGTTTGAACCATAGAAGCATGTTTACTCAAGCATTTAACATCATTAGCAGTTCTAAACATCAAGTTACTCAAGCATTCAATCATGATGGCATTCCGTTTTAGTTGATTGCTAACATACATATTAAAGTGTTCCTGTTTAATGATGTAATTATCAAATGCATACAGGCATTGACTAGCAGATTTATTATACGAAATATCACCTTCATCAAATCTAGTGAGAGAATTTACCTCCACTACCTGTGTCGGGATGTCGAGCCCATGTATTTCTTCAATATGTGGTAAATTCTTAACATCTTCAGCTTTAATACCTTTTTCCTTCATAGATTTCTTAGCTTCTTGCATATCTTCTGGAATGAGGAATAGAATACCTCTCTTCTTCGGAGTTGGCTTAGGTGGTGGTTCAAGAAGTGTCTACTCATTATCATTCTTCAATATATCATTCAATAGTTCTTCAGCCTGCCCAACAGTTCGTTCCCTGAAAACACAACCAGCACAACTATCTAGGTAGTCCCTAGAAGCATCGGTTAGTCCATTATAAAAGATATCAAGTATTTCATTCTTCTTAAGAGGATGATCAGAGAAAGCATTAAGTAATTGGAGAAGCCTCCCCCAAGCTTGAGGGAGATTCTCTTCTTCAATTTGCACAAAGTTAAATATTTCCTGTAAAGCAGCTTGTTTCTTATGAGTAGGAAAATATTTTTCAGAGAAGTAATATATCATATCCTGGGGACTACGCACACAACTTGGAGCAAGAGTATTAAACCATTTCTTAGCATCACCCTTTAATGAGAAAGGAAACAACTTAAGAATATAGTAATAGCGAATTTTTTCCTCATTAGCAAATAGGGTGGAAATATCATTCAACTTAGTAAGGTGTGCCACAACAGTTTTAGTTCGATAACCATGAAAAGGATCAGATTCAACCAAAGTAATTAACTCAGGATCGACAGAGAATTCATAATCCTTATCAATAACGAATATGGGAGAGGTGGCAAACTTAGGATCATATTTCATTCTCTCCCTCATAGATTTTTCTTTTATTTCAGAGAGCAATTTTATAACCTCATCTCTATCATTACAAGCAAGAATGGCTCTAGCCGTCTCCCTATCAAAGACATGTTCATCAGGTGATTCAACTCTAGTAGGAGGGATAGGCATAATAGGTGAATCATAGTTTTCAAGAGTTTCAACATTTTTAGCATTCTCAATTTCTTTAGCTTTAGCAAGTTGTTCATAAAGAAATTCACCAAGCGGCACGGTATTATCAAGCATAGTACTAGCATCATCATAAGTATCATTCATAGCAGAAGTAGTATCATCAATAACTTGCGACATAGCAGAAGTAGTATCATCAATAACTTGCGACATATCAGAATGAATAGCAGGTGGTGGTGTCACAAGCTTACTTCAAACGGAAGGTGAATCAAGTGCGGAGCTAGATGGCAGTTCCTTACCTCCCCTCGTCTTAGAGGGAACGATCTTGGTCTTAGCGTCTTTCAGATTCTTCATAGTGATCAACAAATATAAATCCCAAGTGACTCAACAAATAGAGCTATGCTCCCCGGCAACGGCGCCAGAAAAAGGTCTTGATAACCCACAAGTATAGGGGATCGCAACAGTTTTCGCGGGTAGTATTTCACCCTGATTTATTGATTCGACACAGGGGAGCCAAAGAATATTTGCAAGTATTAGCAGTTGAGTTGTCAATTCAACCACACCTGGAGATAAAATATCTGCAGCAAAGTATTTAGTAGCACAGTAATATGATAGTTTTGATAGCAGTAGCAACAGTAACACTATTAACGGTAACAGTAACAGTAGCAGTTTTGTAACAAGTGTAAAGCAGTAGCAACAAAGTAACTTAGCAGAAACCAATATGAGAAAGTCGTAGGCATTGGATCGGTGATAATAATTATGTTGGATGATATTCATCATATAACAGTCACAACCTAGGGCGATACACAATAGCTCCAATTCATCAATGTAATGTAGGCATGTATTCCGTATATAGTCATACGTGCTTATAATAAGAACTTGCATGACATTTTTGTCCTACCCTCCCGTGGCAGTGGGGTCCTTAAGGAAACTAAGGGATATTAAGGCCTCCTTTTAATAGAGAACCGGAACAAAGCATTAGCACTTAGTGAATACATGAATTCCTCAAACTACAGCAATCATCGAAAAGAATCCCAATTATTGTCACCTTGGGGTATGCGGATCATGACACGTAATAGGTGCATATAACTTGCAAGATAGATCAAGAACACAAATATATTCATGAAAACATGAAGGGTTCAGATCTGAAATCATGGCACTCGGGCCCTAGTGACAAGCATTAAGCATAGCAAAGTCATAGCAACATCAATCTCAGAATATAGTGGATACTAGGGATCAAAGCCCTAACAAATTGACTCGATTACATGATAAATCTCATCCAACCCATCACCGTCCAGCAAGCCTATGAAGGAATTACTCACGCCCGGTGGTGAGCATCATGAAATTGGTGATGGAGGATGGTTGATGATGACGACGGCGTCGAATCCCCCTCTCCGGAGCCCCGAACGGACTCCAGATCAGCCCTCCCGATGAAGAACAGGAGGTGGCGGCGGCTCCGTATCGTAAAACGTGATGAAATTTCTTCTCTTAATTTTTTTGTCGGGGAAAGAGAATTTATAGCGTTGGAATTAGGTCAGACGGCCACTTGTGGGCTCCACAAGGCACCACGGCGCGCCCTAGGGGGGGTCACGCCCTGCTGCCTTGTGAGCAGCAGGTGGCCCCCCTTCTGTTGATTCTTGCGCCAATAATTTTTATATATTCCATAAAAATTCTCCAAAAAGTTTTGTCCAAATCCGAGAACTTTGATTTCTGCACAAAAACAACACCATGGCAATTCTGCTGAAAACAACGTCAGTCCGGGTTAGTTTTATTCAAATCATGCAAATTTGAGTCCAAAACAAGAGCAAAAGTGTTTGGAAAACTAGATACGACGGAGACGTATCAAGATACTCTCAAATTATTGGTTCACTCATGTATCTAGCGAGCGCAACGAGGCCTGACATCGCGTTTGCTGTGAGCAAACTGAGCCGGTTTGTTTCCAAACCGGGTGATCTTCATTGGCATGCTATTGAAAGAGTTATGCGCTATCTGAAAGGTACTATGAACTATGGACTTCACTATACCGGATACCCGTCGGTACTTGAAGGGTATAGTGATGCGAATTGGATCTCTGATCCTGATGAGATGAAGGCCACAACTGGGTATGTGTTTACTCTTGGAGGTGGTGCTGTTTCCTGGAAGTCTTGCAAGCAAACAATCTTAACGAGATCGACAATGGAAGCAGAATTAACAGCATTAGACACATCCGGTGGCGAAGCAGAATGGCTTCGAGATCTTTTGATGGACTTGCCAGTGGTTGAGAAGCCGGTTCCGGCCATCCTTATGAACTGTGACAATCAAACAGTTATTGTCAAGGTGAAGAGTTCAAAGGACAACATGAAGTCCAACAAACACATAAGAATGAGATTGAAAGCTGTCAGAAAATTAAGAAACTCCGGAGTGATAGCGTTGGATTACGTCCAAACGGCTAAAAATCTGGCAGATCCCTTTACTAAAGGGCTATCACGTGTTGTGATAGATAATGCATCGAGGGAGATGGGTATGAGACCCACATGAGTTGCCATGGTAGTAACCCAACCTATGTGATCGGAGATCCCGTGAAGTAGGACCTGGGGAAACAAGCCAGTGGTGAACTGAGGAGAGTAACTTTATTAACCCACTCCGTTGGAGATGCAATACTCTCGAAAACTGTATGGTAGGTTGACTACTGTCTTAATGTGTTCCATGGCTTATATATATAAGCAAGATGCTGTCCTACAGAGCGATCTTTGGAGGAACACACCTATATGAGCCCGACTGCTGGTCACAGTCTATGAGATTGGGGTGATCTCTAGCAAGCTCATGAATAGGCCAGGAGTGTGACTAATATGCTCCACCCGAGGGGTCAGCCTTCGGCAGTCTAGTACTAGTAAGACATGTGGTGAAACTTCTTTACGCCAAACTGATAATTCAAGGCATAGTCCATTGTTCAGTTGTGAAAGAGTGTAGCTACTTGCTCTAGGTGGAGTTCAACCTTAACCGGTCTCCACTGAAATACTGGTATATCAAAACAGTGTGTGGAACAAAGGACAAAATGGGCCCTTGAGATCTGGTCGGGGATTGTTGAAATATGAGTTGGGCCTACGGCCCATCTAACAATTTCAGAAAATCTAAAAGGGGCCATGTGGGATTATATGGCACTAGGTGTGGTGGGAAGTTTAGTCCCATACCGCTAGTGGAGAAGGAGTTGAACCTCCTCATAAGGGATTCTCTTCCACATGCTATTGGAGCTTGAGAAGAGAAGTGGTTCCCGCGTGCTCCTCCTCCCCCGCCCGCCTCGTCACGACGCGTCGCGTCGCGGGTTGCGGGATTGAGCCGAGCCGAGCTCACACCTATGCGCTTCTTTTTGCCGGTCAGGAATGGAGTGTCTTTGACAGATGGGGCCATGATCTGAGACGTCAGATCGTGGCGCGCCTATATATGTAAGGCGCTGCGAACCCTAGCCGTCACGCGAAACAGATCGCATCTGCCTCCACGCCCACGTCGTTCCACTGCTGCTGCCGCCGGCGACTCCATCCCGTTCACCGCGTACACGGTTGACGGGAGAGCAGGCCTCCGAAACCCCGCCTCTCCGGATCCTATACAGGAGATGGGCGATTAGGTTTTTGGGGAGCGACTACGCGACTGCTCGTCTCCGTTCGTCTGCTTCCTCTACGTCCGCATCGCTTTCGTCATCACCATGTCCACCGACGCCGAACGTGCCGCCGCTGAGAAGCTGGAAGCCGACAAGAAGGCCGCCGAGGCCGCTGCTGCGGCGAGGGATAAACATGTTATACCCTCCAATCGGTCAGGCCGAGGCCGCTGCTGCCGCCGCCGCCGCGGCCTCTGCGTGGCCGATTGGAGGGTATAACATGTTTATCCCTCGCCTGTTAATTTCTGTCTTAGCTGTACTAGCTATGTGCGTAGATGTTTCTACTATATGTGTAGTACATGCTAATCTGGTTCATAATCAGTATGTCAGTAATTTAGTCAATGTCATGCTAGTGATTTATTCATGGATTAAATTAATCGGAAAATTGCCTATTTACTCAGCAACAT
Source organism: Elymus sibiricus (assembly GCA_039707655.1). NCBI lineage: Eukaryota > Viridiplantae > Streptophyta > Magnoliopsida > Poales > Poaceae > Elymus > Elymus sibiricus. The sequence goes on along the minus strand of CM077664.1, from coordinate 297,778,611 downwards.
CGGAGATATGCATGCTGTCCACGGACTATTACATTCCTCCATTCAGCACTCAGCAGCATGGCCACAGGCTAGGGTTACATAAAACTATCATTTTTTCTAATTTCTCAAAAAACTACCACAATTTTGGTTCGTTGTTCCAAAAAACCCAAATGACTGTGATTTAAATTGATCCGGTTTATAACAGGTCGGGCCCGCTCCTAAACATATCGTTTGTTGACTGTTTGTTTGACCGTTAACTTACATATAGGGCCCATCCGTAAGCTCTCTCTTCCTTCTCTCCCTCTCCTTCCCTTATCTCTTTCCCACGTGAGCCATGGCTGGCACGCCACGGCCGGTGCCGCCACAGCCAGACAGCACCGCCACGGCTGGCTTGCTACTCGGGAACAGGGCGGCGAAGCACGATGGCGCAAGGAGCCGCAAGGAGCAGCAGCAAGCAGCAACGACAAGGTGCTAGCGGCGGGCAACAAGCAGCAACAGCACAGCCGCGACGCAAGCAGCAGCAGCTAACGGGCGGAGCAAGTAGCAGCACAACCACGGTGCAAGCAGCAGCAGCGGCGTGCCAAGGCAGCGTGGTGGCAAGCAGCGGCACGGCAAGGCAGCGCGACAAGCAGTAGTGAGGCGGCTAGCAGCAGCGCGGCAACCAACAGCAGCACGGCCGGCCACCACCATGGCCGGCGCTGCCACGGCCACAGGGACCCAATTGCTTTTTATAAAAAATACAGGGGCCCGATTGCTTTTAAAAAAATTTGGCCCCACCTGTCATAGCCTGTCAACGACGGTCAACCTGACGAGTGGACCCGAGTTGTCATAATCACACTTAAAGTTAACCAACAAAGTCATCTGTGTGACATGATAGTTTTTTTAAACAACGAACCAAAGTTGTGTTAGCTATTTGAGAAATTAAAAAAAGTGGTAGTTTTCCATAACCCTAGCGTGTAATGTGGTAGTTTTTTCTATTACTCGAAGGGATACCGAGAACGGCTACAGTTCCTGTTCCAGGCAGAGGTTCAGAGTGCAGGGGCGAATGGTAAAATTTCTCCCTTTTTCTGAATTTTTATAGTATATAGGAAACAGCGGCTCTCTTGTACATATGGCGGCACTTTATTTTCTCTGTTATGCTGTCTGAAGCTGCTGATGCTCCTGCTTATGTTAATAGATAGTTTTGTCAGAGCGAACGTAGTAATACCTACGTTTGAGATAAAGTTGTAGGTTGTAGAGTTTCCTTCTCTGGATTCTGCGATGTAATTTACTTATTTATTTTATGTTTTAGTTGTAGCCAACCGCATCTAATCTTGCGATTCCCTTTTATAATGTTGAAATAAAGACATATTTTTTGTCAGATAAATAATTTGCATATCAGTAACTGATTTTCTTGAGTAATCTTTGTTTCATATCACTAAGCTTAATCTCCATTAGACAATCTTGTTGAACTAACAAATGGCTACATTATATTTTCTTATATTTGATGTAAATGATGCAAAGAAATACTTTTAAAAGGTAAATAATAGAGTGTTTTTCTTACGCTTGAAAGGAATGGGAAATAAAGTATTCATGGTTTTTTTGTGAATACGCAAAGCTTGCGTATCATTTCATTGATAGAAGGAATAGAATGAGTACACCGGGGATACAACCAGGGGCGGAGCTACAGGGTGGCCAGGGTGGGCCGCGGCCCACCCTGGGGTTTTGGATAAGCCTATATACCTATGGATCTTTAACTGGGCCAGAGGAAAAAATGGCCCAAAAAAACTTAGTTGTTGACCCATGGAAGAACGCAGCCCAGGCCACGCCCTCGTCATGTCGTCCACATCGAGCCAGGGGGACAGCCGCCTCATCCCGACGCCCTCCCAGAGTCGTGCGGTCGTGCGTTGCCTCGCCCTTGTCGGCTTGCTGTCGCCCTCGCCGGTCGCCGGTCGACGGCCGGATCCCATCCATCGAGGAGGATCCCGCATCTCCTTCCCACCCCCCCTGTGAGCTGTGTGAGCCCAGCGGCCCCTGCCCCTGCTCTGCGCCGCTGCGCGGCTGCACCCATGCCCCCGTCCGCCTGACGCCCCTGCAAAGCCGGCGGCGGCCGCCTAGTGCCTCAGTCCGACGGTAGCAAGTCACCCCGATTTAAGCTATCAAATACCCAATTTATGATTTAGGGTTTGTTTTTTCTGTGCTATGCTATTGTGTAGATGAACTGAACACATGCATAATTTTGCATATAATTTCTGCCCCAAATAGCTTTTTTAATGGAAAGTAATTCTTATTGCAGAATTGTACTATGGTCCATGTAGTATGTACTATGTAGTCTTCATTATCCAAAACTTAGACTTAATTGAGAATTTTGTGTGTTCGTAAGACTATATTGGACTATTTCTATGTGATATGGGTAATTAGTATTTCTTGTCAAAACAAATTTTGAGGGGCGGACCACCCTGTTCTCAAATGCTAGATCCACCACTGGATACAACACATTACACGAACGCAGACAGGCGCGAATATGGTGCCCGAAGCAGAAAGATAAGGGATGCTCGGCCCGAACAGAGGAAACAACGCAACTAGAACCAACCCAACCCGAACCAAGAGCGGCAATGCCGAACCAGCAATAAGCCTCAACATCACCAAGCCAACACCGGGGACACCGCGAGCGAGCAAGATAGCGCCTTCAAGAAGGAAGACGACGTCAAGACGTCTTCGCCATCCGGTCTAGAGCAGTCGGACCTAGGGTTTCCCCCGAGCTCGAAGAGGGGCTCAACTAAAGGCCATGGCAGCGCCTTCAAGAAGAAAAGACGACACCCGCGGGCGCCGCCGCTGCCAGCACTAGCAAGCAGAGCAGAGATTTCTCCCTGGCCAGAAGCTGAGCAATCCCATAGCCGCCGGGTATGGAATCTTGGATGAGGAAGCCAACGCTGGCCGAAACCACCAGGCTGGAAGGGGGTAGGTGGGGCTACACCTGCCGCCGGAGAGTGGCACCGCCTACGGGTCTACGAGCATCGGATCTTGCAAAAGGAGGAGGGTTTAAGGCGTACAGGGTAGGGTCGGCGACGAGGCAGAGACCACCGCGAGGGGAGACGACGGCTACCGGCGACGAGGGCAAGCTAGGACTGGAGGGACGAAGATCCTAGCTTCTGTGGCCGTAGCCGTCAGGACATCGGCGAGCCAAGCAAGCTGGAAGGGACGCAACTGCTAGGCGCCGAGGCCGAAGCCGCCTGAGAGAGAACGCCGACAAGCCTAGGACACCGGAAAACGCGGGTACGAGGCCGCCGGGGCTGAGCAGCACCAGCAAGGACCCGTCACGGGGTGCCCCGCGCCTGCCAAAACCACTGAAGCCTCGCCACTGCCGCATGAAAGCAATCACCTTGGCTCGAGGGGGAGGAAGTGTCGCCGAAGAGGAGAGAGGAGGGGGCTTGCACGAGGCAGGCCGTACGCATCCCGCAACCCGGCGCAAGTCCCGCGCCCAGCCATGGCCAGCAGCTGCACCAGGGGCTGGCCGGGCCGTGCCGCCGGTGGGAGGGGGAGCTGCAGGGATGGCCAGGGCACGACACATCCACCGCCGGACCGGCAGGGGTGGGGGCAACAGCTGGAGGGGGTGGGGGTGGGGGCGCCCGTGACTGCCATGAATGGAACTCAGCGACGGATGGCAAGCCCGAGCCGCGCAGGGGGCAGACCGACGAGGGGAGGCCGGATCCGGCCTCACAGCACGGCCAGGGCGTACCCGCAGCCCCGCCGAATCAGCAGGCAGCCGCCGCGCGGCGGGGGGGGGGGGGGGGGCAGGGGCGGAGCTAGGATGAAAAACAAGAGGGGGCAAAGATGTACATGATTTTTACATTATAATGTATACACATGGATATTTGATACAATTTGCTACCTTTTTAACATGGAAATCAGAATAGAATAATAAGAGAACTAAACCTAGGTCTCACGGATTACCTTGATATTGATCAGTAGAGCTTCTTCCTTAGGGATGGCAAGCCGGCCGGCCGGTTTGTGCAGTGCGCAGACGGCAGATCATCGCTATCGGCCGAGGGGCATCGTATAATCGTGTATCTACAGGGCAGTAGAGCCGCAGGCGGCGGCGCGGGGGCTTCTGGTCGTCAACGGGGTCACGCGAGCACAGGCGACGAACACGCTCGCGAAGACTTAGGTTTCTAGCGAATTGAGAACCATCGTACGCACGAGGCCTGCTCGCCTGCTCGTCATTCTCGCTAGATGGGTAGCTGGGCTTTAAAATTACAACAGAAAATAAAGCAGTGGGGGCAAATATCTCGGCCTGAGTGGGGGCAACGCTGAATATCCTGGGCCTAGGTGGGCCAAAAAAACGAGTGGGGGCATTCGCCCCCACAGTGATGCACGTAGATTCGTCCCTGGGGGGGGGGGGGGGGGGGGGGGGGTGTCGTGGCGCGGGGAGGTGATGGAGCGCGCGGGGTGGTGGTGGAGCACGCGGGGAGCCAGATCCGCCCCGCCGCCACCTTCATGGGGTCCGGCGCGGAAAGAACCCGATTGTTTCCATCTTTCATTTAGCTTGGCCACTACTACCAAACGGGTAGTAACGATGTCTAACCCTTCATTGTCCATGTTAAAATGAGGTGCTTAGTGGATGACCATCCCGTGAAACCGATCGCAGTTGTGGTCACACTTTTGTTACCAATGCCATACATCAGTATTGTTGGTCTTCTACCACCGTTAATAATACGACAAACCGAATGCTCCATCATGTGTAACCGTTGATGCCGAGAACCATGAGTTTAAGAGGAGGCGACACACGATGCGTGTAGCAGGAGACAGTTTGAGCATTTGCAATTGTCGTAGAGAAACAATTTGATTGCTTATTGTCTTTATATACTGTTCTGCTCCGTCAACGCACGGGCATCCAACTAGTATAATACAAAGAGTAGATTTCACTCATGAATTTAGAACGGCGCATCAAACTCTTGTGTGAATACACAAGTTCGTGCCCGCCTTCCATATCAAACTTATGCTTCGATTTCCGTCTCACGCTCACTGAGTATAGCATAGCAGCTCAGGACGACGGCTGCTCCGCGGCTGCCGAAGATTCCGCCTCTAAGGTGGGTGAATCAGAAGGCGTCTCCTCGGGCGCGGCCGCTTGCACAACAGGGGGGCTTGACTGGACCGAGAATGCCGCGGCGGCCGGCTGGAACTTGGCGACGTAGTAGCTGAGAGGCGGGCCGGAGTATTCCGTGGTCTGCACGGGCGGCTGGTTCTTGCTCACCTGGATGAGGATGGACGCCGCCCCGGCGACGAAGATGAGGGCCAGCCCGCCCGTGAGCGCCGCGGTGTTCTCAGACCCATCGGACGACGTCCCCGCCGTGCCGGAGCTGATGGCACTCTCCGCCACGTACACCGCCGGCTGCGCGCGCGCGATTACACCGTCAGTTTGAGATGCCGAGAAGAAGGAAGACGAGGCCAGAAAAATTAATAGGTAGGAAGTAGGTTGTGCGTACCTCGATGGAGTAGATGTTGGTCTGGCCGGCGGTGTCCTTCTCGACGAGGCCGGTCCATCCTTTCTTCTTGGGAGGGAAAGTCCCCACGACCTTGGTCCTCTCCTCCGCCAGCCACTCCACGCTCAGGCTCCCGACCTGCGCAGGCATATCCAAGTTCAGATAACAGCAGCAACAACAACAACAGCAAGACACGATTAGCTAGATAGGTCCCGTACCTCCTTCTCCGGCGCGCACTCCACGTCGTTGCACTCGGAGTCGTCCGGAGACGAAGAAGCATTGCAGGACAGTGTCAAGAACCTGTTGCCGCCGGTGATGCCTCCTCCTCCTCGCGGAATCGTGGCCTGCTGGGGCTTGCTGCTCCTCAGGAGCACGCAGCTGCTTGCAGAGAGCATGGATTGGGCAGGGCAAGCCATCTTCGTCTTCTCTCAATTCTCTCAGACTCGCTCGCTCTGGCCTTACACACACCAGAAAACGAGTGAGTGCGAGGATATGGCTGTGGACTCGGGAACACCACAGAATTGCAAGGTACTCGTGGCCTCGGGGGCTTTTGTGGAGATATTTGTTTTTCTTTTGGCTTTTCCTCTGCGCCTAGCTGCGTGTGGATGACCAGGCGTCCACGTTCTCTTGCTGGTTGCTACGGAATTTTCTCTGGTCCGGTAGGTAATTTGGTGGAGACTGGCTCTAAATCTCTTCATCGTACGCGTCCGTTCGCATTGCTCCTAGCGGTCGGCCCATCGGCTCTCGTGTGCGTATGCTCGGCTTCAAACGTTCTGGTCGAACAACGCCACGTCCGGAAAGACCATTTTTTTTACCATTACACACACACACACGCACGCATGCACGCTGTAGCTAAATACTGTTGGAGATCCTAGCTATTAGCCTAGTAGCAGCGCAGGTCCACCATGCAGAAAACCCTCGGGCGACAGGGGAGGCGATAGTTAGGGTCAATGCTAGGGTTAGGGTTTCTCTTAGGGGGTGGTGTCTACTCCGGTAGCCTGTGAGTCCGCGACGGCGCTGATTCTGGGGAGGATCGGCGGCGAGTGTGCATATCTACTATGGAGAAGCCATGGCGGATCGCGGAGGAAGCAGAGGCGTTGCGACCCTGAAAAAGTTGTCCACTCCAAACGTGAAGGCGGGCTACTGGGAAATTCTCGGAGGAAGCAGCGAGCCTCTCGGCACATCTGGGTGAGATGATCTTGACAGAGAAAGAACAAGAGGGACTAATCTTTGAGGAACCAGGCCCGGAGCAAGCCCATGTTACGAGGTGGTCGGTGGTGGGCAAAGTGTGCTCGCCGCACCTGCTCAATATACATGTGCTAGAGAGAACCATGCAGAGGGCTTGGGGGTTGCATCGTGAAGCACAGTTGAAGGATATAGAGAGTAAATATTTGTGGTTCGGTTTGGAAGTGAAGGTGATCGGAAACACGTGTTGAGTAATGGACCATGGTAGTTTGATTTCAATGTTATAGTCATCAAGGATTACGAAGGAAATATTCGGCCATTGGAGATGGTCTTTGATACTATTGAAGCATGGGTTCGAGTAGCTGATCTCTCATTGGCAAGCGGTGTGAAGATTTTGGTAAAACTCTTGGGAACTGGATAGGGGAAGTGGTTCGAGTTGATGTTGATAAAGATGGAATGGCTCGAGGGAAATATCTTCGTCTTCGTGCCAGAATTTATGTGTATGAGCCATTGGTGCATCGTTTCTGGCTCAGATTTCACAGGAAGATCGAGTCTGGACATGGTTTGGCTTCTGCTATGAACGGATCTCTTACTTCTATTTCGAATGTGGGATACTGGTACATGTCGATGGAGTTTGTGAGCTGCTAGTCGACACTTCCAGCCAATGGGAAAGTGCCTTTGTGCTTCCCCTAGATGTAGCATTGCACAAAAGAGTAACTCCCACAGGGGAGCTACCAGCAGCAATAACAACAAGGGGAGTTCATGGACTGGAGGTAGTGACCGTGGTGGCGAGGGCATGCTACTATTCGAGATATACTTGCTAAGCGGAGCGGAACCTTTACCACGAATTTACCCTGTTGGTCGACTTCCGCATTGGCGGTGGGCTTGGTCCTGACCACGAAGAATTGTGCAGCCCAAACAAGGAGAAGCATATGAGAGATGGACGTGATGCAAAGGGCCTATGGGAAAAGTTAGAGAACAAGAGGAAGAAGGACCTGAAACACGAGCTAAAGCAGCGTCAGACTATTAGAGCTCAAGAGTTTGAACGCAGGTCTGGCCAAAGGGGGTAGCAGGTTCAGCCAGCACCGGGTTCTTGCGGGAGGGTGACAGATGAAGTGGTACATACGTGCGGAGGCCTAGGATGGACTATGACGATTCTCTAAGCTGGAGGCAAGTGTATTAAGAGAAACCAAGAGATAGAAAGAGGAGACCGAAATATCTATGGGTGGCGAAAGGAGACCCGGACAGGCAGGTTACACATGATGCGTTCATTCATGATATGAGGCAAAAACATCCTTGGTATTTGACCACATCTCTGAGAAGGACAATGTATCGGTAGACCCTGTGGCACAGGGCCATTGGGACAAATGAATATATTGGTCTGGAACTATCGAGGACTGGGATTGGACACGAAAGTTGGTGAGCTTAGGGACCTGATTAGGTCATACCACCCAGCGGTGGTGTTTTTGAGTGAAACAAAAAAGAAATCAAGGGTGATGGAGAAGTTAAAGTGAGTCTTGGTTTTAGAGAAGGGTTGGAGGTGAATTATGTATGCAGAAGTGGAGGGATTGCTCTTTGATGGACGGATAGTGTGCAGGTCACGGTTAGGCCTTGGTGCCAATATTTTTTAGATGCAATGATTGTTTTGGAGGGGAAGACCTATAGATTCACTGGTTTCTATGGGGAACCCCGGACTGAGCTAAGACAAAAATCGTGGGATTCCATAAGATACTTGAGGAGGCAGGATAGCCAACCGTGGATCTGTGTAGGAGATTTTAATGAAGCTCTGTGTCAATCCGAGCAGGCACGGGGGAGGACCCAAGGAGCTTTTCAAAAATGGATGACTTTCGAGAATGCTTAGCAAACAATGGTCTAGCGTGCCTAGGATATTCGGGGTACCTGCACACGTGGTATAATAAACGAGAAGGAGAGGAGAATGTCCAAGTCAGGTTGGACTGGGCCAAATGCAATTATGGGTTCCTTGAACTATTCCCAGACACAACTGTTGAACATGTGATTACGGAGAAGTCGGACCAGGTTGCGTTGGTTATCCATGTGAGGGGGATAGCTCATTGATACGTCTCCAACGTATCTATAATTTTGGATTGTTCCATGCTATTATAGTATCAATCTTGGATGTTTATTATGCAATTATATATCATTTTTTGGGACTAACCTATTAACCTAGTGTCAGTTGCTGTTTTTTTTGCTTGTTTTTGCCTATTCAGAAAATCAATATCAAACAGAGTCCAAACGGAGAAAAAACTTTGGATTAATTTTTTCTGGACTAGAAGGGACCCTCGAAGCTTCGGGAGAAGACCAGAAGAGTCACGAGGGATCCACAAGCTCGGGAGGCGCGCCCCCCAGGCTTGTGGGCCCCTCGTGGCATCTCTTGACATAATTCCGCCACTATAAATTCTCAAATATTTCCAATATACCAGAGAGCCACCTCGAATAACTTTTCCGCCGCCGCAAGCTTCCGTTCTTCCGCGATCCCATCTGGAGGCCTTTTCCGGCAATCTGCCGGAGGGGGAATTGATCACGGAGGGCTTCTACATCAACCTTGCTGCCCTTCCGATGATGTGTGAGTAGTTTACCACAGACCTACGGGTCCATATCTAGTAGCTAGATGGCTTCTTCTCTCTCTTTGATCTTCAATACCATGTTCTCCTCGATGTTCTTGGAGTTCTATCCGATGTAATCTTCTTTTGTGGTGTGTTTGTTGGGATCCGATGAATTGTGGGTTTATGATCAGATTATTCATGAGAAATATTTGAGTCTTCTCTGAACTTATTTATGCATGATTTTTATAGCTTTGTATTTCTCTCGAATCTATCCGTTTGGTTTGGCCAACTAAATTGATTTATCTTGCAATGGGAGAGGTGCTTTGTGATGGGTTCAATCTTGCGGTGCTTGTCGTGGGTGCAAGTCTGACAGTAGTGTGTAGGGGGTATGGATGAGAGGGCAGAGCCTATCTACGGCGCAGTGGTTACACTCGGATTTACGAGTTCAGGCTCCTCAGCGGTGGAGGTAATAGCCCTATGTCTCGGTGCTCTGGAGCTGTTGATTGAGTGTATATGTTACAAAGAATTGCGAACCCTTGGAATGGAGCTGGGGGGGCGACTTATATAGTGTCCGCCAGGCCCCTATGAATGCTGCCATTACCAGGGGTTTATGAGGAGTTTTAAGGGCGCCAGGTAACGGGCGCATTGATTACAATTAATAAGGGGGAGCGCACGTCCTGACCGTTGCGCTCCTGGAGTCCCCTGGTCTTCCTTGGTCGACTGACTGTCAGGTACTCCGAGTGAAATACGCCGGTCGAGTGAACTGCTTCCTTCCGAGTGGTTCATTGAACTCCGAGTGAATGTCAGGTTGTAGAACGTCCGACTGCTGACCTGGCGCTGGGGTCCGGTATAAGGCGTATGGTATCCTAGGGTAGGGTTTGTCGGTCGGACCTGTTACCCTATCCCTAGTACATGCCCTCGTCATTAGCCCCCGAATCGGTCGAGGTTATGCGGGTCGAGTCAAGGCGAATTCTCAGGGGAGTTGAGCGCTACGGGGGAGTTGAGCTCAAGAACTCCTACTGGTCATTAGACGTCCTTGTCTTCGCGCGGCACCTTGACGGATTCTGGACCACATGACGTCTGAGTGAAAGTCTCCATCCGAATGAAATGAGCAATCTCCATCCGAGTGAAATGAGTCATCACATGTTGAGTGAAGGAACGGATCCGAGCGTTTATGGCATGTCTTTAAAGTGAGAGCAATTGGGTTGCTGGACTTCGGATTTCGCGGGATTTGAAACCATATTTGAGCGCACGCGAACGGTTGTGGCGCAGCGAGTGGGGAAAGTGGGGCGTGACGCCTCGATTTTCGCCCCACTTTTCGCCATGTACCGCTGCAACTCCGCCAGCGGGATTTGAGGAGATCTGCGGGCCCGAGAATCGCTGGAGAGGATTGGGGAGCGGAACGGGCGACGACATAAGAGGCCGCTGCGTCGGAGAGGGAGAGAGAGAGAGCAGACCCCCTTTTCTCCAATCTCCCCAGTCCACCCAATCTCTTCCCCAGCAACCCACTCCGCGCGAATCCTCCTCGGTGCTGGAGAGCTCGGCAGCGATGGCGAAGGACAAGACGGCGAAGCTCGAGAGGGCGAAGAAGGCGGCGAAGGGCAAGAAGGCGTCAAGTTCCCGGGTCGCGTCTCCGCGCGGGTGGATCCAAGGCGATTGGCTCCCGCCGACCACCACGGTGGACGACATTAGCGGGCTGGTCGTGGACGGGCTGGTGCGCGACGGGACGTGGAGGCTGCCGGAGGAAGGAGAGATCGAGCCCGCGCCGCGCCCCGGGGAGCGCGTGCTCCTCACCACTCACGTGGAGCGAGGTTTCTCCATGCCACCTCACCCCTTCTTCCATAGTTTTTTGAACTTCTTCGGCGCTCAGCTCCATCATTTGCCTCCGAATGCCATAGTGTACCTCGCCGCGTTCGTTTCCTTGTGCGAGAATTTCTTAGGCTGCCAGCCGCACTGGGGGTTGTTCAAACACATCTTTACGTGTCGATCTCAGTCGGTTAAAAAGGCTGACTCCGACGGAGAGAGGACCCACGTGACCCAGATGTGAGGCGGCTTAGGTATCCAGATGAGGGGCAAGAGTGCGTTCCCCTCCATGTATTTTCCCGATTCGGTTAGGGGTTGGCAGTCGACCTGGTTCTACTGCAATGATCTGCCTTGCTCCGTTTCGTCGACTGGTCTTCCTCCTTACACGACGGAAAGAGTCAAGACCCCTCCCTCGCTGACGATTGATAAGGAGGAGAAGACTGAAGTGGGGATCTTGGTGAGCGCCGTGGTCGGTCTGATTCAGGGCGGAATGACTGGCCTGGATCTTCTGGAGGTCTTCCTCAGTCGGAGGATCCAGCCGCTGCAGGAGCGGGCTTACCCCATGTGGCGCTACACTGGAGCCAATGACTCGACCCGAGTGCATCCGGAAGATGTTGAGGAGAAGATGGTGGAACAGTGGATCAGGTGCATCACCGGCGCACGCGACAACCCGCGAGGGTCGAGACGGATACCGCCCTACGACGCCAATAACCAACCGTTGGAGGTGTGACACGCATTTCCGAGTGAATTACTTATGCACAAATTATCCGAGTGAACTGAATAATCCAAGTGAATTGACTGAACAGGCTGTCTCTGATCTTCGTGTCTTGCAGGAGTTCCAGAAGATGGTCTTGCCTGTGCCGAATGGAGAACACCTCGTCGGGGACGTGGAGAGCGAACATGGCAGTGTCGAAGGCAACTACGTGGAGGACAGCGAGGAGGAGAGCGACGACTCGGAAGAGAGCGACGAGGTCGAGTCTTCCCAGTCTCTGGAACTGTGCTCTGAGCGCCGCTCTAAGCAAACTCATGACCCGAGTGCTGGCCCGGAGATGACGGTGGCTCCGAGTGCTAAGGCTCCGAAGCGCCCTCGGACATTGACGCCGGAGCCGACTGAGAAGACCGCCAAGCAGCCCAAGGTCGCTTCCCCCAAGCCTCGGAAGGCCCTGCCCAGGATCAAGGTCACTGTGCCTGTCGCCTCAACGTGAGTGTCGCATCTTTCTTTCCTGTCTTTGTCAACTTTTGGGCTCTTCTGACCGAGTGAATCTTATGAACCAGAGCTGCAACTTCGACGACGTCCCCCATGCAGATCGACGATGACCGCATCGAAGCCGAGTCGGCAGACGCGGCCACTTCTCAGAAAGGTAACAACAATTTCATTTTTACTTTGATCCATGATCCGACTGAATTGTCTTCATCCGACTGAATTGCGTATTGTGGCTGATCGTGTCGAGTGAATGTAGCACTTGCAGAGATCATCCATGTCGCGGATGACGATGAAGGGCTGCTGCAGAAGGACGCCGAGAAGAAGGGGACCTCAGCTCCGACTGTTTCTCAGACTGCCACACCAAGCCAAGCACCTCCAGTTCTTCCTGCACAGCCCGTGACCATGCCTCTGGGGCAAGGTTCTTCTCAGGCCGGTGCTGGTCCAGTCACCGCGCCGTCGACTGCCCTGGTCTCGACTCCAACTCCTCCCGTCAACATCTTTAGTCTGTACAAGGTACCAGAGGACCAAACTGGAGCCAGCAAAGAGGCAATGATCCAGGCGGAGCTGATGACCCAGTGACTGAAGGAGATGTGCGCAGTTGGCAAGCTGGCATACGATGCCAGCGCTGCCCTCCAGGAAAACGTTCAAGTAAGTGCCCTTGTAAGTTGATCTCCAAGTCATTTTTCCTCTGTAGGAATTTCAATCGGTGAATTTTTTGGTACACCCACTGGGGGTGTGTCAACCTGTGGGGGCACGCTGAGTGCACCCACTGGGTGTAGTCCCTGAGACTGCCGTCGACTGCAGGCAGTCGGCGGGAGTCTTAGACCTTGATTTGTTTTTTTTTTGTGGTTGGCCGTCACTCGGATCGGGCGGACCGTTCCGAGTGGATACCAATCCGGTGGGGGCATGCTGAGTGCACCAACTTGATGTCCAGTGTTCCTGAACCGTTCCGAGTGGATACAACTCCGGCTCCTGAACCATTCAGCATCTTGGAGCCATCAAAGAACATGGTCCAGTGTTCCGGGTGACTCTGAGTCGGCTGCTGCTGTTCAGTCCATTCGGCTAAGAAATCAGTTAATGCTTGGGACTTGATCGCCTTTTTCGCTTCGAACTTGATGTCCAGGGGCAGGAGCTCGATAGCCCACTTCGCCACTCGACCAGTCGCATCCCGATTGTTCATGATCTCAGACAGCGGGGCGTCGCTGACGACTGACACAACATGCTCTTGGAAGTAATGGGCTACTTTCTTTGCAGTCAGATAGATGCCATAGACGAGCTTCTGATAATGAGGATATCTCTGCTTGGATGGAGTCAGGACTTCAGAAATGTAATAGACTGGGCGCTGAACTTTGTAAGTTTTGCCCTGTTCTTCTCGCTCGATGGTGAGGACGGTACTGACAACCTGACCAGTGGCCGCCATGTACAGGAGCAACGGCTCGTTACTGTTTGGAGCGGCGAGCACCGGCTGGGTGGAAAGCAGGGCTTTCAGCTCAACAAACGTTGCTTGTGCTTCAGCAGTCCACTCGAACGAATCAGACTTCTTCATCAATCGGTACAGGGGCAGTGCCTTCTCACCGAGACGGGAGATGAATCGGCTCAGAGCTGCGAGGCAACCCGTGAGCTTCTGTACATCATGAAGCCGTTCAGGATGTTTCATTCGTACGATCGCCCCGATCTTCTCAGGATTGGCATCTATCCCTCGTTCGGAAACGAGGAAACCGAGTAGCTTGCCCCCAGGAACTCCGAAAGTGCACTTTGCTGGATTCAGTTTGATATCATACTTCCGCAGATTTGCAAAAGTTTCAGCTAGGTCAGCCAGCAGGTCGGAACCTTTTCTGGACTTGACCACTATGTCATCCATGTATGCCTCAATGTTCCGACTGATCTGTTTTTGCAAACACTTTTGGACCATGCGCATAAAAGTGGCACCGACATTCTTGAGACCGAATGGCATGGTGATATAGCAGAAACACCCGAATGGGGTGATAAAAGCTGTTTTTATTTCATCCGGCCCGTACAGTCAGATCTGGTGGTACCCGGAGTACGTATCCAGAAAAGACAGTCGCTCACAACCCACGGTGGAATCTATGATTTGATCTATGCGGGGAAGCGGGAAATGATCCTTGGGGCAGACCCGATTGATGTGCTTGAAATCGATGCACATTCGGAGAGACTTATCCTTCTTAGGGACCATGACGACGTTGGCGAGCCACTCGGAGTGGTACACCTCACGGATGAACTTGGCTGCCAGGAGCCGAGCAACTTCTTCGCCTATGGCCTTCCTCTTCTGTGTAGCAGAGCTACGAAGATGCTCCTTCACAGGTTTTGCCTTCGGGTCGACTCGCAAACGGTGCTTAGCCAGCTCCCTGGGTACACCCGTCATGTCAGATGGCTTCCATGCGAAGATGTCCCAGTTCTCACGGAGGAACTGGATGAGCGCTTCTTCCTATTTGCTGCCGACTGTCGTTAAGATGTTGGTGGGCGCAGCATTGGGATCTTCCGGGTGGATGTGTACAGGCTTCGTATCACCGGCCGACTGAAACGCAGATTCTGCAGCTGGCTTCTTGGAGTGTAGCAGATCACTCGGATCGGCATTTTTCTTGTACTCCTCCAACTCCACCATGGCCATCTGTTATCAGCGATCTTGGACCCTTGCTGCAAACACTCCTCCGCGCGCTGCCGACTGCTAGTGACTGTGATCACACCTTTGGGGCCGGGCATCTTCAGCTTGAGATACACATAACATGGGCGGGCCATGAAACGTGCGTAGGCCGGCCGACCAAGGTTAGCATGGTAGGCGCTGCGAAAGTCGACCACTTCGAAGGTCAGCCTTTCCTTCCTGAAGTTCTTGTCGTCTCCAAAGACCACATCCAGGGCAATCTGTCCGAGTGACTTCGCTTTCTTGCCGGGGATCACTCCGTGGAACTGCATGCTGCTCTCATTGAGACGGGACATCGGGATGCCCATCGCCTTCAGGGTGTCCGTGTAGAGTATGTTCAGTCCGCTTCCACCGTCCATGAGGACCTTTCGCAACCGAACGCCTCCCACGACCGGATCGACCACCAGCGCCTGCCGCCCAGGGGTAGCAATGTAGGCCGGGTGGTCCGATTGATCAAAGGTGATCGGAGTCTTCGACCAGTTCAGAAACTTTGTCGTCGCCGGCATAGCCATGTTCACTTCTCGGTTGATAACCTTCAACCGGCTCTTGCTCTCTACATCTGCAAAGATCATCAGGGTTGCGTTGACATTGGGAAAAGGTTCATCTTTGTCTCCATCATCAGCATCTTCTGGGCTCTTCCCACTCGGCTGGCCCTCTCGGAACTGCTGTATCAATAGTCTGCACTGTCAAGTGGTATGCTTGGGCAATATCAGATTGCCCTCTTCATCCTTTCTGGTGTGGATGTGACACGGCAAATCGAGGACATCTTGGCCCGACTGATCTTTCTTTTTCCTTGGGATCCACTTTTCCTTAGCTTTCCCCTTGTTCTTGGCTTGACTGGCCAGTGCGGCAGCCTCGGCCTGAGCCGAACCGTCAGCCTTGCGCTTTGGCTTCCGACTGGGATTATTGTTTCCAGGGTTGGGCTCACTTGTTTTCCCTTTGCCGTTACGGATACGGTCTTCTTCTTCTCCGTTAGCATACCGAGTGGCGATCTCCATCATTCGGCTCATGGTCAAGGATCCCGACCGACCAAATTTCAGGATGAACTCTCGATATCTAACCCCTGCCTTGAAGGCACAGACGGCTTGGTGCTCTATGACATTCTCAACCACGTGATGCAGGGTCGTCCAACACTGGATGTACTCTCTTAAAGTTTCATTCGGTTTCTGCACGCAATGCTGCAACTCAGTCAACCCGGCCGGGCGTTTGCACGTGCCCTCGAATGTTTTGATGAACACTCATGCCAAATCTTCCCAGCAGTATATGCTAGCCGGAGTGAGCTGGTTGAGCCAGGCACGGGCAGACCCTTCCAGCATCAAGGGCAAATGTTTCATAGCCACATAGTCATTTCCTCCTCCGATCTGCACAGCCACTCGGTAATCCTCTAGCCAAGTTTCTGGCTTGGACTCGCCGGTGAATTTACTGACTCCAGCCGCCAACCTGAAGTTGGGCGGAATCTCTGCAGCTCTGATTGCTCTGTTGAAACACTCGGGCCCGGAGACGAATGCTCCACTTCCACTCGGACGATCTCTGTCCAAGTTCTCTCTCAGAGCTCTGCCTCTGTCGACCAGGTTCTGGGCGAGAACGGATCTCGCATTGAACTGCGGGTCACGATAGTCGACTGGCTCTCTCTGGCGATAACCGTCACCATGGCGGGGAGGGCTGGCCCTTCGATCATTGCCGTAAGGACGCCTGGCATCGTACGGCCGGGGCACATATGAGCCATCCCGTGGAGGGGGCGACTGCATACGACGACGATCATCTTGACGCCGCGGAGGCGTATTCTGACTGCGACCCTGCCCCGAGTACTGGTCTCGGTGGGGGCCTCGGTCGTTTTGCCGCGGAGGCGAGTGTCTGTTTCTCCTCGGGGACACCAGGCTGTGGGCCGACTGGACGGTGTCGGCCCTGACGGATCTGCTGTGAATCCTATTGCGCGACTGGGACACCGCTGAATTCTGCTCTTCAGCCGCCTTGAGCAGGGCCCGGATCTGCCGTAGACCCTCTCCCGCCTCGGATCGGGACGGCTCAATGGAATTTGCTATCCGAGTGGCCGCCGCCAAATTCTGGACGGGAGTGCGAAATACCTGGAAGTTCTGCTGCTGACCGTTTCAGAACAACTGCCTCTGCCACCGACTGGAACTGGGCTGATGTTGTCGCTGGGCGCGATCGTCGAGTGATTTCTGGAGCGCCTCCAGACGACTGCGCTCAGCCAAGTTGGCCTGGCGCGTGGCCTCCAAAGCCTGAGCCTCGGGGGTCGTCCCAACGATGGGCGTCTGGAGGGTCTGCTCGGTTCTGGGCTGCAGCTCCTCCCTCTGCTGCCGAGTGAGAGGTCGGGGGTAGTACTCGTCGTCGTGACGGTCCCCGCCACCGCCAAGACCAGTGCGCGACGGGTCACCGGTCTCCGCGCCGCCACGGCCGTACCCAGGCGGACTGGGCGGGGAATCGGCCATCAGTACCTCTCCAGCAGGATCGCTGCTCTCGCACTCGGACAAGCTTTCCGAGTGCTCATGCACGGAGGCGAACAGATCGAAGACGGGCTCATCGGGCTCGATTGCTGCGATTTGCGGGGCCGCGACCTGAAGGGCCACCGCGTGCTTGATCCACCGCTGAAGCCGTGAGCGCCCGGAACGCTTGCGGCGACGGCTGGCGGAGAGCGAAGGCGCCGACTGGTACGGAGTTGACGGTTGTCGAAGAAGAACGCTGAAGGTACTCGCGCGGAAGTGCGCTGCGCTGCGGATGGGCAACGCCTTGACATCCAGCGGGGCTTCTTGGAGCCATGCCGAATCGTCGGCGATGAAGCTGAGGACGCCGAAACGGATCTCGCCGCCCAGAGTCAGTCCGCCGCCGGAAACCATGGTGATGATGGGAAAAACGCAACTACGCCAGAAGTCGCTAGACGCCTGCCCCACGGTGGGCGCCAACTGTCGTGGGTGCAAGTCTGACAGTAGTGTGTAGGGGTATGGATGAGAGGGCAGAGCCTAGCTATGGCGCAGTGGTTACACTCGGATTTACGAGTTCAGGCCCCTCAGCGGTGGAGGTAATAGCCCTACGTCTTGGTGCTCTGGAGCTGTTGATTGAGTGTATAGGTTACAAAGAATTGCGAACCCTTGGAATGGAGTTGGGGGCGGCTTATATAGTGTCCGCCAGGCCCCTATGAATGCCGCCATTACCAGGGGTTTATGAGGGGTTTTAAGGGCGCCAGGTAACGGGCGCATTGATTACAATTAATAAGGGGGAGCGCACGTCCTGACCGTTGCGCTCCTGGAGTCCCCTGGTCTTCCTTGGTCGAGTGACTGTCAGGTACTCCGAGTGAAATACGCCGGTCGAGTGAACTGCTTCCTTCCGAGTGGTTCATTGAACTCCGAGTGAATGTCAGGTTGTAGAACGTCCGACTGCTGACCTGGCCCTGGGGTCCAGTATAAGGCGTATGGTATCCTAGGGTAGGGTTTGTAGGTCGGGCATGTTACCCTATCCCTAGTACATGCCCTCGTCAGTGCTCTATCCCAGTGACAAAGTAGGGGACAAGACACGTATTTGTATTGTTGCCATTAAGGATAAAACGATGGGGTTTATTCATGTTAATTGAGTTTACTTTGTCTACATCATGGCATCTTGCTTAAGGCGTTACTCCGTTTTTAACTTAATACTCTAGATGCATGCTGGATAGCGGTCGATGGGTGGAGTAATAGTAGTAGATGCAGGCAGAAGTCGGTCTACTTGTCTCGGACGTGATGCCTATATACATGATCATTGCCTTGAATATCATCATAACTATGCGCTTTTCTATCAATTGCCCAACAATAATTTGTTTACCCACCGTATGCTATGTGTTCAAGAGTGAAGCCTCTAGTGAAAACTATGGCCCCCGGGTCTACTTAAATCATATAAAAAATCCAAAAATACCTTGCTTCAATTTTATTTACTTTATTTTATTTTGTAGTTTATTTTATCTATCTATCATTATCAGAATTAATCCTTGCAAGTAACCGCCAACGGGATTGACAACCCCCTTGTTCGCGTTGGGTGCAAGTATTTGCTTTTGTGTGTGTAGGTGCTGCTAACGAGGTTCTGCTTGGTTCTCCTACTGGATTGATAACCTTGATTCTTAACTGAGGGAAATACTTATCTCTACTGTACTGCATCATCCTCTCCTTTTTGAGGAAATCCCAACGCAGCTCACAAGTAGCAGGAAGAATTTCTGGCGCCGTTGCCGGGGAGACATCATCAAAACCTATCAAGTACCTTCGCACAAACTATCACCTACTTGCTCTTATTTTCTTTTGCCCTTTTTATTTGCATTTGCCTCTCGTTTTAATCTCCCCCACTTCTCATATAAATTACAAAAATACAAAAATATTTTATTTGCTTGTTTGCTCGTTTGCTTGCTTTGCTTGATATTGCTATCATGTCTGAGTTTGTTATTGAAAAAATTGAGGATAGTAAAATCCCTAAGATAGAAATTCCCGCAAATTTGGATGCTAAATTTTTTGTGACGGGGAGTGGGAATATCATAGGGAAAAGTGTTATCAAAGAATTCTTTACTTGTACTGGAACTTTGGTTTGTAATGACATTCCCATTCTTAAAAGAACCAATAGTTACGCCGAGGCTATTTCTGCTCTTGTTCTTAAACTTGAAAGAAGATTTATTCATACTCATCCCACTTATTCTATGAGTTACCTGTCATAAACAATCCTAAAGCTAAAAAGATAGTCACTCTTAGCCTTGTGAATGAATTTGATTACATAGTGCGAGAGGCTAGAGAAATCTTTGATTTTTATAATATGAGTCATGAACGCCCTATGATAGATGAAATTTTATATAATGAAGATTATATGTTAAGATATATGTTTCATGATGATCATACTTTTGGTGAAAATACTAAAAAGGAAGTTCCTCCTTTACATATTATCCAACAAGTTTTCAATGGTATTAATCAGAAATATTCTTGGATCGTAAAAGGGAACCAACAAGGATATGAGGAAAGTTGCCTTAATAATGATAAAATCTTGATTTATGATGTGTTCCCCATTGTTTTTGAAAAGCCTCCTGACAAACATACATCTCAAGATGAAGAAACTAAGGATGACAATACTTGAAACTATGCATTATGCCTAGCTAGGGGCATAAAACAATAGCGCTTGTTGGGAGGCAACCCAATATGTATTTTAAATTTTTGTTTTATTTTCTGTTTTGTGTGTTTACACAATTGTAGCCACTATTATGATTGTGTTTTTATCTTTTAATTAGTGATTGTGCCAACTGCCAAGTAATGCCTTTGGGATGATTTGGGTGATAGTATAATTGATGTTGTTTGAAAACAGAAACTTTTGAGTCCAGTACAGAATTTGTATGATTTTACTGGAGCATGATAAAATTCTGAATTTTTTACACAGTATTCGTATATGAATTTTATACGTTTTCCTAATTTTTCAGAATTTTTGGAGTTACAAAAGTATGATGTTTATTCAGATCTTTACAGACTGTTCTGTTTTAGACAGATTCTGTTTTTGTTTCATAGTTTGCTTATTTTGATGAATTTATGGATTGTATTGGGGGGTATAAGTCATGGAGAAGTTGGAGTACAGTAGCATTATGCCAATATTAAATATGAATCAATTTTTAACAGTACCTAAAGTTTAAGATTTGTTCGTTATACTAACGGATCTCACGAGGTTTCTGTTGAGTTTTGTGTGATGAAGTTTTCAAGTTTCGGGTGAGACCACGATGAATGAAGGAATAAGGAGCGGCAAGACCCTAAGCTTGGGGATGCCCAAGGCATCCCAAGGTAATATTCAAGGAAGACCCAAGCGTCTAAGCTTGGGGATGCCCCGGATGGCATCCCCTCTTTCGTCTACAATCTATCGGTATATCACTTGGAGCTATATTTTTATTCATGACCTGATATGTGTTTTATTTGGAGCGTCTTGTGCCATAGTTTTATTTTCTTTGTTTGCTTTTTAGTTTGCCACAATCATCTTTGCTGGACACACTTTTGAGAGGGACACACATTTATCGTGATTTTTTAGAATACTCTATGTGCTTCACTTATATCTTTTGAGCTAGGCATTTGCTCTAGTGCTTCAGTTATATCTTTTAGAGCATGGCGGTGGTTATATTTTAAAGAAATAGTTGCACTCTCATGCTTCACTTATATCTTTTTGAGAGTCTAATAAATAGTAATGGTAATATGCACGGGTTATGAATTTGGTCGTAATATTATAGGTATTCAAGAAGGATATAATAAAAACTTTCATGTAGATCACTGAATATGATAAGTTTGATTCCTTGAAATAGTTTTGCGATATTAAGATGGTAATATGTGGGAGGTACTAGTAGATAATTGTGGTTTAGTAAGAATATTGGTGTTAAGGTTTGTGATTCCCGAAGCATGCACGTATGGTCTGTCGTTATGTTAAGAAGTTGGAGCATGATTTATTATTTATTATCTACCATATGAGTGGCGGTCAGGGACGAGCGATGGTCTTTTCCTACCAATCTATCCCCCTAGGGGCATGCGTAGTAGTACTTTGCTTCGAGGGCTAATAAACTTTCACAATAAGTATGTGAGTTCTTTATGACTAATGTGAGTCCATGGATTATACGCATTCTCACCTTTTCGCAATTTGCTAGCCTCTTCGGTACCATGCACTGCCCTTTCTCACCTCGAGAGTTGGTGCAAACTTCGCCGGTGCATCCAAACCCCGCGATATTATACGCTCTATCACACATAAGCCTCCTTATATCTTCCTCAAAACAACCACCATACCTACCTATTATGGCATTTTCATAGCCATTCCGAGATATATTGCCATGCAACTTCCATCATTCCGTTTATATGACACACAAGATCATTGTCATATTGCTTTGCATGATCATATAGCTGACATAGTATTTGTGGCTCAGCCACCGTTCATCATTTTCATACATGTTACGCTAGCATCATTGCACATCCTAGTACACTGCTAGAGGCATTCATATAGAGTCATATCTGTTCTAGTATTGAGTTGTAATTTTGAGTTGTAAGTAAATAGAAGTATGATGATCATCATTATTAGAGCATTGTCCCAGTGAGGAAAAAAAAGAGAAAAAAAGAGGCCAAAAAGAGCCCACAAAAAAATGAGAGAAAAAGAGAGAAGGGGCAGTGTTACTATCCTTTTCCATACTTGTGCTTCAAAGTAGCACCATGTTTTTCATATAGAGAGTCTCCTATGTTGTCACTTTCATATACTAGTGGGAATTTTTCATTATAGAACTTGGCTTGTATATTCCGATGATGGGCTTCCTCAAATGCCCGAGGTCTTCATGAGCAAGCAAGTTGGATGCACACCCACTTAGTTTTTATTTTGAGCTTTCATGCACTTATAGCTCTTAGTGCATCTGTTGCATGGCAATCCCTACTCCTCGCATTCACATCAATTGACGGGCATCTCCATAGCCCGTTGATTAGCCGCGTCGATGTGAGACCATCTTCTCTTTTTGACTTCCCTTATTAATCTCTATCACTATATTCTATTCCACCCATAGTGCTATATCCATGGCTTGCGCTCATGTATTGCGTGGGGGTTGAAAAAGCTGAAGCGCGTTAAAAAGTATGCACCAATTGCTCGGCTTGTCATCGGGGTAGTGCATGATAAATACTTTATGTTAAGAAGATGGAGCATGACATGATTATATGATTTTGTAGGGATAACTTTCTTTAGCATTTTTATTTTGAAAGACATGATTGTTTGTTAGTATGCCTGAGTATTGATGTCTTTATATCAAATTATAGACTATTGATTTGAATCATTCAGATCTTAATATTCATATCGTAAAAGAGAATTACATGATGAACATGTCAGGTAGCATTCCACATCAAAAATTCTGTTTTTATCATTTACCTACTCGAGGACGAGCAGGAATTAAGCTTGGGGATGCTTGATTCATCTCCAACGTATCTATAATTTTTGATTGTTCCATGCTATTATAGTATCAATCTTGGATGTTTATTATGCAATTATATATAATTTTTTCTAGACTAGAAGGGACCCTCGAAGCTTCGGGAGAAGACCAGAAGAGTCACAAGGGAGCCACAAGCTCGGGAGGCGCGCCCTAGGGGGGTAGGCGCGCCCCCAGGCTTGTGGGCCCCACGTGGCACCACTTGACCTAATTCCGCCGCTATAAATTCTCAAATATTCCCAATATACTAGAGAGCCACCTCGAATAACTTTTCCGCCGCCGCAAGCTTCTGTTCTTCCGCGATCCCATCTGGAGGCCTTTTCCGGCAATCTGCCAGAGGGGGAATCGATCACGGAGGGCTTCTACATCAACCTTGCTGCCCTTCCGATGATATGTGAGTAGTTTACCACAGACCTACGGGTCCATAGCTAGTAGCTAGATGGCTTCTTCTCTCTCTTTGATCTTCAATACCATGTTCTCCTCGATGTTCTTGGAGTTCTATCTGATGTAATCTTCTTTTGCGGTGTGTTTGTTGGGATCCGATGAATTGTGGGTTTATGATCAGATTATTCATGAGAAATATTTGAGTCTTCTCTGAACTTATTTATGCATGATTGTTATAGCTTCGTATTTCTCTCCGATCTATCCGTTTGGTTTGGCCAACTAGATTGATTTATCTTGCAGTGGGAGAGGTGCTTTGTGATGGGTTCAATCTTGCGGTGCTCTATCCCAGTGACAAAGTAGGGGACAAGACACGTATTTGTATTGCTGCCATTAAGGATAAAACGATGGGGTTTATTCATATTAATTGAGTTTACTTTGTCTACATCATGTCATCTTGCTTAAGGCGTTACTCCATTTTTAACTTAATACTCTAGATGCATGCTGGATAGCGGTCGATGGGTGGAGTAATAGTAGTAGATGCAGACAGGGGTCGGTCTACTTGTCTCAGATGTGATGCCTATATACATGATCATTGCCTTGAATATCGTCATAACTATGCACTTTTCTATCATTTGCCCAACAGTAATTTGTTTATCCACCATATGCTATGTGTTCGAGAGAGAAGCCTCTAGTGAAAACTATGGCCCCGGGGTCTACTTAAATCATATAAAAAATCCAAAAATACCTTGCTGCAATTTTATTTACTTTATTTTATTTTGTAATTTATTTTATCTATCTATCACTATCAGAATTAATCCTTGCAAGTAATCGCCAAAGGGATTGACAACCCCCTTGTTCGCGTTGGGAGCAAGTATTTTCTTTTGTGTGTGTAGGTGCTGCTAATGATGTTCTGCTTGGTTCTCCTACTGGATTGATAACCTTGGTTCTTAACTAAGGGAAATACTTATCTCTACTGTACTGCATCATCCTCTCCTCTTCGAGGAAATCCCAACTCAACTCACAAGTAGCACTCACTGCGCTACCAAGTGGGTTCGAAGATTTCGTTTGAGGAAATGTGGACAAGGCATATACAATATGACAATTTGGTGGCTGGGCGTGGAACGGATCAATGTCTAGCGGTCAAGAGCTGTAAAGGGTATGTGAAAGGTTGCAGCGAGTCACATCAGACATGTAATGTTTTCGGTTTAGTTCGTCGACGGATTAGCAGGTTAAGATAGCAATTCAAAGACATGAAGGAGCGAGCGCTTGGGACTAGTTTCTCACTATATCAAGGCACAATGGCCAGGAAACTGTGGGTTTGGTCGGGGCTTTACAATTGGTATGAGAGCCGACCCTCGTGGTTACAAGGGCGTCTGCGGGTCAGTGATGCATACATGGGGCACATGTAGATGTTGGCACTGGCATACACATACGTGTGCCAAGAGGGAACGTTTCTGCTGCGCCAACGAGGACTTCGGTTCCTTTGAGGGAGGAAGGGTATGTGACATCCCGGTTTAATAGGAAATCATTTACAGGAGCCCATCCAAAGGAACCTCAATGTTAAGCAGATATTGGATTCGCAACTTCAGATGTGTCTTTTGTGGCACAAATGAGGCTGTTGATCACCTGTTTCTTCATTGTTCTGTTGCTAAGTTTGTCTGGTGTATTTTGCAAAAATACTTTTAATCTGGTGTATTTTGCAAAATACTTCAATTTATAGTCTATGCCTACTGATGTGAAAACAATGTTCTTTAGTTGGATCTCCCCTTTTGGGAAGGAGAATAAAATGAAGTTATGTGTTTGTATCTCTGCTTTACTGTGGTCGATTCTGACCTGCAGAAATGGTATTTTCTTTGAACACAGACGAGTAATTGAGCCTTTTGTAATTCTCCATAAAACTTATCGTCTCATTAACTCTTGGTCGATTCTGTATAAAAAAAGAAGAAAAAAGAGAGCTAAACTGGGACTAAGACTTCTAGAGCAAGTAGCAAGTGAGGTATTCCATGCTTCAGGAAGATTGCGTCCTGAGGTGCTTGGAATTACCAGCGGCTAATGTGTACACTGATGGCGACCGCTGCCCTCTCCAACATGGAGTTACTAATTCTAGAGGCTAGCTTTCATTTTGATTCCTTCTCTTTTGGCTTATATAAATATGTTTGTGGATTTCTAATATTTAGTTCTGGATTCGTTGGCTTAAGAATGTTGTAATGGAGTTGTCGTTGGTGCTGGTGGTAGCTCCTTATGGTAGCTAGTCTCTTAGGGCATCTCCAACGCTGACTCGCAAACCGGACACCACATCCATCCGTGGACAGGGGGACCAGTCCGCGGACACGGATGTGGGAGCCCGACCATCCAATGCTAGCCACTATATGTCCGCCAGTAAAGGCAATTTGAAATTCAAATAAGTCCAATCCATAGCGCGCGCCGGATCACATCATCAGCCAATCACAACCAAAAAGAGGCAAGTATGCTTAGTATTTACATGCCCGATCACAAAAAGAATATTAGTCCAGCAGTCCGTGCATTTTGCCCCACCAGAACATCAATCTGAGCCTCCACGCTCAATCTGTCGTTGCCGTCATGTAGGCCGCCTCCGCCGCCTCGATCTCCTCCTACTCTGCCCTCTCCAGATCATCCTTCTGTCACTGCAACATCTTGAAACGGACGGCTTGCACGATCATTCTTACGTCGTCATCCAATTCCGCCACCTTCAAGGTGAGCATCTTCGCGTCCTCCGAAGCGGCTCGATCTTCACCTTCTTCTACTCGAGCTTGGCCTTCTTCTCTTTGATCATGACCCTCTTCTCTTCGAACTTGAGCTTCTTCTCTATTGCCTTCATCAACAACTCAAACCTCTCCGCCTTTCCCCCCTTGATGACGGAGCACTTGACGTATGCCTCCTGATTCTTCGTCAAGATGTCTTTGAGCCTCTCCGTCATCTTGGCCATTGTAACTTCTCGCTTCGCTTTCTCCTCCTCCTATTTCTTTCCCCGGAACCCTCTTCTAACCTTCATGGGCGGTTCATTTGTTGGGTTAGGTCACCGGTTTCTTCCTCAGTGCCTTGGGTGATGGTCTTGGCAATGTATAGGTTCCACTTGGATTGTCCATTGAACTTCAACAAACAATGCATGACAGTGAAGTTTTTATTCTCCAACTTCTTGAACACACTACACGCACGAGAAGGCTACAAAATAAAACATTGTCAACTAGCTTATCCGGCTACAAAACTATGCATATCCGGCTACAAATGATCTACAAAACTATGTGTATCCGGCTAGAAATGATCTACGCACCAATGCATACATCTCTGGCTACAAAACTATGCATATCCGGCTACAAATGATCTACACACCAATGCATAATCATCCGGCTACAAAACTATGCATATCTGGCAACAAATGATCTACACAACAATGCATATCCGACAAGTGATGTACACATATTAACAACTTACTTACTTGGTGATTTGCGCACCACTAGGCCACAATGCGATGAGTTGCCTCAAGTGGCCGCAATACTTCGACACGGCCTCTTGGATGGTGTACCATCGATGGTTGAGGGACTTCGATTATCGGTTGCGGATGACGGCGTCAGAGTAGGGCGCGTAATGCTTGTGTTCATGGAACCAAGTATGAATGTTGGCCCAAAAGGTTGTGCCCTCTTGCTCCGTTCCATGGATCGGATCGAGGCTAGTAGCCAACCATGCATCACACAACAGCTCATCCTCCCTTATGTTGAAGCTTTCTCCTTTGCCCCTCTTCTTTGAATCACCACTGAAATCATCCAGTCATCGTCCTCGCCATCCTCCTCCTACTGTCCAGTGGCCCAATCCTGCTGTTGTGTGTCTCGCGCCCAGCTGGTTGTTGTCCTTATGCGTGCCCAGCTGGGTGTAGGTCCGGACTGGATGTACTGTTGCGTGCCTGGCTGGTTGTAGGTACGTCGGACTGGGTTGGCTCCGAGTCATCCACCTGCCCATCCTCATAGGAACCTTCTCATCCGCCTCTCGTGGATCATCTTGTACATCTCCCTGTCCGCATCGTCATACGACGGCTCTCCCGCTTTAGGCATACCAGCGAACAGCATGCGGGCACCAATCTGCTCCACGCCTGTCGTCCGCATCCAGTAAAGCGGC
Organism: Elymus sibiricus; assembly: GCA_039707655.1. Taxonomy (NCBI): domain Eukaryota; kingdom Viridiplantae; phylum Streptophyta; class Magnoliopsida; order Poales; family Poaceae; genus Elymus; species Elymus sibiricus. Next base: position 297,751,301 of record CM077664.1, on the reverse strand, counting down.
GGTGATGAACACTCAGAGAAAAGCAGCGGCACAGCGTTGATGTCGATGCTGAACGGCACGGTAGGGGATGCCGTGGACTGCCTACCCAGCTTCTTGGCGGCGTAGAAATTCGGGCCTTGTGATGTTCAAGCCATGGCGGCGTCTGCACGGTCGGTGAGGCCACGCGGCAAGGGCCGCCATGACCTCCACCACGTCTGTGACCTGCACGCCCAACACCTCGTTCGCTACCAGCACGCCCTCCGTCGGCCTTTTGCTTCTTGAGTTTTTCCACATTTGCCACATTCGCTTTGACGCGTCGATTTTGCCGTGTCGCCGAGTTGATCTTTCGGGCGAGCGTGATGCTCGGATCCTCCACCACCTCCATCTCCAGCAGGGTCTCCTCCGGGTCCATGGGCCGGCGGCGGGAGTGTAGGAGATATGCCCTAGAGGCAATAATAAATGTTATTATTTATCCCCATGTTCCTAATTATGTTTATATTCCATGCTATAACTGCTATGGTTCTCGAGTCTGCAATAACCACGAGGCTCGGAGGAAAACTAATATGCACGTGTGGAATAATAAATGGTAAAAAGTATTCCTGGTCAAGCCTCTAAGACTGGCTCAAGTGATTGCATGATGATTATGTTTTCCTGATCATGGGCATGTCTATGCCGGCAACTTTGAGGGCACAATGTTAGAAGAACATTTGTGTTGAATCAACCCGATTTGATGTTATGCTATGAGATACAATCGTCACAAGTTAATGGTTAATAACACAGAGAAACTTAACGTTTGCATGATTCCTTAGACCATGAGAGTATCGAGTTTCTTCATGCTTGCTTCATGAACTTTGGGGTTTGTTAAACGTCACCCGTAAATGGGTGGCTATTACGGCGGCTTACGGGTTCATGGAAAAGTATCACAAGGAACTTGATAGCTCAAGATTGGGATTTGCTCCTCCGTCGATGGAGAGATATTCTTTGGGCCCTCTCGGTGTTACGGTATCCATCATCGTCTGTCCAGACACATTGTGATTTGATCACAGGGATGCCGGAACACGGGAACAAGAAAAGAGAACAAAACCGGTAACGAGGTAACTGGCATAGTGGACAAGTTGTTGATTCACAGCGATGCCGATAAATCTCACCTCGGGTATTTATAACATATCGTGAAGCAACAGGAATAGCACACGGCAACTGGAGGTTCACTCGAATATTTATTCGTGTGGGTATAGGGGTCAATATGGGTATCCACGGCTCCGATGTTGATCATTGATCGGAAAGTGTTCCAGTCATGTCTATACTTCACCGAACCTATAGGGTCACACGCTTAAGGGTCATCTATCTGCTGAATGTTACATGGAGTCTGAGAGAAAGTCACCGGAAAAGTTTCGAAGACAACGGAAGAGTTCCGGAGAGAGAACACCAGAAGAGTTTCGGTAAAACTGAAAAGTTGTTTCGGGGTATACCATTAAGTCAAATTGGTTTCGGCACATGCCTGGAAATTCTTGGAGGGTGCCAGAATTGCTCTGGGAACTTCTGGAATTTTTCCGGAGAAAAAACCCGGAAATGTTCCGGAGCTGCTAGAACCGCTTTGGTTGCTTTTCGCAGATGAAAATCACTAATCCGGAATTGTTTCGAAATGCGTCCAAAATTATTTTAGTGGGTACTAGAAATGTTCTAAGACCTACAGAAATATTTTTGGATTTAACGGTCACGGAAAAATGTTTCCACGAATAGTGAAAAATCACTTTATGGTTACTTTATGGAAAGCCACCTTTTTGGGCTTTGTCCCAAAATATCTTAGGGATGACATGGATGGATGAGAGCCACCCTACCCCTTGGGTTTTCCTATAAATAGAGGTGGAGAGGCACTCTCCAAACTCACTCTTTCTCACATACAAATGCCATGCATGATCTGGCCTTCTCTCTCCCTCCCCGCGAAATAGTTTCGTAGAGCCGAAAGGCTGTCTGGGTTCCGGTGGGAACTAGTTCTGGACGGCGAAGCCCTGCCGGATAGATGACACCGTATGTGTGCAACCCCGTAGAGAGGTCGTAGGTTCGATCTTTTTGCCCAAGGGGCTGTTCGAGAGTGCCTCCCGAAGGGCTGTCCGAGTGACCGTCCGAGTTTCTGTGAATGCCTTCCGAAGGGCTGTCCGTGACACCGTCCGGGGGACTGTCCGACCGCCTCCCGAAGGGCTGTCTGAGGGGCTGATGAGGGAGTACATCCTCGCTGTTGGGAGGTTGTAAATCCTAGCTGCGGGGATCTGCACCGACGATCTACACCGACTCTACTTCCGCTGCGCTACGAGTCGGTAACGATCAGATCCAAACCTTGTATGCATCTCCATAGTGTTCCTGGGCATGCTCGCAGTACCGAATTTTTTTGTTTTCTGTTGTGTTCCCCTACAGTGGTATCAAGAGCCGTGCTATGCGTAGATGCATGTTATGATCTAGAATACATAGAGATGTATGGGTGTTGGACAATATAACTTTGTAGTAGATGAGTTCTATTGCTGAAAATTATTTGTGCGGGTAGCAGATGAAATCTGTTACCCGATGTTCTTGTTGCTTCCCTGAAATTTGCGTATTTCTAATCTTGATAACGGCATGGTGGAGTTTCAAAGTTCTGGCAATCCTCGATCCTGATTGATCAATGAAGTGCTAACAGTTCATTGAATTCCACCATAGTTAAAAGAAAGATGAAATTTCGCAGACGAAAGGGCAATGCAGATATGATCTGCACGGGGGTCATGCGTATGACGAAGTTCAGTATGGGGCTCGATATTTTATTATCTCGTGTTTCATACACCCTGCAAAGTTAATCTAGCGACTTGAATAATCATACTTGATGATAAACATTGGTAGCTTTGGTTTGTTTCGAAACCTTAGAAGCCACGTAAAATAAAATTTTGCATAAACCGATTAGAGGCGTCTAACTTGGTTTTGCAGGATGACATGAGATGTGCATGTGATGTGGTATAGCAGTTCTCATATAAATTTGATTATGTATGAGATGACTATAAAATGTAAATTAACATGACCTGCGTGTCATGATTCGGCATGATGACTGGAGCCATATGATTGTCACTTTAATGACATGCGAGTCAACCTTATGTAATGCACTTATTTTATTAGCTATAGAGATAGCAATATTATCTGGTGCATCGACAAGGTGGTGGCAAACTTCGTGAAGGTGAACACCAACGCGAATGCCGAAGACGAAGAAATAAAGACTTCTCCGTCAGAAAGGGCTATACCATATCATGCTATTATGAATTGCCTGAGATGTTTATCCCTTATGATGCACCCTTCTGATTGCACGGTAGTCGCTTTTTATTAGGGTGATCTCTCACTTAAAATATCAAGTAGTTAGTGTTCTCCCAAGTGTAGCACCGTCACGGCACCTATCTCTTCGGGGTATCACATGGAGGCATGGGTACGAACGATTAGAGAAGTGTGAGGCGGGTGAGTTGAGACCTCGCAGCAAGATCACTTGGTTGTCTTGACGTTTCGGAGGATCGTCCTGAGCTCGGAACACGCCCATCGAAAGATGAACAAGAGTCACATAGAGATGTGATTGGCAAGTTGGCCTACCAAATGAAATTCTCGTCACTTGAGATGGATGCATCCTTGGCGTTGAATTGAAACTTGGATCTTGTATCACTCACAATTAATTATGACAGATATTGATTTGAGTGGGAGCGCACTTTAGAATTAATTCTCTTAATTCTTAGTGCAATTAATTATGAACTTTGTCTAAGTGGAATTTGCATAATAGTTATAGAATAATGGCTCGCATTTCCACCTTCCCTATTAAAATTGAATAAGTTGTTATTTATCTGGTTAATCTTTACGATTGGTAACGTAATGTGAGGATTATCCTCAAGATTTTCAAGAAGGACTTTGTCCTGTCGCATGCTTTCGATATTCTCCCGCTAATGCTATGGATGATGTGACTCTCGTCCTTTGATCCAAAAGCTAGAATTCCGTAACGGTCAAGTGCAATATGTTTGCTTCCATGGGACCCGAACTTCAAAAGTTTGGGATAGTTATGTGATATTCATGGAACTGAAAAATTAGTTTCAGATACAAACAAAGGCTAAAAGATATGAGATATCCAAAGCAATGTTTGTTTGCAAAGTATTAGTAAAGTGTTTACTAAGCAGTTGACTGATAAGAGAGGGATCCAGAAGAACGCCTGTCATGTAGATGAAGGTGAATAAAACAATGACTTAAAGAGAAAGGAATTGTCCAAAGGGTGTTAGTGTGACTTACACGCCTAGGAAGTCCGGGGCTAACGCCACTCTTAAGTTGGGTGCTTCTTCTGAGAGTAGAAGAAATACTGAAAGTTAAACTGTTGGAAGTATAAAGGCAAAAAGAAAGAAGACTGGAATATCCAGCTCATGTATGAAAGTCATACAAGTTATTGATGTTTGAAAGGCTGGTCAAAAGAAATAGTTCTTGGGAATTGTGATTAAACTGTTAGTCCATAATTCTTGGGTATTGTGAGTTGATCACAAAGATACCCGCTCGATTGCATTCTGTTGCGACTCGATGCAAGAACTACTACGGCCTAAAAGACTTGCCAGGAGTGAGGTTTAGATACGCGTTGGGAACATAGTAAATGTTACTATACCTTCCATCAGTGTATTACCTATGTATTTATTTTCCTAATTCATTTTTGGAGTTTCATACACTCTAGCCCATTGCATAAGGTATCTTGCAAGAAGGTTGTTCATAAGAGAACTTTTGATGTTCGGTGTTATGAATAACAAAAGGGCCATACTTTCATTATGAATGAGATGTATGTTATGAATATTGATAATAATACATTACCTCTGTATTTACTTTCATAATTCATTTTAGAGTTTTATACACTCTAGCCTATTTGCATAATGTTTGTTGCAATAGTTTTGTTCATAAAAGAACAATTGTTGTTCAGTATTATGAATAACATAAGGGCCATGCTTCCATCATGGATGGGATGTATGTTATGAATATTGATGGTAATATGATACATCCATAACACCGACGCTAAATGTCACAAGACTAAAAGAATACCACATATGTGTGGCACTGCATGTGGTCACATTGGAGAAACCCGCATGGAAAAATTCCATCGTCATGGATTTTGAAGTCATTTGATTATGAATCATCTGACACTTGCAACTTTCGTTCGAAAAGTGAAGTGACTGAAATACCATTCGCAGGCCATAAGGAACGAGCAACAAACTTATTGGTGATCATACATTTTGATGTGTGTAGTCCGATAAATGTTGTTGCTAGTAGTGGATTTATCTATCTTCAGAAATGACTCAAGTAGATATATGGATATTTACTTGATGAGACATAAGTCTGGATCTTTTGAAATCATTCAAAAGGTTTTCAAAATGAAGTAGAAATTATTGTAAACAAGAAAATTACGTTTCTACAACTAGATTGTGGAATGAAATTTTGAGTTACAACTATAGCGAATGTCTGATGAGTTGTGAAAAGAGTTTCATAACTTACACCTCCCGGAGCACCACTGTGAGTGGAATGTCCGTGAAGATGTAATCAAACCATTTATGACATGGTAAGATCAAAGATGACATAAATCAATTTCCCATTATCCCTTTTAAAGTAATGCTTTAGAGACTGCGGCTTTTACACTGAAAAGAGCGCCATCGGATCTGTTGAAATAACGCCATGGTATGGTACACCCAACCATGTTATATCTTTTCTTAACATTTGGAATATGGGCTTGCGTAAAATGTTTACAAACCTATTCCAAATTAGACAAGTGCTACTTTGTAGGTTATCCCAAATTATTGGGAATTCCTCCACCACTATACCGAGGCAAAAGGTTTTGCCACAAAGAACGGTATGCTTTCGAAGAAAATGGTTCTTACAAAAAGGTGAGTGGGGAGGACAGTGCAACTCGACGAGATAACAGTATCTTCGTCATCAGATCAAAGGAAAGAAACCTTGAAAGTGATTTCAGAATTTCCTACTGCGACTGATACGGAAGCCTCTACATGAGATGTATGGACTTCGGTCGAACTTGCAGCTGAACCACGTAGGCAAAACTCGTGCAAACCTCTCAGGTGCGCAAGCGAGATATTGTTGTTAGACAATAGTATACCTACGATACACAAGGAAGCATTGATGGGCCCTGACTCCGGAATTGGCTAAATGCCAAAATGATCCAAGATAGTTTCCATATAAATGATTCAATATTAAATCTTGATACCCCTTTCGGAAGACTTAGAGTCTAACGAATATTTATGGAACTATAAACTGATACGGATAAATATGTTTTATCCATAAAGCTCGACTTGTTACTTATAACAAATTCAAGGAATTAACTACGGTGAGATTGTCTCTCCGTAGTGATGCTTAAAGTCGGTCCGGGTTAAACTAGCAATTAATACATATTTCAATCATGAGATATGTTACATGGATGCCAAAAGGATTTCCATGAGATGGAAATGCTACCTAGGACTTGCATGTGATACAGTCCAAGGTATTTTGTCAATCCAGAGGATGCTAGTGAATGTGCAAACTTCAGAGTTCCAGCAATGGACAGAAGAGAGCAAAATGGAGTTGGAATCTTCGTTTTTGATGAAATAGTCAAAAGAGTTTGATTTCATGAATGGATAACGAAGATGCTTGTGGTTACAAGAAACTAAGTGGGAGCATAATAATATTTCTAAAAACCTTGTGTGCTTGACACATTGTTAATTGGAAATAATATAAATTTCTTGACACGAATTAGGACTTCATTGAAAAATTAGTTTTACGATGAAGTGCTTGGGCTGGGTAGCCTTGATATTAGGCATAATTATCTGTGAGATAGAATTGCCTAATAGGGCTAAGACAAAATACATATTGACAAGATGCTAAAACAGTTTAGCATTAAAACGCCAAGGAGTGATTCTTGCCGAAGTCACATGGAAAGAGTTTTTGCAAGACTCGGTATCCCAAAACACTGATGAGCAAAATACATAATGGAGATTCCACACACTCTTGTGTTTGGATTAATCATGTCTTCCATGGTATGTAAAACAACCAGATATGTCCAATACTCCCAACCTGTTGCGAGTATAGATACCAAAGTGATCAAAGTACTGATCATGGGACAACAGTGAAAAATGTCATTGAGTACTAAAGTAGCACTGATGACATGTTTTCTTGCAAGCAGAGATTATGAAGTGCTCGTTATAAGTAATTACATCGATACAGTCTTCATCAATGCTCCATGCGATTTTTGATTTAAGTTAAGGGTTTTTGTGTAATACACGATATGGTGACACAGTAAGTTGGAATTGTTCCAAACAGGTTACTGTGGCGAATTCTATAACAAAGGCTAAGTATGTTGACGCTTTAGAAGCGACAAAGAAGATGTTGAATCATATAGTTCATTCATGAACTTAGTATGGTTCCAAGAAGGCTTTGGCCAATGGGACACTATTGTAGATAGTTGCTCCATAGCTCAGTCTGAGGAATCAAGGTTTGACCTGTGATTCACATATATACAAAGCCAAGTCCACACAAAATATGTATTTTTTGAAAGCGTGAAAACGCGAGGATATGCAAAGATACACACGGAACTGAAGATATCAGGTCCGTTAGACGTAGACTATACCACATGGCGAAGCATATTTTACACCGGTATGCCATAGGTGTAAAGTGCATTAGCATTGACTAGATTATTGACTCTAGTGCAAGTGGGAGTCTGTAGGAGATATGCCCTAGAGGCAATAATAAATGTTATTATTTATCCCCATGTTCCTAATTATGTTTATATTCCATGCTATAACTGCTATGGTTCTCGAGTCTGCAATAACCACGAGGCACGGAGGAAAACTCATATGCACGTGTGGAATAATAAATGGTAAAAAGTATTCCTGGTCAAGCCTCTAAGACAGGCTCAAGTGATTGCATGATGATTATGTTTTCCTGATCATGGGCATGTCTATGCCGGCAACTTTGAGGGTACAATGTTAGAAGAACATTTGTGTTGAATCAACCCGATTTGATGTTATGCTATGAGATACAATCGTCACAAGTTAATGGTTAATAACACAGAGAAACTTAACGTTTGCATGATTCCTTAGACCATGAGAGTATCGAGTTTCTTCATGCTTGCTTCATGAACTTTGGGGTTTGTTAAACGTCATCCGTAAATGGGTGGCTATTACGGCGGCTTACGGGTTCATGGAAAAGTATCACAAGGGACTTGATAGCTCAAGATTGGGATTTGCTCCTCCGTCGATGGAGATATATTCTTTGGGCCCTCTCGGTGTTACGGTATCCATCATCGTCTGTCCAGACACATTGTGATTTGATCACAGGGATGCCGGAACACGGGAACGGGAAAAGAGAACAAAACCGGTAACGAGGTAACTGGCATAGTGGACAAGTTGTTGATTCACGGAGATGCCGATAAATCTCACCTCGGGTATTTATAACATATCGCAAAGCAATAGGAATAGCACACGGCAACTGGACGTTCACTCGAATATTTATTCGTGTGGGTATAGGGGTCAATATGGGTATCCACAGCTCCGATGTTGATCATTGATCGGAAAGTGTTCCAGTCATGTCTATACTTCACCGAACCTATAGGGTCACACGCTTAAGGGTCATCTATCTGCTGAATGTTACAGGGAGTCTGAGAGAAAGTCACCGGAAAAGTTTCGGAGCCAACGGAAGAGTTCCGGAGAGAGAACACTGGAAGAGTTTCGGTAAAACTGAAAAGTTTTTTTGGGGTATACCATTAAATCAAATTGGTTTCGGCACATGCCTGGAAATTCTTGGAGGGTGCCAGAATTGTTCTGGGAACTTCTGGGATTTTTTCGGAGAAAAAACCCGAAAATGTTCCGGAGCTGCCGGAACCGCTTTGGCTGCTTTTCGCAGATGAAAATCACTAATCCGGAATTGTTTCGAAACGAGTCCAAAATTATTTTAGTGGGTACTAGAAATGTTCTAAGACCTATAGAAATATTTTCGGATTTAACGGTCACGGAAAAATGTTTCCGTGAATAGTGAAAATCACTTTATGGTTACTTTATGGAAAGCCACCTTTTTGGGCTTTGTCCCAAAATATCTTAGGGATGACATGGATGGATGAGAGCCACCCTACCCCTTGGGTTTTCCTATAAATAGAGGTGGAGAGGCACTCTCCACACTCACTCTTTCTCACATACAAATGCCATGCATGATCTGGCCTTCTCTCTCCCTCCCCGCGAAATAGTTTCGTAGAGCCGAAAGGCTGTCTGGGTTCCGATGGGAACTAGTTCTGGACGGCGAAGCCCTGCCGGATAGATGACACCATATGTGTGCAACCCCGTAGAGAGGTCATAGGTTCGATCTTTTTGCCCGAGGGGCTGTTCGAGAGTGCCTCCCGAAGGGCTGTCCGAGTGACCGTCCGAGTTTCTGTGAGTGCCTCCCGAAGGGTTGTCCGTGACACCGTCCGGGGGACTATCCGACCGCCTCCCGAAGGGCTGTCTGAGGGGCTGATGAGGGAGTACATCCTCGCGGTTGGGAGGTTGTAAATCCTAGCTATGGGGATCTGCACCGACGATCTACACCGACTCTACTTCCGCTGCGCTATGAGTCGGTAACGATCAGATCCAAACCTTGTATGCATCTCCATGGTGTTCCTGGGCGTGCTCGCAGTACCAAAAAAATTTGTTTTCTGCTGCATTCCCCTACAGGGAGGGAAGAAAATAGTGGGGAAAAGGGTGGGAAATTTGGTGGAGAGCGGCAGGATGGAAGAAGAGAGTGAGAGATTTTGCCACGGAAACAGTGCGGGCAGCTACAAAAGCGCGGTCTCCGCCTCAGTTTTTGGTGGGCCGGGGGTGTCGGAGTCCTACGTGCCTCGTGTCCTGACTCCGGCAAAGCCCCCCCCCCCCCCCCCCCCCAATAGTTTTTTTGACTTTGCGGGAAAATTGTGGTCCGGACTGCTCCGCGGGTCGATGGGGTCGGCGTTGCATGGCTTGCGGAGTCCGGACACTACGTCCGGACGGATACGGAAAGTTTGAGGGTCAGCGTTGGAGATGCCCTTAGTTAGAGTTGTCGTTATTTCTCTAATGTTATAGTTTTATCTAGCTTATAGTGGCTGTTCTACGGAGACTTTGTATGCACTATTCATGGTTTTTGCTAATGGAAATTTGGGGAGACCACTTTTGCTAAAATTAATTAATTTACAAGAGCAGTAGGAAAGAAGTAGAGAACTACTATATTTTTTTAAAAAATTATTACTTTTCTTTCATGGGAAGAAGAATGGAACATCGTTAACTCCGTGAACAGTCTCGGCGGGAGGACAACCAGCACGACAGACCAGCCAAATGCGAGGAAATTTCAGGGGACGGGGTTGTTGGTTTCTACACGTGCGTGTAATGACTTGCCCAGCCACCAAAGCTGAAATGAGGCAATCCCTATTTGGCGCTTCAAGCGCCCGTTCCTACTATTTTTGCAAACGGGCGCTCACACGCGAGTCTAGTTGGGCTCCGCCCATCTTTCTTTTTTTCTGTTGTAAACCAACACAATGCGAGCTGATACGTCCAATTTGTATCATGATTTCCTACTGTTATTTGTTACGTTTTTATCATTATTTCACTTTATGGTACAATTCTTATGCCTTTTCTCTCTTAATTTGCAAGATTTACATGAAGAGGGAGAATGCCGGCAGCTGGAATTCTGGACCTGAAATAGCCATATCAGAGATACCTATTCTACAGAGCTCCAATTGACCTATAATTTCACGAAGAGTTTTTATTGAATATATAAAAAATACTGGAGAAAAGAGATTACAGAGGGGACCCACCAGCTGCCCACAAGGCAGTAGGGCGCGGCCCCCCTGGGCGCGCCCTAGTGCCTTGTGGGGCCCACAGCTGGCGTCTGGCCCCCTCCTTCTGCTATATGAAGCCATTTGCCCTAGAAAAAATAAGGAGAAGGCTTTTGGGATGAAGCTCCGCCATCTCGAGGCGGAACCTAGGCAAGATCTATTTTGCTCTCCGGCGGAGCGATTCCGCTGGGGATACATCCCTCCGGGAGGGGGAAATTGGAGCCATCGACATCACCAATGATCCTCTCATCGTGGGAGGACCAATCTTCATCAACATCTTCACCAGCACCATCTCATCTCAAACCCTCGTTCATCTCTTGTATTCAATCTTTGTCTCAAAACCTCAGATTGGTACCTGTGGGTTGCTAGTAGTGTTGATTGCATCTTCTAGTTGATGCTAGTTGGTTTATTTGGTGGAAGATTATATGTTCAGATCCTTAATGCTATTCAATACCCCTCTGATCTTGAACATGAATATGATTTGTGAGTAGTTACTTTTGTTCTTGAGGACATGGGAGAAGTCTTGTCATAAGTAATCATGTGAATTTGGTATTCGTTCGATATTTTGATGATATGTATGTTGTTGCTTCATTTAGTGGTGTCGTGTGAACGTCGACTACATGACACTTCACCATCTTTGGGCCTAAGGGAAGGCATTGTGGAGTAGTAATTAGATGATGGGTTGCTAGAGTGACAGAAGCTTAAACCCTAGTTTATGCGCTATTCCGTAAGGTGCTGATTTGGATCCATATGTTTCATGCTATGGTTAGAGTTATCTTAATTCTTCTTTCATAGTTGCGGATGCTTGCGAGAGGGGGTAATCATAAGTGGGAGGCTTGTTCAAGTAATAATAGCAACCAAGCACCGGTCCACCCACATATCAAATTATCAAAGTAGCGAACGCGAATCAAACAAACATGATGAAAGTGACTAGATGAAATTCCCATGTGTCCTCGAGAACACTTTGCTTATTATACGAGTTCGCTCCGGCCTGTCCTTTGCTACAAAAAGGATTGGGCCACCTTGCTGCACTTTATTATACTTGTTATTTGTTACTTGTTACGAATTATATTGCTATCAAAACTATCTGTTCCCGCTACTTTCAGTACTTGCAGAGAATACCTTGCTGAAAACCGCTTGTCATTTCCTTCTGCTCCTCATTGGGTTTGACACTCTTACTTATCGAAAGTACTACGATTGATCCCCTATACTTGTGGGTCATCAAGACTCTTTTCTGGCGCCGTTGCCGGGGAGTGAAGCGCCTTTGGTGAGTGGAATTTGGTAAGGAAACATTTAGATTACGTGCTGAAATTTATTGTCACTATGGAAAGTAATCCTTTGAGGGGCTTGTTCGGGGTATCTTCACCTCGATCGGAAGAAATAAGAGTTGCTCCTCCACCTATTGAACGCACTAAAAATATTTATTATGAAATTCCTTCGGGTATGATAGAGAAATTGCTAGCTAATCCTTATGCAGGAGGTGGAACGGTACATCCTGATATGCACTTGATCTATGTGGATGAAATTTGTGGATTGTTTAAGCTTGCAGGTTTATCTGGAGATGGAGTTAACAAGAAAGTATTCCCTTTATCTTTGGAAGGAAAGGCATTGACATGGTACAGGCTATGTGATGATACTGATACATGGGACTGGAACCGGTTGAAGCTGGAATTCCACCAGAAATTTTATCCTATGCATTTGGTTCATCGTGATCGGAATTATATATATAATTTTTGGCCTCGTGAAGGAGAAAGTATCGCTCAAGCTTGGGGGAGTCCTAAGTATATGTTGCATACATGCCCCAATCATGAGCTCTCAAGAGAAATAATCCTTCAAAACTTTTATGCTCGGCTTTCTCATAATGATCAATCCATGCCCAATACTTCTTCTGATGGTTCCTTTATGAAGAAAACTATTGAATCCAGATGGGACCTTCTTGAAAGAATTAAACGCAATTATGAGGATTGGGAAATCGACAAAGGTAATGAGTCAGGTATAAATCTTGAGTTTGATTGTGTTAAATCTTTTATGGAAACTGATGCTTTTCGTAAGTTTAGTACTAAATATGGACTTGACTCTGAGATAGTAGTTACCTTTTGTGAATCTTTTGCTGCTCATGTTGATCTCCCTAAGGAGAAATGGTGTAAATATCATCGACCTATTGAATTGACAGAAGAACTTGTTAGTATTAAAGAAGAAACAATTGTTTACCATGTTGATCCAGTTGTGTCTACTGCTTATATTGAGAAGCCTCCTTTCCCTGTTAGGATTAAGGAACATGCTAAAGCTTCAACTGTAGTCAATAAGAGTAAAATTAGAGCACCTAGACCTTCTGAGCAAATTAAAGTTGAACCTAGTGTTGCAATGGTTAAAGATCTTTTGGTTGATAACATTGATGGACATGTCATATATTTCTGTGATGAAGCAACTAGAATTGCTAAGCCAGACCCTAAAGATAAAAATTAACCTGTAGTTGGCATGCCTGTTATTTCTGTTAAAATTGGAGATCATTGCTATCATGGTTTATGTGATATTGGTGCTAGTGTGAGTGCTATTCCGTTTACTCTCTATCAAGAAGTCATGAATGATATTGCACCCGTTGAGATTGAAGATATTGATGTTACTATTAAGCTTGCAAATAGAGACACTATTTCACCGCTTGGGATTGTTATAGATGTTGAAGTCTTGTGTGGTAAGATCAAATACCCTACTGATTTTCTTGTTCTTGGATCGCCACAAGATGATTTTTGTCCCATTATATTTGGTAGATCCTTCTTGAATACTGTTAATGCTAGGATTGATTGCACTAAAGAAATTGTTAGTGTTAATTTTGGTGAGATGTCTCATGAGTTTAATTTCTCTAAGTTTCGTAGACAACCTCATGATAAAGAATTGCCTAGTAAGGATGAAATTATTGGTCTTGCCTCTATTGTTGTGCCTCCTACTAATCCGCTAGAACAATATTTGCTTCAGCATGAGAATGACATGCATATGAGTGAAAGAAATAAAATAGATGAATTATTCTTTGAACAAGCACCTATCCATAAACATAATCTGCCTGTTGAAACCTTGGGAGGTCCACCTCCGCCCAAGGGTGACCCTGTGTTTGAATTGAAGCAATTACCTGATACGCTTAAATATGCTTATCTTGATGAAAAGAAGATATATCCTGTTATTATTAGTGCTAACCATTCAGAGCATGAAGAAAAGAGATTACTTAAAACTCTAAGGAAGCATCGTGCCGCTATTGAATATACTCTTGATGATCTTAAGGGCATTAGTCCCACTTTATGTCAGCACAAAATTCATATGGAGCCAGATGCTAAACCCGTTGTTGATCATCAAAGAAGGCTGAATCCTAAAATGAAGGATGTGGTAAGAACTGAAATATTAAAGCTTCTGGAAGAAGGTATAATTTATCCCATAGCTGATAGTAGATGGGTAAGTCCTGTTCATTGTGTTCCTAAAAAGGGAGGTATTACCGTTGTTCCTAATGATAAAAATGAACTCATCCCACAAAGAATTGTAACTAGTTATAGGATGGTAATTGATTTCAGAAAATTAAATAAAGCTACTAGGAAAGATCATTACCCCTTGCCTTTTATTGATCAAATGTTAGAAAGATTGTCTAAGCATACACACTTTTGTTTCCTAGATGGTTATTCTGGTTTCTCCCAAATACCCGTATCACCTGAAGATCAAGAGAAAACCATCTTTACTTGTCCTTTTGGAACTTATGCTTATCGTCATATGCCTTTTGGTTTATGTAATGCACCTGCTACCTTTCAAAGATGTATGACTGCTATATTCTCTGACTTTTGTGAAAACATTGTTGAGGTTCTCATGGATGATTTCTCCGTTTACGGAACTTCTTTTGATGATTGCTTAAGCAACCTTGATCGAGTTTTGCAGAGATGTGAAGAAACTAATCTTGTCTTGAATTGGGAGAAGTGCCACTTTATGGTTAATGAAGGTATAGTCCTTGGGCATAAAATTTCTGAAAGAGGTATTGAAGTTGATAAAGCTAAGGTTGATGCTATTGAGAAAATGCCATGTCCTAAAGATATCAAAGGTATAAGAAGTTTCCTTGGTCATGCTGGTTTCTATAGAAGGTTTATAAAAAACTTCTCTAAAATTTCTAGACCTCTTACCAATCTCTTGCAAAAAGATGTTCCGTTTGTTTTTGATGATGATTGTGTAGAAGCCTTTGAAATACTTAAGAAAGCCTTAATTTCTGCACCTATTGTTCAACCACCTGATTGGAACCTACCTTTTGAAATCATGTGTGATGCTAGTGATTATGCTGTTGGTGCTGTTCTAGGACAGAGAGTTGATAAGAAATTAAATGTTATCCATTATGCTAGTAAAACTCTAGACAGCGCTCAAAGAAATTATGCTACTACTGAGAAAGAATTTTTAGCAGTTGCGTTTGCATGTGATAAATTTAGATCTTATATTGTTGATTCCAAGGTAACTGTTCACACTGATCAAGCTGCTATTAAATACCTTATGGAAAAGAAAGATGCTAAGCCTAGACTTATTAGATGGGTTCTTCTGCTACAAGAATTTGATTTGCATATTGTTGATAGGAAGGTAGCTGAGAATCCTGTAGGAAATAATTTGTCTAGAATGGAAAATGTTCTTGATGACCCACTTCCTATTAATGATGATTTTTCTGATGAACAATTAGCTATGATAAATGCTTCTCGTAATACTCCTTGGTATGCAGACTATGCTAATTACATTGTTGCTAAATACATACCACCCAGCTTTACATATCAACAAAAGAAAAAGTTTTTCTTTGATTTAAGACATTACTTTTGGGATGACCCACATCTATATAAAGAAGGAGTAGATGGTATTATTAGACGTTGTGTACCTGAGCATGAACATGAACAAATCCTACGTAAGTGTCACTCCGAGGCCTATGGAGGACAACATGCGGGAGACCGAACTGCACACAAGGTATTACAATCTGGTTTTTATTGGCCTACCCTTTTTAAGGATGCATGTAAGTTTGTCCTTTCTTGTGATGAATGTCAAAGAATTGGTAATATTGGTAGACGTCAAGAAATGCCTATGAATTATTCACTTGTTATTGAACCATTTGATGTTTGGGGTTTTGATTATATGGGACCTTTTCCTAAATCCAATGGGTATACACATATTTTAGTTGCTGTTGATTACGTTACTAAGTGGGTAGAAGCTATTCCAACTAGTAGTGCTGATCATAACACTTCTATTAAAATGCTTAAAGAAGTTATTTTCCCGAGTTTCGGAGTCCCTAGATATTTAATGACTGATGGTGGTTCACATTTTATTGATGGTGCCTTCCGTAAGTTGCTTGCTAAATATGATGTCAACCATAGAATTGCATCCCCTTACCATCCTCAATCTAGTGGTCAAGTTGAATTAAATAATAGGGAAATAAAAATGATTTTGCAAAAGACCGTTAACAGATCTAGAAAGAATTGGTCTAAGAAACTTGATGATGCATTATGGGCTTACAGAACTGCATATAAAAATCCTATGGGTATGTCTCCATATAAAATGGTTTATGAAAAAGCATGTCATTTACCTCTTGAATTAGAACATAAGGCATACTGGGCAATTAAAGAACTTAATTATGATTTTAATCTTGCCGGTGAGAAGAGGTTATTCGATATTAGCTCCTTAGATGAATGGAGAACCCAAGCCTATGATAATGCTAAGTTGTTTAAAGAAAAAGTTAAAAGGTGGCATGAAAAAAGAATTCAAAAACGGGAGTTCAAAGTAGGTGATCACGTTCTATTATACAATTTTCATTTGAGATTCTTTGCAGGAAAACTTCTCTCTAAATGGGAAGGACCGTATATCATTGAGGAAGTTTATCGCTCTGGAGCCATCAAAATAAACAACTCCGAAGGCACTAATCCGAGAGTGGTGAATGTGCAAAGAATTAAGCACTATATTTAAGGTACTCCTATTAATGTTGAAACTAATATTATTGAAACAATTACACCGGAAGAGCACATCAAAGAGTCCTTCCGGAACGCTCCAGAACCTTGAAAAGGGGTAGGTATGTGATACGGTAAGTAAACCGACTCCAAAAATTCCATAAAAATTATTTCTGTCAGTTTTGGAATATTAGAAAAATTACAAAAATAAGAAACAGCCAAGGGGACCCACGTGCTGCCCACAAGGCAGAAGGGCGCGACCCCCTTGGGCGCGCCCTAGTGCCTTGTGGGCCCCACGTGTGCCTTCACGACTCCGTTTTCTTCCCGTATTGCTTGTTTTGCAAGATAAAAATTCTTTATATACACTCCCGTCTGATTTGACCACCGTATCACAAGTTTTCTCCATGTTCTTGTTTTGTGTTGTTTTCTGCCAGACTCTTGAGGACGAGCGCCATGTCGTCTCAAGACTCGGATGGGGAAAGCTATGCCTCTCATATTGTCGCAAACCCTAGAGTCTATGGGGACACTGGTCCCTATGGTTGGACCTCTGATGAAGAGGAAGATGCTGATTTGAGGGAAAGTCAAGGTCATTCCAGCAAAGAGGATGAGGATCCCCCACTGCCTCAACCGGGAGATATGCACATCGAATTCAAGAGGTCCAGCTTACCTGACACATCGAAGGTTCCTAAAGTTCAATTCACCCCTTTTTGTCATGTGCATGAAGATTCGGATAAACTACGTCACAAAATTTGGGATCTCGAAAGAGAAAATGACAAATTAAAAGAAGAAATTCGTGTCCTCAAGTGGAAGGCGGAGGACAAGCCCACCACTTCATCACCACCATCACCGAAGAAGGAGACATGAGTACATGGGTATGGGCACTCCCCTTGGCTTGTGCCAAGCTTGGGGGAGGCGCCCCGGTATCGTATCACCATCACTTTCTCATCATCATTATCTATCTTAGTTCGATCCTTAGTTATTTCGTGATTTAGAGGAATAAAGTTTTAGTATGATTTAGTTTCGAGTGCTTGCTGTGTGATCTATCTATGTAATCATGTGTGAAAGTTATATAATAAAGATTAGTTTGAGTTGAGTGTTTTGCTTTTGATGATCCAATCTTAGAAATAAAGAATAAAAAGTAAGATCATATGCTAATCCCATGGGGACTGATGACTTCACATAAAAGAAGTATAATTGATAAAACTTGTTGGAAGTTGACAAACATTGCATTGGTCATTTTAGCAATTCATGAAAAAGTAATAAAGGAAGAGAGGTCTCACATATAAATGTACTATCTTGGACATCTTTTATGATTGTGAGCCCCCATCAAATATTCTATGACAATTAGTTGACGTTGGACAAGGAAGACAACGTAATGGGTTATGCTTGCTTATATTCACATAGAAGTTATATTGTTTTGGATCCTCTAACATGTGGTGTTTGCCATCTATCTTTGCTAGCCAAAAAAGTCCGCACCAAGTAGAGATACTACTTGTGCATCCAAAAACCCTTAACCCCAGTTTCATGCCATGAGAGTCTATTATATCTACCTATGGATTGAATAAGATCCTTCAAGTAAGTTGTCATCGGTGCAAAGCAATAAAAATTGCTCCTAAATATGTATGAACTTTTATTGTAAGGGAAAATAAGCTTTGTACGATCTTGTGATGGTGGAGCAATAAAAGCGACAGACTGCATAATAAAGGTCGCTATCACAAGGGGCAATATAAAGAGACGTTCCTTTACATTAAGAGCTTGCACATCCAAAAACAAAAGTGCAAGACAACCTCTGCTTCCCCCTGCGAAGGGCCTATCTTTTACTTTATGTATTTACTTTCATGCAAGAGTCAATGGTATTCTTCTCTATTCCATTTTTATTTTCTCTTTTGGCAAACATCATGTGGTGGGGATTGATCCATGCATATATATCCAGTTGAATGTAGGTGATCATGAGTTATTATTGTTGACATTACCCTTGAGGTAAAAATGTTAGGAGGCGAAATTATAAGCCCCTATCTTTCTATGTGTCCGACTGAAATTTTTGCTCCATAAGTATACCGTGAGTGTCAGCAATCATAGAAGACTAAATGATAGTTGAGTATGTGAACTTGCTAAACAAAGCTCTTACATAGACTCTTTCTGATAATACGATGAATTGTAATTGCTTCAGTGACTGAGATCATAGTTTGTTAGTTTTTAATTTGGTTTATGGTTCATACTTTAACTTGTGGATGAATTGTCACTTTTTCATGAGAAGTTTTATGATGATATATTGCTATTATAATAAAGATCATGATGCTCCATGTCCGTATTTTATTTTTATCAACGTCTCTCTCTCTAAACATGTGGTCATGATTATCGATTTCGACTTTTCGCTTGAGGGCAAGCGAGGTCTAAGCTTGGGGGAGTTGATACGTCCAATTTGCATCATGATTTCCTACTGTTATTTATTATGTTTTTTATCATTATTTCACTTTATGGTACAATTCTTATGCCTTTTCTCTCTTAATTTGCAATATTTACATGAAGAGGGAGAATGCCGGCAGCTGGAATTCTGGACCTGAAATAGCCATATCAGAGATACCTATTCTACAGAGCTCCAATTGACCTGAAATTTCACGGAGATTTTTTATTGAATATATAAAAAATACCGAAGAAAAGAGATTACAGAGGGGACCCACCAGCTGCCCACAAGGCAGTAGGGCGCAGCCCCCCCTGGGCGCGCCCTAGTGCCTTGTGGGGCCCACAGCTGGCGTCTGGCCCCCTCCTTCTGCTATATGAATTCATTTTCCCTTGAAAAAATTAAGAGAAGGCTTTTCAGACGAAGCGCCGCCGTCTTGAGGCAGAACCTGGGCAGGAGCTATTTTGCTCTCCGGCGGAGCGATTCCGCCGGGGATACTTCCCTCCGGGAGGGGGAAATCAAAGCCATCGACATCACCAACGATCCTCTCATCATGGGAGGACCAATCTTCATCAACATCTTCAGCAGCACCATCTCATCTCAAACCCTAGTTCATCTCTTTTATTCAATCTTTGTCTCCAAACCTCAGATTGGTACCTGTGGGTTGCTAGTAGTGTTGATTGCATCTTGTAGTTGATGCTAGTTGGTTTATTTGGTGGAAGATTATATGTTCAGATCCTTAATGCTATTCAATACCCCTCTAATCTTGAACATGAATATGATTTGTGAGTAGTTACTTTTGTTCTTGAGGACATGTGAGAAGTCTTGTCATAAGTAATTATGTGAATTTGGTATTCGTTCGATATTTTGAGGATATGTATGTTGTTGCTTCCTTTAGTGGTGTCGTGTGAATGTCGACTACATGACACTTCACCATCTTTGGGCCTAAGGGAAGGCATTGTGGAGTAGTAATTAGATGATGGGTTGCTAGAGTGACAGAAGCTTAAACCCTAGTTTATGCGCTATTCCGTAAGGGGCTGATTTGGATCCATATGTTTCATGCTATGGTTAGAGTTATCTTAATTCTTGTTCCGTAGTTGCGGATGCTTGAGAGAGGGGGTAATCATAAGTGGGAGGCTTGTTCAAGTAAGAACGGCACCCAAGCACCGGTCCACCCACATATCAAATTATCAAAGTAGCGAACGCGAATCAAACAAACATGATGAAAGTGACTAGATGAAATTCCCATGTGTCCGCGAGAACGCTTTGCTTATTATACGAGTTCGTTCCGGCTTGTCCTTTGCTAAAAAAGGATTGGGCCACCTTGTTGCACTTTATTATACTTGTTACTTGTTACTTGTTACGAATTATCTTGCTATCAAAACAATCTGTTACCGCTACTTTCAGTACTTGCAAAGAATACCTTGCTGAAAACCGCTTGTCATTTCCTTCTGCTCCTCGTTGGGTTCAACACTCTTACTTATAGAAAGGACTACGATTGATCCCCTATACTTGTGGGTCATCATGATCGCACCCAGATTCAAACCGGCGACCTCCTGGTCTATAGCATGCTGCTCTAACCACCCGACCGTCTTCACTTATGTGATCAGTTACATCTTCTTTACTCTTTTCTTCTGATGTGTTTTCCTTTTTTCTATTTTCTTTTTTCTTTTTCCCTTTTTATTTTTCATTCAGAATGGTTTTGTTCATTTTTTTATTCAATTTCTTTTTTTTGCTAAATTGAATGATTTTTTTTCAAAATTGGTGAACCTTTTTCAAGATTTGATTTTTTTTTCAAAATCGATGATTTTTTAAAAAATCAATGATTTTTTAAAAAATCAATGATTTTTTTTTCAAATCAATGAACTATTTCAAATTTGACAAAAAAAAATTCAAAATCGATGAACTTTTTTTCAAATTTCTGAACTATTTTCCAATTTGATGAACTTTTATCAAATTTGATGAGCTTATTTTCAAAATCGATGAACTTTTTTAATTGATGATCTTTTTTCAAATTCAATGAACTTTTTTCAAATTCATTGAAGTTATTTTTAAAATTGATGAATGTTTTCAAATTTGTAGACTTTTTTTGAAAATCCATGAATTTTTTTCAATTTTGATGAACTTTTTTCAAAATCGATGAACTATTTTTAAAATTCGATGAACTTTCTTCAATTTGATGAACTTTTTTCAGTGATTGGTAATAGTTCACTAGATTTTTAGTGAACTTTTTCAAACTCACGGTTTTTTTTCAAATAACTGAAAAAAATTAAGCGATACAACAGATGGTTCAGTGCAATAAATAGCGCGGCGACATTGTTATTATGTAATTGGCGCTGTTACCAATCACTAACGGCAAGTAGCGGAACTCGTATGTGAAAAGCCTGTAAAGAGCTACTTTTTTGCAGTTTTCCGCGCTATGAGTTTGCTGCTTTGCGTGTTTCATGGGCCAGCCCAACTGAGAGCTGTTGTGAGCGCCAAGGAGGAGTTCTGGCGCCTGAAGCACCCAATAGAAGGTGGGAGCAACTAGTTGACGAGCGCTCTTTCGGGAGCTTCCCAACGATCACTTGGTGGTGGGCTGGGAGCGCGCCCCTTGGCGCGCTCTCAGCCGCCGCCACGTGTCGCGCTCTGGGCGCTCCATCCGGATTTTTTTTAATTTTTCCGCACGTGTATTCGGCTTTTTAAACGGTTTTTCCCCTTTTTTGGCTTTTTGGTTTTCCACCGGTCTTCCTTAGCTTTTGGACCCAAAAAAATTAAAAAAATTGCGCGAGAAAACGTGTTTTTTTTTGCTTTCAAGAGAGGCACGGTTTTGCTTTCGCGAGAGGCACGGCCGTGCCTCTCGGAAACGGGAAAAAATGGGTATTCTATTTATTTTTCTTCCGCGAGAGGCACGATTTTGCTTCCGCGAGAGGCTTGGTTTTGCTTTCGCAATAGGCACGGCCGTGCTTCTCGGAAACGAAAAAAATGTGTTTTCTGTTTTTCCCCTTCCGCGAGAGGCATTGTTTTGCTTTAGCGAGAGGCACGGCCATGCCTCTCGGAAACGAAAAAAAAACTTTTTTCTGTTTTTTTTCTTTCGCGAGAGGCACGGTTTTGCTTTCGCGAGAGGCACGGCAGTGCCTCTTTCGGAAAGAAAAAAGGTGCTTCCGGTTTGGTTTTTTCCGTGAAAAAAAGTTCGTCAAAACTATTAACATGGGATCTAGTTTTAAAGATCTCGACGCGAGGAATCCAATGGTGAAAACAATTTGAGATTTGGATGCACGGTTTAAGAGATAAAACGTTTTAAATAAACGGATGTACGAAAAAAGGAAAAACTCCCAGTTTGCATTTGCGACAAGTGGCGCACATGCAGTGTGCCACTTGTCACAACCTGAGAAGGTGAGAGTGATCTTTGGAATGAGTACTGCTCAATTAGTGATTTCGATAGAAGCTCCCCTGAAACGACTCGCTCATCGGACCGAGTTAACTCGGGAGCTCCTATCTGCCGCTTATTGCAGCAGACAGTCGAGCAAACGCACAGGCGGTCCCGACTGGGCCGGCCCACTAGCGAATGAGCGAAGCGAGCGGATGTGCCAGCGATCGACTACTGTAGCAGCTGTATAAATTCGCAAAAAAAGGACTTTACCGAGGATCGAACACGAGACCTCCATCAAACAAGATTTTCAGGCTAGCCACCGAACATAGTGAGAACTAGTGATTACTTGCCAGCGCAAGCCTATAAGAACCATACAAACGTAGATCCAGAAATTCCTTTTCCTATTTTTTATTTTTGTGTTTTTGATTTTTTTTTGTTCAAAATTCCAAAAAAATGTTCTCGAAATTGAAATTTGTTCAAAAATTCAGAAAAATGGTCTATATTTTGAAAAAGTGCGTACATTTTTTGAATTTCTGAACATTTTCATAGACAAGAACATTTTTTTGCATATGCGAACAAAACAATTGAAACTGCAGAAAATGTTTTTGAAAAACGTTAAACATTTTTTGAAGTTGTGAACAAATTATGAAATTTCGAACAAAATTTTAAACCACAAATATTTTTTGAATTTTTGAACAAATATTTGAAAATGGAATATTTTCATGAAATTACGAACAAAAATTGAAACCGCGAACATTTTTTGAATTTGTGAACAAATATTTAAAAATTGAACTTCATGAAATATCTAACAAAAATTTGAAACCACGAACATTTTTTGAAATTCCTGAACACTTTTTCAAACTCGAACATTTTTTAATTTCAGACCAAAATTTGCAACCGCGAACATTTTTTGCAATTCTGGAATTTTGTTGAAAATATGAACATTTTCTAAATTTGTGAACAAATTTTGAAATAGATGAACATTATTTCAAATTCCTATACATTTTTTGGAATTCAAAATATTTTTTGAATTTGTGAACATATTTTAAACAATGGAACATCTTTATAAAATATGAAGAAAATTTTAAATTTTTGAAAAAAAAGGAAACATCGACTTGAAAAAGGAAAAAAAAGTTGAAAATAAAAAAACAAAAAAGAAAAAGAAAATAAAAAAGAAAGAAAAAAAGAAAAACGAAAAACCAGAGAGAAACAGAAAAAACAGGTTCAGGGAACCTTCTAGAAGGTTTCCAAAACCAGAAAAACCCGTCTGGGAAACTCTAGAAGGTTCCCAAAACCGGATATGCTGCAAACACGTTAAATTGGCGGCCCGCAGGGTCTGTGCGAAAGGTCGACAATTTGACACAACGTGCGTCAAATAGGATATTCCAGTTAACTCGTCCGGTTTGTTTTGTTTGTTCCTCGACCCGTGCGGGTGATGGTGTGCAAAAGCACACCACGCCACGCCCCACGTGAGCATTGGGCCGGTCCATCTGTGGGGCAGGTGGCCCAATGCTTCTTTAAAAGATGTTCAGGATTTCAAAACAAAAATGAATTTGAAAAAATGTTCCTGAATTTCAAAAAATGTTCACGAATTCAAATGGTGTTCATGATTTAAAATAATTCAGGAATTCAAAAAATGTTCATGAATATAAAAAAAGTGTTCAAAATTCAGAAAATCATCATAAATTTAAAAAATGGTCACATTTTTTAAAAATGTTCACAGTTCTATAAAATATTTGAGAATTCCAAAAAAATCGTGATTTCAAGAAGTTTTCATGAATATGAAAAATGTTTGAGGTTCTAACAAAAAAGGTTGATGATTTTAAAAATATTTTTGAATGTGTAATATTTTCATGATTTTCTTAATTCAAAAAATGTTCTCAAATTCGGAATATGTTCACGATTTGCAAATTTAAATATTGTTTGTTCGAGATTTCAAGAATTGTTTATGAATTTGAAAAACATTAGAAAATTATAAAAATATCCAGAAATAAAAAATGTTCACAAAAATGAAAAAAATATATTCTTGAATTTTAAAATGAGAAAAATAAAATAAATAAGAAAGGAAAAGGAAAAAATCAAGAGAAGATAAATAATAAAACAAAGAAAAGAAAACACAAATGAATATAAAACAAAAAGAAAAATACAGAACAAAAGAAAACCGGTCTGGGAAGGTTCTAGAACCTTACCAAACCTGGAAGAGGAGCCTTTTGCTAGTTGGGGCGGCCCAATCATGCCTAGCGCGATACTATAGGGTACGCGTGAACAGTCGACACGATAAATAAGATCTGCCATTTTTTGCAAGGAAAAACTCCTTACCGACCTGGTTTGTATCCCAACATTTGGGAGCAACTAACTAACGACAACCCCTTGGGAGGCTCCTGCAAGCGTCATTTTTTGCGTGAGAGGGCGCCAAGTGGTGCGTCCAGCCGACGGCACATGTCGCATGTTGGGCACTCCCTTTGGATTTTTTTTTTCTGTACGCGTTTTCAGGTTTAGATGGGTTTGAGTTTTTTTGGTTTTTGATTTTTGCCTTTATTTCTCTAGGTTTTGGAGTTTTTGTTTTGTTTTTGCAAAGCACAATTGTGCTTCCACGAGAAGCATAGATTTGCTTTCGCGAGAAGCACAACATGTTCTTTCCCTAGAAGTGAGTGTTTCCACGAGAAGCACTGTCAGTGTTTCCACGAGAAGCACTACTATATGCTTTCACGAGAAATGAATTTGTGCTTATGCTTTCGCGAGAAGCGTAGCATATGCTCTCATAAGCACAACCTTCCTTCTCAAAAAGGGAAAAGCACAACCTTGCTTCTGCGAGCCTGTAAAAAGAGTAAAACACAGCATGTGCTTCCTGAAAAAAGTGAAAACCGCAACCGTGCTTCCGGACTCCTTTTTTTAGTTGCCGGGTTTTTCGCTTTTTTCTGGATTTTGTTTTTGTTGTTTTCCTTTTTTTGGTTTCCTATTTTTTTTTTTGGGGTTTATCTGTGAATTTTTTTTATCGAAACCTATTAACATGGGATCTAGTTTTTAATATATCGACTCGAGAAATTCAACGGTGAAAAAGGCTCGGTATTTGAACGCACGGTTCAAGAGATAAAACGTTTTGAATTAAACGAGTGTACAAAAAAAAAACTCCCAAGTTGCGACAAGTGGAGACAAGTGGCGCACATACCACTTGTCAGCACGTGAGAAAGTAGGGAGTGAACTTTGAAGGCATAACCCCTAACTAGTTTTTTTAAGGCATAACCCCAAACTAGTTTTTTTTAGTGGGATAACCCCTAACTAGTAATTTCCATCGTTTGTTTGGATACGTTCCAGTTCCAGCCCGGCCCAAAGTGTATATTGCTGAGTGGGCGTGTGATACTTTTGACATTTCAATATCATTACGTACACACAAAGCCCACATGAGCCGTCATGGCTTTGCTTTTGGACGAAAGAGCGGTTCTTCGTGTTCCTGCCAGATGCGCAAACGAAGGTGTTCCTGACATTCCCCCAACAAGGAAAAAAGTGTTCTTGGCATTCCTCTCACGAAAAAGGTTATCGTAAGGAAATTTTGGCATCTAATTGGTCTTTGGATGTGATGATACAGGAAATCGGATCTTTCGATGAGAACCGGAAGATGGTGACGACGTCTCGACTACAATTGTGCCATGACGCTGTGCTTACGCAACCGCAACACCAAACCCTCGAGATTATTGCCCTCGTTGTAATCTCATACAAACTGACCGTACAAGTCTATTGTGCAAACAATTGAAAAACAAGTGAACAAAATACTATAGCAATTTGGATTGCGAATGAAACATAAGATAAAATAGGGGTTACTGAAAGAAAATTTTACAAACAATTAACACGGCCGAAATTGCAAAGATAGTATCCAAAGTAAAGTATGTATAACGAAGATTTATGTCTAAATCATGAAGGGTGGTGCTTTCATAAAGGAAACGGCCAAGCATCATCACGAAAGGTTGGCTCAAACTTTTCCATGGGCCAGACCAATTAAAGGATGCTCAACATTTTTAAACTATAACTTTAGTAATAATTATAATTCTAGAAGGCAAAATATTAGGTGGCATCTTGTAGACATTTTTCTGGTTAGGTAAACGGTAATATATTAATATGAGGCTAATACTGATTACACCAAGCATCTGCAACAACACGATGTCGAGAGCTAGTTGAGACATCGATGATGCACACAGCCAAAAAAAAAGAAAACGAATGAAAAAAAGGGACCCGTAAAGGTTAAGGTGAGGCGAACAACACGATGTAGGATGACATCAACACCCACCACCGTCATTGGAAACACCATGACTAAGGATGTTCCCCAACAGCTACACCTCCAGGAAGGTAATGGTGCATGAACGCCACTCGTTGCGATATCCAACCATATAGGTCAGATCATGGGTTTTCATGTAGGAGAGAAAGTCTGAATAGACTCCCGAAAATGCCCTCAACAAAGAAGGGTAGTGTCGTGGTATTCTCGTGGGGGATGCGCGATCACGGCAGATGCCATGGGATGGCTTAAAGAGGTGAGAGCAAGGCTACAGTGGAGATCCGGGACGGGTTTGGGCAACTGGACACGGTGGTTTAATTACCCAAGTTCGGGGCCCTCCGTGGGAGGTAACACCCCTACTCCTGCATGTCTGATGTATATGCGGTGTATATGGTTGTACATGGTTGCTCCTAGAGCTGTTTGAGGAGGAAGAAGGGAGCTCTGTGCTCTCCTCCTTGCCTCATGCGTGTGTGGAGAACGAGAGGGAGTGTGAACCCGTGGTCAAGTGAGCTCCCCTCGTGCACCTTATAAAGGGATGCCCAGGGGACAAGGGGTGGCCCACATGGCCAACTATACACTATTCGAGGTGACACCTGACGTATGAACAGTGTCTGCTGTTCATCAACAGTGCTCCACTGTAGAGCATGGCCGTCTCGTCCGCGCAGTCCGACGGGACGTTGTGGTTGACTTCGTGTGGCAGGCCAGCTGGCTCCAGGTGGCCAGCCGGACGAGTTGCAGGGTTGCCAGCCGGACGGGTTGCAGGGTGGCCAGCCGGACCGGTTGCAGGGTGGCCAGCCGGACGAGTTGCAGGGTGGCCAGCCGGCCGCGTTGCAGGGTTGCCAGCCGGCCGTCTTCCGGGCTCAACCCGGCCGGCCGTCTTCCGGGCTCAAGCCAGCCGGCCGTGTTCCGGGCTCAACCCAGCCGGCCGTGTTCCGGCCAGCCAGGGTCCGCTCCCCTGGCAAAGTTTCGAAATGGTGACTTGTCCTCTTGAGCCTACCCGGGAGTCATCCCCCCGACAGTAGCCTCCGAGCCTCCGGGCGACTCGAAGAGTCGGGCGGAGGGTGTTCGCTGGTGTTCAAGCAGAGATTGTCGATGACAGCCGGCCGCGGGTCGTAGCCGGCGCGGCTCGCTTCCAGTGGGGCGCGTGAGCGCACCCACTGGGTGTACCCTCCGAGCCTCCGAGCGACTCGAAGAATCGGGCGGAGGGTCCTTGCAGCTTGTTAAAGCAGATGGGCGCGGAGCGCCGCCGGGCACGGAGCGGAGTCCGCCGGCAGGTGGGCGCGAGGCGCCGCCGGGCGCGTAGCGGGGTCCGCCGGCAGGTGGGCGCGGAGCGGAGTCCGCCGGCTGGCTGTTTCTAGTGGGGGCGCGCCAGCGCACCCACTGGGTGTAGCCTCCGAGCCTCCGGGCGACTCGAAGAGTCGGGCAGAGGGTCTTCGCTGTCGTGGCAGCTGAGGTTGTCGATGACAGCCGGCTGCGGGCGGCAGCCGGCGCGGCTTGCTTCCAGTGGGGGCGCGCTAGCGCTCCCACTGGGTGTAGCCTCCGAGCCTCCGGGCGACTCGAAGAGTCGGGCGGAGGGTCTCCGCAGATGTTGGAGCAGACGGTGGCGTCGAGGATGCCGGTGGCAGCCGGCGGCGGGCCTGCAACCGGCGTGGCGTTTTCCCAGCGGGGCGCGCCGGCGCACCCACTGGATGTAGCCTCCGAGCCTCCGGGCGAGGAGGGGGGTTCCCCATGGAAATGATCATGCGAAAGATAAAGTTAGGCAGCGCAGATATATCAAATGTTTGGTTTTGGCAGTGCAAGTTTTATGCAGAGGGTGCCGACTCGGTTTCGTCCGAGCCCCGTCAGTATTTTTCATGTCCCCTCCGCTCTTTGGCGTTTGCTCTTGCCAGCCGGACAGCCGGGAGCCGGTCTGTAGCTGAGGCAAAGAGTGGGCCGCGGAGTAGAGTGTACAGTACTCGAACTCTGGGAGCAGATTCGACTGAGCAGATACTCACAAAGGAAACGACCGCGCCGCCCAAGCCGTTTTCTTCCCCGGATGTTTTTCGCGTGGGGTGACCTCCAGCTTTTGCTCTCGCTAGCCGGACAGCCGGGAGCCGGTCTGTAGCTGAGACGAAGAGTGGGCCTTCGGTACCGTGCACACTACTAAGCCGTCTGCGGGGAAGAACGTATCGGGCCAAACGGCCAACCCCCGGGCCGAGACTAGCTGGCGCCGGGGCGAACAGTAAAGCAGCTGAAGAAATGCAGCGACAAACCCCGAGGGTCGCTCGGGGTTATCCGTCTGTGTGCACCGTGCAAAGGTATGCGAATGGGAGCTCACATTGCTTTTTTGATGCGGACGGGTCGGAGGTGTCCTCCGGCAGGCGGCCCGAGCCTCCGGGAGGCCGAGGGGCGCCCCAGCCGGTCAGGCCCGACCGACCAGGCGTCGAAGCGGACGGGCGACCGGGCGTCGAAACGGGCGTAGCCGACGTCGAGGCGGACGGGCAGCCGGGCCGGCTCCGCAGCCGGCCAGGCGCAGTCGGCCGGGCGTTCAAGCGGACGCAGCTGGCGCCCCCCCCCCCCCCCCCCCCCTTTTTTCCGCCGGCAGGCAAGCCGGCCCTTATTCTTTTTTTCTTCCAGCCGGCCCCAACTTTTTTTTTTGCAGCCAGCCGGCCTTCCTTTATTTCTTCAGCCGGCCCCGCTTTTGCTTTTTCCCTTACTAGCAGCCGGCCACAGCGGGCGGCCGGAGCGTCCGCGAGCCAGCGCGCGCGCGGGCCGGAGATGGCTGGCTGGGGCGGCAAGCCGGCAGGCGGGAGCGCGGCAGCCGTGGGAGGAGCAGCCGGCTGCGGGGCGGCGCGAGGCGGCGCGGGCGGAGCGGCGCGGCGACGCGAGGAGCAGCCGGGGCGCGCGGGAGCCGGCCGGGGCGCGCGGGGGCGCAGTCGCCGGGCCAGCGGGCGCGCGTGGCCGGCGGGAAGAGCGACGCGGAGCGAGCCAGCGGCGGGGCGCGGCCGCGGAGGACGTGCGCGAGCTCGGGGACAGCCGCGCGGTGACAGGAGAGCCAGGGGCAGGAGCGGAGGCAGGAGCGAGGCGGAGGCAGGAGCCGCGAGAGGAGAAATCGGGCGCGGGCTCTCCCCTGGCGGCGCGAGGTGGAGGCGACGAGGGGAAGCGGCGGAGTGAGAGGAGCTGAGGGGGCAGGGCTCGCTGGGCACGAGTCGCGCGGACGCCGTCGCGCGCGCAGGGGCGCCTCCCCCGCCAGCGCGCAGGAGGGCGCGCAGGAGGCCTGAGGCGAGCGCCATGGCGAGGCGACGCGAGGCGGACGCTCGGTCGCGCGGGAAACAGGGGGCGGAGGCGCCATGGAAGCCTGCTGGAACGGCGCACGGGGCTCGCGCGGACTGTCTTGGAGGCGACGGGCGGCACTCCGTCAACGGGAACGAGGTGCGGGAGGCCGGCGCGTATTTTTTGGAGGAAAGCAGAGCGCGCGCGTCGGAGCAGGGAGGGCCGCTGCGCGCGGGTGCGTGGCGCTGGGCAGGCAGCCCGCGGCGGCGCGCGCGCGGTTGGAGCGGAGCGGGGCCGACAGGATCCGGTGGTGGTGACGCGAGCTCGGGAACGAGCGCGAGCTCGAGTGACGGGCGGAGCGGAGGATGGCCGCGGACGCGAGCGCGCCGAGGCCGGGCGCGGGCGGAGCAACGCGGGAGCCGCGACGGGCGGCCGGCGCCGCGGTAGTGGTGACAAAGAAAGTCCCGCCCGGACCGCGATTCCAGCAGCAGCTAGTCCCACGGTGGGCGTCAACTGTCGTGGTATTCTCACGGGGATGCGCGATCACGGCAGATGTCATGGGATGGCTTAAAAAGGTGAGAGCAAGGCTACAGTGGAGATCCGGGACGGGTTTGGGCAACTGGACACGGTGGTTTAATTACCCAAGTTCGGGGCCCTCCGTGGGAGGTAACACCCCTACTCCTGCATGTCTGATGTATATGCGGTGTATATGGTTGTACATGGTTGCTCCTAGAGCTGTTTGAGGAGGAAGAAGGGAGCTCTGTGCTCTCCTCCTTGCCTCATGCGTGTGTGGAGAACGAGAGGGAGTGTGAACCTGTGGTCAAGTGAGCTCCCCTGGTGCACCTTATAAAGGGATGCCCAGGGGACAAGGGGTGGCCCACATGGCCAACTATACACTATTCGAGGTGACACCTGACGTATGAACAGTGTCTGCTGTTCATCAACAGTGCTCCACTGTAGAGCATGGCCGTCTCGTCCGCGCAGTCCGACGGGACGTTGTGGTTGACTTCGTGTGGCAGGCCAGCTGGCTCCAGGTGGCCAGCCGGACGAGTTGCAGGGTTGCCAGCCGGACGGGTTGCAGGGTGGCCAGCCGGACGGGTTGCAGGGTGGCCAGCCGGACGAGTTGCAGGTTGCCAGTCGGCCGTCTTCCGGGCTCAACCCGGCCGGCCGTGTTCCGGGCTCAACCCAGCCGGCCGTGTTCCGGGCTCAACCCAGCCGGCCGTCTTCCGGGCTCAACCCAGCCGGCCGTGTTCCGGCCAGCCAGGGTCCGCTCCCCTGGCAAAGTTTCGAAATGGTGACTTGTCCTCTTGAGCCTACCCGGGGGTCATCCCTCGACAGGTAGACCGGCACTGCCATGTACAACTAATGAAGGTCAGACCTAGGATTTAACCCGGAACTCGAGGCCCGGTAATCAAAGGGCGCAACCAAAAATGAAGCCCGCGGAGTTGCTGCCACCAACTTGCCATGTAGACACAGATCCACCATTTTTTTTATCATGCATCAAAGCTGCATCATTTGATTGTAGAAGGTTGTCAAAACTTCATCTTCACCAACAAATCTCCTGATCTCGATACTTCTGGGCTTGATCCATTGGGAGTTGTATGTTGAAATAATGATCACCCCTTTTGTTGCTTAGGTCTTGCACTGAGCTAGCTTGCCTCTTAGGGCATGTACAATGGTGCTATCTTATGAGTGCCGCATAGGATAAATGCTGAGGTGGAGGAGAGAGAAATCATAAGAAAAGGCTTGTCTTCTCTTATTTAAGAGATGATCTCTTAGCACAATATGTCTCACCATGTTTTTAGAAATTGCTTGTTATTAAAGATAAGACTAAGAGATAAACCATTGTAGACATCTTTTTATTGCCATCTCTAAATTACATGCAAGACTTAAGGTAACACGGTTGTACATGCCCTTAATTTGTGAAAAGTGGCAACAATTGTTTCCGAAAAGGTTGTGTACTGGTTTTTTTTTTTAGAGGAAAAGGGCTCAAAGCCCCAGCAGGTTGTGTACTCGTGTACCCGTGTCATGTTCATTCTATTTGTTTCTCCCTAAGATAGTGTCATGTTCGTTCTGATACAAGAGAATCCTTCATTTTTCCTGAGATGCAATCAAACAAACCAGAATCATATCATGTACAGTATGATTCAAATACACATGGCGTTGCAATATAATGTTTTTTCGTTCCTGTATTTCTTGAATCCTAGGAGTGGCAACGGGATTCGAGTACTACATGCATGGTTCAGTATTGGAGTCTATACCATGAAACATACTGTACAGTGTACACAGAGTGCCTAGGCACATATACGCGTGGGAGTTTAATGTACACCGACGTAAGGAGCGTCACGCGCGGCAGGGACACCTCGATTGCTCTGGCCAGCGTGCACATGCCCATGTCTAGCATCGGCCAGCACCTTGCTGCTTACTGTTTCTCTCCGATGCCGATGCGTTAAACGGTTCAGATATTGGAGGTTTATCACAACATAAATTGTGGCGCGAACCAACAGACTTCGACATGCATGTCGCATATGCGTACTACTCACCATACTGTTGGTTGCGCCCTTGTGCTTCTGCAACCGCTTTAATTGGTGCAGTGTCCGGCATCTTCTCTTTCACCAGAAATGACAAGGCACCTTAATTGGGACGGTTTACTATTTTTGTAGCTTGCGCATTATTGCATGCGTACGGGATAGACTGATGTGTCTCAGCTCGAAAGTTTTTCAATTTCATAAAGCAATCGAATTAGCAACAGGCATTTTTATTAGTCTCTCTGTCTTAGTTACCAATCGTCTATGCATTCCGAAGTTTAACCTTGACTACTAGTTTTATCAATGAAATCCAAAATTGAATGGAAAAGTATGTGTGGGCACCTGATTAACTATGACAAAGGGAGTACAACAATAATAATGTGATGAAGAAAACAAAGAAATATACTGCACTTACATAACATACTTGGCGTAGAAATTTAATTACTAACAAGATAGAATTTTCTTTTAAGGAAAAAGCAATTGTACTGCCAATGCATTTCAGAGGGAGAGCAAAAGAAGTTCAGTTACATAGGTAGGGATGAGATATCCCAGGAACAACGAAATTAAGACAACTAGTCAGGTTGTGGGAGCGGCCTCATTTGCCAATTTGGACAAGATATGCAAAGCAACAATTCATTTTCAAGATATATGCAAAGTGGCTTTGAAGTACGACTCTGGTACCTTTTGTGAACTGAAGAGCTAACAAGGTCAAAGGGCCCACCCCTGAACATATATTTCTGCAAACATTAAAATATCAGGTGGTCATCGATCAGGCTACATGAACTGCAAGCGTAGCAGTATAAAAATCGATAGGCTTACAAGAAAAGAAAAGAAAAAACAAATGGAGGAAAATATAATATACACTCTAGACAAAACTATTGAACCGGCATACTCAGCAACTATCGTCACGAAATAATCCCAAGAAAAGCATATGGAGTGCAGAAAACACAACCAGTTCAAGAAATTTGCACACGTATATACTATGTATAGTGCCTTTTTTCAAAAAGGTACAGTGGTAGAATAACAATTCGTCAATTATCCTTGTCAAAGGTCTATGCATTACATTTAGTGATCAACAGATAAACAGTGAGGACTCGCATTCCGGGCCAACTAGCACAGTTGAAGTTGAAGTTTGATGGTAGCAGTAAGCTTCTGATTTATGGCATACAACCATTTTCTTCCAGAACTCGAAAAGATGGAGAAGAACACATGTATCTGCAAGAGCAGATTAAGAAGAATGGTATTGTAAGAAATGAAGCCATATGCTGCAGTTTCATACCTAACCGCGGGGCGCTCATGCTGTGTGGAGCAGCAAGCCCGGCCAGGCCGTGTCGATGGCTAGCTAGCTTCCAATATCACGCAGAACTGACACCACCACATACGGGCGAGTGCGCGCAGGCGAGGTGTGCACGGTGGAGAAGAAGGGCACATGCATGCATGGGCCGGCCGCCGGCGCACGGCCGGATCGAGCGACACACTACCCAGGCAAGGCCGCGGCGGTGCGTGCCAGCCGGCCGGCCGGACGCCGGGAATGCCAAGCTGGAAATGGATGCACGTGCCCTGCTTCTCCACCTCGCGCGCCTCGCCCTCCTCCTCTCCTCTCCATGGATCTCGATCGGCGGCAACCAGCTGAGAATTAAACTACGCGCGCAGATAGCTGCCCTTGCATGGTAGC
The DNA here is from genome assembly GCA_039707655.1 of Elymus sibiricus. Classification (NCBI taxonomy): domain Eukaryota; kingdom Viridiplantae; phylum Streptophyta; class Magnoliopsida; order Poales; family Poaceae; genus Elymus; species Elymus sibiricus. The sequence continues at coordinate 297,717,074 of CM077664.1, read as the reverse complement.
TATCTCCCACCTGCTATGTAAGGCTTTCAAGACTAATCAAGGACCTGGCGGAGCACGCTTGTCTGGACGGTGCACGCTCTAGTCGAGATTATGTAGAGGCCGGAGAGAGAGGTTAGCCGCTCCATGGATGGGACAGGGGGAAGGCAGCATGAATGGGAATGGCTGAATTCTCTACGGGACCGACTAGGCCGGAGGCGTGACTAGTGGAGTTCCTTTTGATCATTCTCCTTCAGCTGATCGGTTGACACTTTGTTAAAAAAATTGTGATGACAGTCTGTTAATTTCTCTCGCGAATACGCAAAGCTTGCGTATCTTTCATTGATATAGAAAAAAGAAAATGAGTACAGAGGGGTCTGTTAATTTCTCTCACCTCCAACGTTTTTTCTAAAAAACTCTGGTCTATTCACGGGAAGTACATAGTATAAATAAAGCATCTCAAACAGAATAAAAAATTACATCAAGGCCTCTGGACCACCGGACGACCACTGTCACCATCAGAACAAGCCGCCGTTGCCGCCACTCTCATACCGGAGCCGGCCTGACCTTGTTGATGACAATTGAGAAGTCTTCGTGCGCGTCCCCACAAGGAACAACACCCCGAAGCCGCAGTCGCTGCCGTTGAACCCTGAATCGATCAGAAAAGCTGGTACAAAAACTCATTGTTGCGTATGCACGATAAAAAACCCTAACCCCACCGCCCCGAGCAGCTGGCAGGAATCTAGCCGGAGCTCCATCTAATCCATCCCGACGGACAAACTTGAGGTGGATCGGAGCCCAAAAGACGACTCGAATAATAAGTACCACCATCTCTTTGAGTGTCACCCCCGCGAAGATTAAAATCCTAACTTATCTGCTAGCCAGAGCCGAGGCATCAGGATTCCCCTCCCCGCTACCGGCAAAGATCGAGGGAAGGAAGGCTTTGCTCTAGTCGCCTTGCAAGAGGGAAAATAAACGTATAACCTTTTGTTTCTAAGTAACTAATAATTTACTGGTTAGAATTATATTGCACGTACGGTGGCTGGTGCAATCATGACCTCACAATAGCGTTGGTGCGCACCGTGTCGTCATCGATCGCGCCAATGGAGCAGCGCCATGTGTCACGGGAGGGTGGGGCGCATCGACTCCCTCCCTCGCGGAAGGAATCAAGAACAGTCTCGGTGACAGTGCGCGAAAAGGCAAAGCAAAGTGCGAAGAGACCCGGCGGCATCCCGATCACTCCGTTCGGAAAATAACGTCCCATGTTAATTTGTTCCCATACACTGGCCCGGTGCACAAACGAGCTGCTTTTGCTCCTGTCGCTGGACGGCGACGATCGAGGACGGCAGCATCTGTAATGTTCCAGCCAGAGGTCAAACGCTTTCAACTTTTCATATTGGGGCTTTGGTTCTTGTTCGATCGCCACTTTGGTCAAAGAAAAACATTTTATATTGACGACATGATTCTACTAGCTAGCTAGGTATAGTTAGTTGATTACACTTGAGAGTGGGGTAACGTTGCGTTTGGTCAAGATCGACCGACCGAGCATATATTCGCCCACATTATTATTATGTTTATTACGTGTGGTGCTTGATTTTATTTACAGATAAATCGAGGTGGCATGACATGACCGTACCAAGCATTAGTTGATGGTTACCCTACACCGCCGATCGGTGTCGGTCCATCCATCCGTGCATGCAGTGCAATTCAATGCCGCAAGCATGCAGATCGCGCCAGCTGGTGCGTGTAAAAAAATCCCACTGGATGCATGCTTACTTGTGTACTATACACAGCAACCTACGTACACGGCTACTTGTGCACCTACGTACTTCAGATCTAGCCGCAGTCACGTTGCGATCGGCGTGCCGGCACACCGCCAGCCCGTCGTCCGTCGGCCGGAGCGTCAGGCCACGATGCGTACGTTAGCTCGCGGCTGGCGCAGTGGATCGGCGGATCGAGGGCTCGAGGCCCTACGGCCGCGCTGGCCGGTGCCGGGGAAACAGGCGACGTACGAGCCGCGCGGGCGCCACACGCCGCTGACACGCGCGCTACCGGCCGAGCCGCGCGGGTACGCCCGGGCCTAGGACGGGACCGTACGTATAACGCAGCAGGCGGGCGACACCATCTCTGACGAGCACCAGCTCGCTGGCCCGGCCGGCCACCGGCGCGTGAATGCTACCCTAGCTGCCCCTCGATCGGATCGGATCGGATCGTGCGCGCCGCGCGTGATGCACGGGAGGAGCCAGCTGTACGCGCCCGTGCACGCACGGTGCGTCACAGTTCCGTCCCTGACGCTGCCGGCGAGACGCCGGGACCTACCTACCTACCGACCCCCTTGCCGGAGTCGTCGTCGGTGCCGGCCGGGGCTGCGCTTTAAGGGGCATGAGCGAGCGTCGGTGGACTATGGGTTGGAGCCGATCGAGCGTGGACGGACGGCCATTAACTTGTGCACCCTGGCAGCGACCGACAAATGGCGGTTGACGCCGTGGAGCGCAGGACATTCCACATGGGACCGATATGATGATGATCCTTCTCCAGAAAGGAACGGCGCCCTCGCATGTTGCTCAACTTTCCAGATGCGTCGCACAATTTTTCACTTTCAGACAAACCGTACGTGTGTTGCCGTCATCCAAATCACAACCATTCTACTGTGTATAGGTATACGCACAGTACGCATTGTACTGCAAGTCAATGAACAAAACCAAAAGATCGATGATGACACGGCTGTGCATTATGAAAGGTCGAGCACTTCAGTACACTATTACTATTACAACTTGGGCACATCCATATTCCTTCGAACGGTACCGTCACATGATTCTGTACGTCATTTCCTTTTGGAAAAGGGATGACCTCGACCTCTGCATTACTGTGATGCACACAGCTGAACATAAATCAGTACATAAGTGCGGAAAAGCCGCAGTTGACACGCGCAGCGTCTAACCTGCCCGCATGGGGGCGCAGGGAAAAATACTAGTCACGCTAGCAGCCGGACGATCAGTCCGGTGCGACGAACATTTACAGGAAGTTTTAGCACCCACGTTAGCCCCAAAGAGAGCGGCGCACAAATTTGGTAGACTCCGGCCCAGGCGATAAAGCTAGGGCTAGGGATAGGAAAGCAACGGCGCAGCTCCGGCCCGAGCCCACCGTCGCGCGCGTGCGTGGTACCCCTAGGCGCATGTTTTTTCCCTAGGCGTCCGTGCGTGTGTGACCAGCTCTACAGTTCGCCGGAACAATCGTACGCAACGGCCACGGCGCTGGCCATTTACGCGCGCCTCCTTCCATTTTTGCTCCGCCCTCATGGCGACGGCGACCACACGACGGGCGAGTCCAGGAGGACGGTGCTCGAGAGGGAGGCCCGCCGTGGAGTCTAGAGCTGACGGCCGGTGGGTTTTCATGGCGACGGCGACCACACGACGTTCGGGACCGGAGAGGGAGGGGAGGACCACCCGCCGGGAACTCTAGAGCTGGCGGTGGAGGGTTCGTTTTCTTATTAGTAGTTCTGCAAGGGACGATGTACCATGGATGGCTCGCGTCAAATTAAGTCTATATGCATCTACTTGTGTAGGCACAAGGTCGACGGAGGTGGCTGTGATTCGTCTCTGATCCTGACTGTGCTAGTTGGATTGCTACTCTACCGCGACAATCCAGCTGCTTCGTGGTCAAGTGGCGTGGTGGTGTGGTGGCATCTTCTTTCCCTGCGTGCATGCGCCGGGCGCTAGTGGTTGCCCCAGCCATCTGTGTAGGTTTACAGCATAGCTAGTTAGACTGCCCGACTTTCACAATGTCAAGTTTACAAATTCTCCATATGTCAAAGGAAAAAGTTGACAAGCTCCATCTAATGTCGTGCCTTTCTCTGAGGATATGGTGATGGCATTTTATTTTTCATGAGAGAAAATTCGGTGATGTCTCGTCAGATGCACCGAGTCATGCTTTCTCGGTGAAGTTTACGACTCACCTTTTGCTACTGTTCCTTTAGATGAAGGCAACTTCGGCATTAATTAATGAACAGCAAGATCGGCACTAATTTATGAAACTGACTTTTAATTTTGATATCATTGGCGAATAAATCATATTTGTAAGTTTCAAAATTTGTGAGAAAAAAATGCATATAAAGGATAGGTAGACACACATACATACGGAGTTTGGTTAAATGATACACTTCCGCTTCGGTACCCCCCCCCCCCCCCCCCCCTAAACACATCGACGGACAAGATATCTCCATACCCCTTCATAATAAAGGGTATAATGGTCTTTTTTGAAAATACGTCGCCCGCAGATATCCACAGTAACGGACCGGCCCATTAGCAAACACTTAATATAAAATAAATAGAGAGGGAAAAGGGAGAAGCCAAGGATCAAACACAGGTCTCCTAGTTGAAACGTTACACCACAAGCCACTAGCTCATTGTTGGATTTGTGATATAGTAGTAGGGCACGACCAACTTAAGGTAAAAAGAGCCGGTTATTCCAATGGTTTTTCGTGTTTTTTCTGTTTTCATTGGGTTTTTTTTCTTCCAGTTTTCACTGTTTTTTCTTTTTCTTTTCTTTGTTTCTTTCTCGGTTTTCACCGGCTTTTTTTCTTTTCTTCTTCAGTTTCGTTTGGTTCTTTCTCGTTTTTCATCTTTTTTTTATTTTCTTTTGGTTTCCACTATTTTCTATACACATTTTTGGTATATATCTAATAAATTTTTAATACACATTTAACATTATTTAATGAGGATTAGCATATTTTTAATACATGATTACCATTTTTTCTATACACATTTAATTTTTTCAAATGCTTGATTAATATTTTCCAAATACAAGATTAACTTTTTTTAAATACATCGTCAACTTTTTTTCTGTACACATTTAACATATTTCAAATGCTTTATTAACATTTTTCAAATACAAGTTTAACATTTTTTTAATACATGGTCAATATTTTTGTATACACATTTAACATTTTTTCAAATGCTTGACTAACATTTGTGAAATACTTGTTAAACCTTTTTTTTCAAATGTTTGAAAAACTTTTTTAAATACATGTTCAACTTTTTTCTATACATTTAACATTTAACATTTTTTCACACACATTATTTATTTTTTGTATACATTTTTCGTATACACGAGAAACATTTTCTCTAAACATATTTAATATTTTTAGTGTGCTTGGTTAACATCTTTTTCAAAAACAATTATGTAAAATGTTTTTAATATATTTGTTTAGAATATTTGGAAGCATAAACAAAAGTAAAAATAATTAAAAAACAAAAAAATAGATAAAAACGAGGTTGTGCCCCCCCCCCCGGCCAACCGCGCGTTTGGGCCCGCCCATCTTTTGATTGATAAATGGTTAGGACATGAGAAAATGTTCGTGTTGATTGATAATGAAAGAAATTGCAAATAACTGAAATATTTAAATTAAGAAAACCTAGCTCGCTCGCCCGCTCTCGCTCGCTTCGCCCGCTCGGTTTGAAAAAGTTTATGAATTTGAAAAAGTTAAGAAGTTTGAAAAACAGTCCACGAATTTGAAAATTATTCGCGAGTTAAATTTTAAAAAGTTCATGAATGTGAAAAAAGTTCATAGTTTGATTTTTTTTTGTGAATTTGAAATTTTTTACGAGTTAAAATTTGAAAAAGATCATGAATTTGAAATTTAAATTTTAAAAGTTTCAAGTGGCGGTTTATTTTTTGAAGCTAAACTTGGAGCTGGTAACTGTGGTCGGAAATAAACTTGGAGCTAGTGAGTTCAAATCTCAAGTGGCGGTTTATTGTTTGAAGCTAAAAAAAAAAGACAAAGCTTATGGCTAGCGCCAAATTGAAGTTGGCGTCATAGACGCATATCTATACGGCGGTAACATACAATACTGAGTATGATTTGTGAAAGGTCTATATTAATCTTTATGCGTTTAGTGATGTGGGGTGTACCGAAACGGGACTCTAAATGATATAGCCATTTTTGAACCGAGAAAATCACAAATGAAGTTTTGTCTTCTGCGACGGAATAACTAGATCTTTTTTTGGCAATAGGAAAAACTAGATTTTTATTGCTCAAAGTAGGATTGCATTCAACTAAACTAAATGTGATATGCACTCGGGCGAATGGTGCATCCAACAGGCAATTTTTTTTTTGAGAAAACAGGCAATAACTGTGCTAGCCCCCCTACTCCTCAAGCGCTAACTCTACAAAAATTGAAGTTTTTTTTAAAAAAAGGCCCACACGAAATCCACTCAAGCCCTCCTCTGCTCCCAGGTCCTTACGTTAAGCACCATTTCTATGATTAGCTTCTCTTGCTTCAGTTCTTAACCCTAGCACTGAAAATTCAGATTCAACTCTTGTAGGTACATCAGAGATAGATTTAAATCAACAATTCTCAAACATGTAGTATTATTGCGGGTGTTATCTTTGCTCCCCCCCCCCCCACCCATCTTTTTTTTGAAACAAGGCAAAAACCCCACCCATCTTGGCTTTGCCCCTGTTCATAAGCATGATCTCACGCAGACCCATACCTCTTAATCTCCCTGATGACATGACCCATGTATGAACATCCTCGTCGATGCTACTTAGTGTGCTAATCAAAGATGCACAATACGTTTGAAACATGACCGGTTTGTTGGCCCCTTTCTGAGATGTCATTTTAGCTTTTGTGTTCGAGGGGGCATGCAATATTAAAAGTATAGGGGCCAGCCATGATACGACAGAAGTGGGCCGGCCCACAAGGTCGCTCGGTTTCGTAGCGTAGACTGCTTCCTCCCCCAGTTTTGTGAGGAAATCGAGTGTTTGCCTGCGCCGGCGATCGCTCTTCGTCACGGAAGAACGCCAGCCCTCGAGAGTGTACAGGAAGGGGATTTCGCCTCATACCTAGATTGGAGGTTGAAGATGATGCGTAGGAGCAACCTGGAGGACATGCCTACGGAGGTCAACAAGAGGAGGAGGATGAACAAGGCGGCGTCGCTTCCGGACGAGATGATCACAGAGGTGCTGCAGCGGACCCCGTCAAATCCGTCCTCCGCTTCCGGGCCGTCTGCCGCTCCTGGGACGCGCTACTCTCTTCCGATGAGTTCCGCAGCCTCCACATGGCCGCACGATGGGCACCACCGAAGCTGCTCTACATCTCACCCACCGCCAGATTTCTCTCCACCGCGGTGTACGCTCGCTCCTTCACGCCGTCATCATCAGGCAGCACCGGAGATCGGGGGCACCCATTATTCACCATTGATGGTGCCCGTGGCAACTGTGTGGAGGTAGTGACGCCGGTACCATGCCGCGGCATCACCCTTCTCTACGATGCTCTCGCAATGGCTTACTACATCTGCAACCCGGCCACACGGGCAGCCACGCGTCTGCCGCCTTCAACTGACATAGCATCAAGGTCCACCACTGGGCTGGGGTTTAATGCCCGCACCAAGGAGCACAAGGTGGTGAGGTTGATTAATGGGATGTGCCATGACAAGGTCGGGGTTAGGTGCGAGGTGTACACACCTGGAGGTTGCCATGGCGATTGCTGGAGGCAGGTTGCTAGTGGAGTGCCCTCCAGCATACGCCAATTAGTAAGCTCCGCTGTTACCAATGCATCACTGAACAAATTACCACCTGTGTTTGCAAATGGTTTCCTGCACTGGTTGATGGATCCTACAACACCAAGAGTTGCCATCATATGCTTTTCGATCACAGAGGAAACCTTCACATGCGTCCGGTCACCACCCTTCTGGGTACCAGGGCCACGCTCGACTTCCAGGCCCTGGTCATCAGGAGAGCACCTAGTGGAGATGGATGGCCAACTATATATGGTCCAAGACCTTCGCAACCGAGTCCCTCATGCTAGCTCTTTGGAGATTTGGAAGCTGCTGGATTATGGCTCAGGCGGCTGGTCACTGCATCATCAAATCAATTTCTCTGGACAGCTGGCTAGAGATTTACGTGAGCCACAATTTTTCAGAGTTATTGGGTCTTTCGGCGATTGCAGGTCATCAAGGAAGAAGATGATCATCGCTACTAGCAAGCACAAGATTTATGACAATTATGAGAAGAAGGTTCACACCTACGACCCTAGGTCTGAAGCTCTAGAGACCATTCTTTCAATCATGGAGACACACTCATCTTTTCGATATGAGCGCCCTAGTTCAAGATTCAGTTTATTTGAAGAGACCTTATCTCCAGTACATAAAACAGATGAAGAGATAGCCTATTCATCCACCCAGGCTAAGGCGACTAGAGAGATCCTACTCCGCCTCCCAGCTAAATCAGCAATACACTCTAAATTGGTGTGCAAGCAGTTGCACAGATGGATTGAGAATGAAAACTTTACTAAGTCATACTTTAAAGTGACGTATTCGGTCATCATTAGGCATGTGCATATTCTGCAAAGAGTCTCAGTGTCATATTAAATGTTGGTGGGTCCCTTTTTGTAAACGTAAATAGAAAAATAACAAGTAATTGTTTTTCAGCTGACTCATTTAGCGGGAACTTGGAATTGGGATCGTCTGATTCCCTCCTAACAAAGGGAATTGGGAACGTCGGCTTAGGGCCCTCCTCTCATACCACGCCCCCGACGAGTCGAGAGGCCGGCACGGTGAGGTGAACGCGGCTGCCACGGTACGGCGAGGCCACGCACCCCTGCTGCAGGGAAAAGTCATGCACGACTGCGGCAGAGTGAAACATGGGGGATTTCAGGTGAGGTCTGTTTACCGAAAAACATCATAGAAAATTTTAGGTGCAATCTATTTACTTTTCATGTTGTGCAGGAAATGGATCGTAGATGTATTACTGATGAAACGAAGCTGACCCCACCATACATGGCTGGCGTGAATCAGTTTATGCAATTCGCGCTTGCTCACAACAACGGGGTCGAAGATATGTTGTGCCCATGCAAAGATTGCCATAATGGGTTCCACCAAACTATTGATGTTGTCATATGTCACGTAAATATCATTGGTATGTTCAATACCTATACCAGGTGGATCTATCATGGGGAATCGGGGGACATCAATGGAAGCAATGGTACTACTAATGATGATGGTTATGAATCTGACGACTCTGATGATTTTGAGCTGAAATCAATCTGTGTACGATATGCTGGGAGCTCTCGTTGAAGACGCGTGATTACCACATACTCCTGCAGACTATGTTACCAGCTGGTCCTAGAGGCATTGTCCCCAAGGAGACATATGAGGCTATCGCCAGACTAGGAAGAGGAGTTGTGTGCAAGACATTATCGACGTCGTGGAGAAATTGAAACTTGAAATTCCTGAAATTCTTTCCAGGCTTGAGAAGATCTTCCCACCTGCTTTCTTCGATGTAATGGTGCACCTAGCTGTACATCTTCCGGCTGAGGCACTGCTAAGGGGACCTGTCCAATATGGTTGTATGTTTCCAGTTGAGAGAAGGCTTGGGTACCTCAAGTCAATTGTGTGTAACAAAGCAAGGCCCGAAGGTTCAATTGCAGAGGCCTATATCGGCGATGAATGCTTGACTTTTTGCACTAGTAGAAAAAGGGCCTTCAGTCCCGGTTCCAGAGGGCCTTTAGTCCCGGTTCTGGAACCGGGACAAAACGATCGGGACTAAAGCCTCCCCTTTAGTCCCGGTTGCATTACGAATCGGGACTAAAGGCCCTTCACGTGGCCGCTGGCTGGGGCGGGGGATGGAGGACCTTTAGTCCCGGTTGGTAACACCAATCGGGACTAAAGGAATTTTTTTTTGAATTTTTTTTATTTTTTTAAATTTTTTTGATTTGTTTTTAAGTTTTATTCCGATTTTCAAATCTTTGAATTATTTGACAATTTAATCTCTAATCACCCCTCCTCACTGCTCCAGCGTGGAGCACTCAATCCAAATCGTCTAACTTCCTGGCCGGTCACCCATCCTCTCACTGCTCCAGCCCCAGCACGCTTAACTTCCTGGTTCTATCGCCCCTAGTTTCCAAGTCTGCACTTGTTGTTTTCCTGACAATAGTAAGCTATCAATCCTATTAACCCTTAGGTCTTGATGTCACATGATTTAATTTTTTGAATTCGAAACAATTATTAAAATAAACAACAATGATTAATTTAAAAACTCAAAAAAGGCAAAAATTTCAAAAAAACTCAAAAAACAAAAAAAAAACAAAAAATCCAAAATAATACAGAAAGTTCAAAATAAAATAAGTAATAATAATATTGAATCTCAATGAAAATTTCAATGAAAACAATTATGCGGAATTCAATTATTAATTTTAAAACTCAAAATTTTCAAAAAATTCAAAAAAAACACCAAAAACTAAAAAAAATAAAAAATTCCAAAACAATATAAAAAGTTCAAAATAATCAAAAATTCCAAAAAATGTAAAAAAATTGAAAAATTCAAAAAAATAAAAAAATTCAAAAAAATAAAAAATTTCAAAAAAAAAATTTCAAAAAAATAAAAAATTTCAAAACCCTAAACCCGGGACTTAAAACGTCCGAAACTCTATTCTAAACAGTAAACACTAAAGGTTCAAACCCTAAAACCTAACCCTAAACTTGGAAATCTAAACCCTAGCCCTAAACCCTAAAACGTCTAAAACGTCCAAAAACTCTATTTTTTCCTTTGGAATTTTGTGATTTTAAAAATTCTCGAAACCCCTAAACCCGGGACTTAAAACGTCCGAAACTCTATTCTAAACAGTAAAACTAAAGGTTCAAACCCTAAAACCTAACCCTAAACTTGGAAATCTAAACCCTAGCCCTAAACCCTAAAACGTCTAAAACGTCCGAAACTCTATTTTCCCTTTGGAATTTTGTGATTTTAAAAATTCTTGAAACGGAAAACAAGAAGTTTCTTTGGATAGATCTTATTTTTCTGCAAATTTTGATATATTATTTGTATTTTTATGAATTAGAATGATTTAGTTATGATTTTTCTAGGATTAATGTGGTAAAAACGGTCAAAATTCATATTTCAAAATTTCTATACCAACTAGACACTAAAACCTAAAAGATATAAGCAATTTAAAATAGAAACTAAAAACAGAAAACAAATGGAAAAACAGAAAAGAAATTTTTAGAACCCATTTAGTCCCGGTTGGTGTCTCCAACCGGGACTAAAGGTCTAACCTTTAGTCCCGGTTGGAGACACCAACCGGGACTAAAGGGTATCGGCCCCTTTAGTCCCGGTTGGTGTCTCCAACCGGGACTAAAGGTCCCTTTTGAACCGGGACTGGTGTCTCCAACCGGGACTAAAGGTCCCTTTTGAACCGGGACTGATGCCTCCCGAGCCCCGACCGGCGCCCTAGCCGCTCGAACCGGGACTAATGCTCACATTAGTCCCGGTTCGTAATGCAATCGGGACTAATGTATAGATCGACTTGGGACCAAAGCCCTGTTTTCTACTAGTGTTGCTCCAGATATTTGAAACAAGACATATACACCAGATTTAACAAGGCAGATAGGAATATGCGTAAGAATGATAAGAAGGATACAAACTAGGAATCTAGGACAGGAGGCCTAGGTATATTTTCTGATAGTGTTGTTGGCACTGGGGCGGCCCATAAGAAAAAATGCTCAGAGGAATTGGGCAAAATGCACAGATATATACTTGATAACTGTCTAGAAGTACAACAGTACTTGGAGTAAGTTTCAATCACCTAACTAACTCGTACTACAACGTTATGAATTATATTTTAACTAAATGCATGACTAGTTTACTTCTTTTCCACAGGGTTCATAGGGAATAATTAAAGAAAGGGGGTGTGCGAGACTTCAAGCAGAAGCAAAACGAGGAGTTCGTTAAATGGTTTGCAAATCACGTAAGGAAATTAAGAAAAGCACCCAAAGATATATCACTGCTATCAAAAGGGCTGAACAAGCGTGTGCGTGTGTGGGATGCGTGCAATGTCAATGGTGTTAGGGTTCGTACCGTGGATTCTGAAAAGGACCGAAGGACTCAAAATTCCGGCTCATGATGAAGGTAGGTGTTGAAAACTCTGTAGAAGAGAGGGAACTATATGGGGTTTTGAAGCAAGTTAATGAGGTCAATTACGGAGACAAATCAGTATTTTTGTTTAGATGTGATTGGTTTGACCATGATAGCCTGAAAAAGAAAAACATGAAGATGAAGTCTGATCGGTTTTTTCGAAGCGTGAATACTTCTGCATTTTGGTGCCAAGAAGCTCCATTCATGCTGGCATACCAAGCCAGCACATGTATTTACTTGGAGGACACAAAGCATAGTGATCCATGGAAGGTGATTGTGCCTATTGGGTCAAGAGGTACATATGATGTTCAAGAAAATTTTGATTGTGAACATGACGCGACTGTACAAGCCTATCAAGAAGCCACCCATTCTTCACCACATCATTTTGCTGCGGATGTTGAGGATGAAGTGGAGGATCATGATGCTACCGGAAATGTTGAGGCTGAAGAGGAGGAAGATGATGTTGTCCAAAATGTTGACGATGAAGTCGGCAAAAGAGATGAAGCATTAGGGGTTTTAGTTCCTGCTAATGTTGTGGAAGAAATTCAGCATAAATTTGAGGAGGGCAATGATGACTTCGACATCAGCGAGGATGAACGAGTTGACGAGGTGGAATGAGATCCAGATCAGATGGATAGTGATCTTGATTAAAAGTTGTGTTACTAGCATGTTGCTTGGCTTGTTGAAGCCGCTCCTGTAATGTCGTATTAGGTGAGACTGATGTTGAAGATTGTAGACATTTTTTGAATTTGCTATCATATATTTCTCAAAGTGCTTTTAACTATTTCCGAAATGTATCCAGTTTATTTCCAAAAAGGTTTACAAAAAGTTCAGAAAGTAATCAGATCATTTTATATAATTCACCTGACGAACAACTGCAGGAGAGCATACATAAGTACACATCCACCTAAGAGTGACAGTGCAACTAAATCCCTTCTATCCCTGCTCTTAATGGCATGCTTCAAGTTGACGTCCGCCACCTTCCTCTCTTCTTTCATGCAAGCTATCTACTTGTCCTTCTCCATCTATGATTTCTGTAGCATCAATTTTACATCAGCGAGCTTGTGGATCATGGTCCTCGCTCTCCCTTTCCATTCTTCGTCTATTCACTTCAAATATCAATATGTGTCATACCCCTACTACAGGAAAAAAATGGAATTAAATCGTGGACGTAACTGATGAAAATATCACATAGAAACAATTTTGTTTTATTTCAAACCTCTTTTGGGCAGACTAGAAACCTGCGCCCGAAATAAAATCTGTTCGTGCAGACTCTACGAATTGGGCTACACTGGTGCGTGCATGTATCTTTCTTCTCTATGATGCTGAACTGAGGACTTTGCTTGGACATCAGAATAGTATGGTTTAACACAAGGAGAATTTCACCGTCCTATTCACATATATTGTACGTTCAGTGAACAAATAAAGCACTGTGTAGGTGTTTTCCTTTCGAAGAGCAGCTCTGATGTGATCTTCCATTCACCAGCCAAGTCGCCGCCGTCGCCCGTGATGTTGTCGCCGACGAGGATTGCTTGTCGCCCCCGTCAATCCTGCAACACGATGACCCTCCTTCTTGCCTCTGTGCACAGACATCTATTACCCCTTGACGGCTAGGGTTTCGCTCGGGCAAAAATGGTGAACAAGAAAGATAAAGTTTTGACAAGGCAGTATGCAAAGGTACCACTTTTAAAGGGCGACCGGTAAATTAATTGACTAAACAGTACGATACCACAATTGTTCAGTACATTGGAACACACAACTTCATCATATAGCGGCCAAGTTCAGCTGAATTTAAATTACATAAATCATAAAACTGATCTATTCAAAATATTTTCAATGTTGCACCTTCTCCAGTTTGCGTTGCATCATCTCTGTCTTCTTGTTGTTTGCAAGAATGGCCTGCATCACTTGCCTCTCTTTTGCTTCTATTCGGCCCTGCTCGATGAGGTAGATCCGTTTCCATACGGCTAAGCATGCATACGTGTCCGTGTCGCATGCGCGATTCGTTCATCACACGGTTTCTCAGCCCAGCGTTTGTGATGGTCCTTATTGAACTAGTTCTTCTTGTAGTAGAATTCATCAATGATTAATCTGGCGACTTCCCCAAGCGAATCTAAGGGCTTTTCTATGTCATATGGAACAGCCCATTCAGCCTGGATGTCCTTGTAATTTGTGACCCTTATGCCCAAGGGCCGCAACATGTCTATGTCACGCCCGATGCAAAAACCTATGAATATGTACTGGTCCTTGAGGAGGAACTTCCGCAAGGATGTGCTTACCCCTTGCGACTGGCATACCTGGAGACGACTAGAGCCGTCACAAATCTGGATGAGTGTTGCCTTCTGTTGTTCGACTGGAAACTGTCCCTTCGGCGGCAAGGGAGTGTACTCCACGTCTATGTCGACGAAGGCCAGTTCAGGCACTCGCATGTACTCCTCAGTCTGTTGTATCGACATGTCGATGGCGCTGATCTCGTTGGTGTATATGGTGCGGATGGTGCAGCCGCCATGGAGTTCCACGCGGTGTTCCTCAGTGAACGACGCTAGTAAGCCCGGCGACACCATCCTGTCGCCGCCGAGGTTGCCGAAAGATCCAGCGTGAGACATGATGCTAGCGATAGAGAGATGCGGAGAGAGATTGCGAGTTGAATGGGGAAGGTGATGTGTTGGTTTGTATCGGAGAGGGAATTTGGCAACCGTTTAAATCGTGGTGGGAGACTAGGAGGCTGCCAAAGCAGTTTGAATGACGAGGCATACCAAGCGTGCGTCGCGTAGCCACGATATGACAACGCACTGTTCATACGAGGTAGATGAGGAGGCACACGAAGACGTGACCATGCATTTCTTTCTTTTTTTCAACACAGAAGACGTGACCATATCGTCCGTACATGCAAAGACTCTGAAAGTTCTCTTAGTGCTTCCGAAATGAAATTCCAAAATTTGTGAAAGCGCTCATAATGTTTTCGAAAGCTGTTCATGAATTTTCTGAAGTCCCTTACAAATATTTCTAGTAATACACTGATGTGAAGTCTAGTAACTTTTACAAAGTTTCTAGCACGTATCATAACCTCATTATCTGCTAATCGTTTTAGGTCGTAGTATTTCTAGCATCGAGTTGCAACAGTATGCAATCGATTCAGTATTCTTTTGATCAACATTTAACCATAATACCAAAGAATTAGCGATTAATAATTTAATCATAATTTCCAAGAATTACATTTTCCATTTTCCGACCAGCCATCTCTACATCTATAACTTGTATGATATTCATACCTAAGACGGACATCCAGTCTTCTTTCTTTCTTTCTTTTTGCCTTTGTACATTTTCTAGTTTTACTTCCAATATTTCTCGTACTCATAGAAGAAGTACGCAAATTTAAGATTTGTGTTAGCCTCGGACATCCTAGGCGTGTAGCCTCATTAACACCCTTCAGACTTTTCCATTCTCTTTAAGTTGTTGTTTCAATCACCATCATCTCATGATTGGCGTTCTTCTAGATCCTACCTGTTTTATTCTTAAGCATAGTGAAGATTTCACTGAAACTTGCAAGCAAACACTTGTTTGAATATCACATATCTTCTTTATTTGTTTTTGAAACTAATTTCCAGTTCCAATAATATCATATAACCATCCAAAACTTTTTGAAGTTCAGGTTTCATGGAAGTAAGCATAATTCAATTGATCGTGATAGAATTCTAGCCTTTTGGATCATAGGACGTGAGTCTTATCATCAATAGCATCAGCGGGAGAGTATTGAAAGCATGCAATAGGACAAAAGTCCTTCTCGGCACTCTTGAGGACGATACTCACATTACGTTACCAATCGTAAGGTTTTAACCAGATAATTATAAAATAGCTAATCAATTTCAATAAAGAAGGTGGAACCGCGAGCCATTATTATGCAACTATAATGCAAATTACACTTAGACAAGGTTCATAATTAATTGCACTAGTGTTTAAACAATTTAATTCTAAGTGCGCTCCCACTCAAACCAATATCTCTCATAATTGATATTGAGCGATTCAAGACCCATATTGTATTCCTCTCCATTGATGTGTGCATCACTGATGACGAGGACTTCGACCGGTAGGCCCACTTGTCGATCACATCTCTATGTGACTCTTGTTCATCTTTTGATGGGCGTGTTCCGAGCTCATGACTATCCCGCCTGAATGTCAAGACAACCAAGTGATCTTGTTGTGGTCTGACCTTCACCGGCCTTACACCTCTCTAATCGTTCGTACTCATGTGTAACATGTCGTACCCCGAAAATATATGTGTTATAGACGGTGCTACACTGGGAGAACACTAACTACTTGATATGGGATAAACACATCTTAGGAAATTAAAAATAGCATGATATGGTATAACCCCTTCCGCCGGAGAAGTTCTCTTCATCTTCGTGAAATTTCAGCCAAAAGTGTTGTCGTGGCAACAGTTTTAACAAAAACAGATTTCTGTTAAAACTGCTTGTCGTGGCCACCTAAAAACTCTGTCGTGGCACCAGTTTCTTCAGCTTTTCTTCTTCGTATTCTTGTACGGCCTCCTAAGTCGGGTCCCTCCTTCGCAAGCTTGTCACCATCGTATGTAATCACCTTTTTATCACCGCTATCTCTGTAGCCACTCTGTAAAAATTGCATTACATAAAAGTTGACACACACAGGTCATTAAAGTGACAATCATATGGCTCCAGCGGTCCAACCATCATGTCATATTGTGATGCGGGTCACGTTAGACATTACAACATATAGACATCTCGTACATAATCTCATCAATATGACGGAGGGTTTACGTGGCTTCTAGGGTTTCAAACCACATCATATGCAACCTGCTAAACCAAGTTAGACGCCTCTAATCGGTTTATGCAAAAAATATATTTTATGTGGCTTCTAGGGTTTCAAACCAAACCGAAGCTACCTATGTTCATCATCAAGTATGATTATTCAAGTTACTAAATTAAGTTTGTGAGGTGTATGAGGGAAGAGACTTATAAAGAAACTTTAGCCCCATAATAAACTTCATCATACACATGACCCCCCGTGTAGACCAAATCTACATGCCCTTTTATTTGCGAAAATTCAACTTTCTTGACTAAGGTGGAACCCAAAGAACTGAGATAGCACATCGCTGATAGCCAGAATCACCGATAACCAGAACTTTGTAGCAAAATCCCACCATGCCGCCAAGAACAGAAAAGACGCAATTTCAAGGGAAGCATGTAAGAACATCAAGTAAAAGATTGTATCTACTAACAATAAATCTTATCTTCTACTCACACAAATTTTATTAAGCAATAGATCTAATCAACTACATAACTTTTTAGCAATAGATCTAATCTACTACGAAAAACTTTTGTGCAATACCCACACAACACATGTGTTCTAGATCGTAATCTACACCTACTTATAGACCGTTGTGATACCACTGTAGGGAAAAGTAGTAGAAAACAAAAAAAAATCGCCCTACGAACCAAGTTCTAAGGATCACTATGAAGATACAACTAAAGGTTGCATCGCTCACCAAGTAACGCATCGGAGAGGAGAGTTGGTGAAGCGAGTTGATGCAGATTCCCGCAACTATGATTTACAATCTCCCAATCGCGAGAATTTTCTCTCTCGAACAGTCCCTTGAACAAAGACCGGAAGCACGATCTCTCAACAGACTGCACACATACAAGATGAATGATTTGGCAGCGCTTTGCCGTCTATAACTAGACGCCGCCGAAGAGCTGGAGGGGGATGGAGCATCCTTGCAACATGGAGGAACTTTTTTGGTGGAGAGACGACGAGAGAGAGAAGGGGGCAGCCCACGCGCAGAATTTGTGCCCTCCAGGTGCACCCCCTCCCACCTATATATAGATTGCGATCGTAAGAAAGTAATGATCTCCTTTGGATATTTTCATCCCTCTTTGGGAAGACGTATTTGGATGCAATACAGGGACCAATACCATCGCCTAGGCTCCTTGTTAGTGTTATACTTGAGAAAAGTTTAGATCGAGTGCTTAGGGCATCTCCAACGCTGACCCTCAAACCGAACGCATACGTCCGGACCACGCGGTCCGGACCGCGGAAGCCATCCAACGTGGTCCTGTATCGGTCAGCTCGGCGGTCCGGATGCACTTTCTCCCGCAAAGTGGACACAAAGTGGGGGTTGCGGGAGTTCGAACATTAGCCACGTTGGACTCCGACACACCATGCCCACTAAATCCGCCTACCCGGTCCCATTTTCTTCCACTCTGCCACTTCTTCCCCTTGCTTTGCATTCGCATCCTCCACCTTCGCCGCCACCGATGTACCACTCCGGTCGCAACACGGGCATTGCCGGACGTTCGCAACCAGCACCGACGCGCCCGCTCGCCTTTTACGATGGTGTTGTCCACCCTGGAGCCGTTTGTATCCAGGTACACTCCGCCACCCTGTCGACGACCTCCATGGCAGCCACCACGCCCGGAAGGTGTTTAGTCAAATGCCATTGAGCTTATTTTCGGATGCCGTGTCATTTTTCAGAGTAACAAGGATGGCGGGGTACTTGACCATGGAGGATGAGTTGTTGTGTGATGCGTGGTTGGTCATATCCACGGATTTCATAGGCATGAGCAGAGGGGGGACTGTCTGTGTCGTGACAAGTGCGTCACACACCCACGGTGCGCCTCACGGTCGCCGCAGACCAAGTTCAAGAAGAAGAGAAGAGCTGTGTGCCATCTTCCTCCCTGGTGGTGGTATGCAGATCTTCGTGAAGAAGAATATCATCGAAAAGATCTACCAAGAAAGCCTCGGGCTCGGTGGAGGCATGCAGATCTTTGTACAACAAGGACTGTATCCACCACCGGTGCCCGATAAGTTCAACAAGTATCCAGCCAGGACGTCCGACAATGACGGACAACCAAGACCCAAGAACGACCTCACCCGATAATGGCTGCCCACTGCTAGCGCGCACTCAGCCAGCCTTCGACAGTAAGCTACCGCATCACCTACGCGTGGCGCAGCGGTTCTATGCTCGCAGGGCTCTTGCGCCACACGGACGGTGGGCGGGTGCGCTAGACGGTGGACAAGACACAAGGGGTGACTCACTCACCCATGCCGCCGCATGGTGTACACCTGTTACGAGATGTGTCACGCCTCGGGCAGGTGGCACCTAAGTCGGTTGTGACAAGACAGGGGTCCGTTCCCAGACGACAGAAGGCGATGACACCTCATCGCACATTTAATGCTCCCACCTACTTGGTCGGACCAGTAGGCCTTTCCTTAGCCTCGAAGCCATCTGTGGTACCCCTTGAGATATAAAAGGAGGACCAGGTCGAGAGGAAGGAGGGGGAGGAGGAGAGAGAAAGAAAGGGAAAAAGAGGAGAAAAGTAGAAGGTTGGACACTTGGTAGAACACCAGTAGGAGATATACCGTCTTCCCTGTTCCCGGGACGGCTTTTGTAGCTTCAATCCACCCATCAACACACCCAAAAAAAGCAGGAGTAGGGTATTACGCACAATGCGGCCCGAACCTGGGTAAACCGTCGTGTCTATCGTCCATGATTCAGTAGTGTAGGTCCGTGCTTTCGCGCCCCACCAACGAGTAGCAAGAGGACATCTCGAGTCCACGGTGTCACGCATGTGTTCTGCACACACGCCCCGACATCTGGTGCGCCAGGCAGGGGGGCACTTGTGCGGATCTACATCAACAAAGCCGCCAGCGTCCCTGTCGACGCTAGTTCCATCGTCATCACCAGTCTTCTTCATCAACAAGCGGGATGGCTAGGGTGCGGTTACCCAAGATCACGGCCTCGCACCCTGGGCGTCCGCAACGGCTCCGCCTGTGCCGGCGGAAAGACGGTGCCCCACCTCGCGCTCGGAAGGATCCCACATCTGGAAAAGCTTGGACTGGGAGGTTCGCCCCTGGGAGTGGCAAGGCGGGAAACCATCCGAGGTGCCCCCGAGTGGCCGCTTCCAAGGATGACTATCGAGGAAGGGGCCTAGGGGTGACTCGCCCCACGTACGCGTCGCTCCAGCGCCTCAAGCAGGAGACAGGCGAGTCACTTCGGGACTACATCCAGTGCTTTCGGCGAATGGAAGACAAGATTGAAGGGCTTCCCGCTGCCTCCGTCATCACGGCTTTCTACCTCAATGCTCGCAGCCCTCATGTCCGTGAGGCAATGGCGGCTCGTCGGGTGCATACTGTGGTAGAGCTATATGCTCTTGCCCACGAATGCGCCCGGGCGGAGGAAGCTAGCCTCCTCTGGGGGCTGGCGGACGCCGGCTTGCTGTCTCGAGGCCCGAGCCGGTGATGCATTCATCGTTCATGGAGCCGGCATTGCTGATGAAGCCAGTCGAGCAGAAGAACTCCTTCGTCATCAAGATCGGGCGAGCTGATGATGGGACCCACACTGTTAGTGTGGATCTGGACCTGGTCAATGCTTGAAGCCCATTAGGCGCCCCGGTGGCGTCACTTTTAGTACTAAAAGTGCCCAATAAGCTAAGTATCCGCTATCCAGAAGGGTGTGTAGGCGTTTAGCCACACCCTCGTGCAACGGTCAACTGAGAACACTCGTTCCCGGGTATGGGGTGCGACCGTCTTGTTAACCTTCAAATTTAAAAGAACTAGTGTGGTGATGATATTCGTGGTTTACCTAAAATACCACCATTAGTCCATGGTTGGGAGCATGAAGCGTGCGTCATGAATACCCTCGTTTTCAATCGGATACTTTTTCTACTTGCTGTTTAACTCGATGTGTTCCGCTCTTCATATCTCAAGAGTGCATATCGAAAGATCTACTTTATATACTCTTGTTATACCGTGATCGGAAGCCTCTTTCTCTGCCTCCGCCATGCCGAGAGCATCGAGTAAAAATGCGGCAGTACGACACGGAAGATTACGTTTTCATTACTCTTTCGAAACATCTCTCTTGGCCTAAGAGGAAAAGGCTTGCTGCCCAATTCAGTATCAGCATGCGTTATCGCACGTTGTCGAATGGGGTATAGGCACCAGATAGACTACGCGTACTTGTTTTTGTTCACCGGATCTGATGCTTTCAGCCTTGTTGAGGAAGTTAAAATCTTGTCATTGGGTTGTTTGCCTCAGCGCGATCCCAAAGATAAGCGGTCCCTCAACTCGTTTGAGCGCGTTGTTGAACCGAAAAACTAAAACAAGGAAACGTTAGTCTTCCGGTGCCTATAGGAAGTCGTTACCTCCCTTCATTCCGAAGGGCCCGATATGGATGTTCGAATTGAACAAACTTGTTTGCTCATGGCAAGCTGAGGGCATAAAGCATTCAAAGGGTAGTGATAACACAATCCTAGAGAGTCACACATCTGAGCACCGCGATGGAATACCATTACACGTCACGTAGAGAAAAGGTCTACACTTGGTAATTCTCATCGAGGGAACCTGTCATCGATAGGTTCTGGTGGAATCACCAGTTATCGAAAGACCAAAGGGGGAAAATCGTGTGCGTTCCACGTCACGCCAGTACCCCAAAACTGTCATCGGTTAGCGCAGTTTCTGTTGCGATCCTGATCTCTGTGGCCAAACCCGGCAACGGAGACCAGCCCTCCATTACCGAACTTCCTGCTCCGTCACGGGGGCTTCGAGTCCAGCGTGCATACCTTCGGCCTTGAAGAAGGTCAATGGAAGAACCTGTCGAGAAAGCCACCGTCGATTTGCAATCAAGTTCCGTAGGAAGCTGTGATACTACTGGTTTACACGTGTACGTGCCACAACCTACATATGGTATCCAGTTTCCAAGTGGTTTCCATCAAATACTTCCTCCCTAGATGGTACCTAGGTTCGTTTTCATGACTGGGCATACCACTGGAAATACAAACCCAACGGCAAAAGAGGGAGTGAAGTATTGAAGATAACTGCGTGGTGCTGCTTCCGTGCTTTTGACAAATCGAACAATACTGTATGCGCTAATCTGATGAAGGTCCGGTCGCTCTGTGGTTCCTCGTAATGATACCCAGATGAGAGATAGGAAGAAAACCCTCCCTGCTACCTCCTGTGGAGCTGGGGAGGTAATCCCTGATGAACTCACGTATGGTTCTGCCCTCAGGTATTCGCCCAAACGCCATGTCGCACACGGGTAGAAATTTAACACGACGGTGTTAACTTCCCAGAGGAGAATTGTTCATGGACTGTTGTGTGTGCCGTGTGCGCATGACCAGGTACAAGGTGACCAGCCTAGTCACCCGGCCTATGTTCGCGGATGTGGGAAGGTGGCCTCGTCCTTCGTCTGAATTCGTCCGTAAGGGAGAACAACGAGTCACCACCGTGACAGGATGGCTCTTAGAGGGTAGCTTCAAGCGCCAGATCACTCGAAAGGTCAATCGCCAGTTCGAAGCAGTGAATTCGCATGCTCCCAAAAAAGGCATTGGGGATTTGGCAGAACCATATCTCTGCAAGAATTTCACTCGAGAGCGCTGACCGGATCCGCTCCGGGAAGCAACTATCATGTTCCAACCCAGGCATAGAACCTGGGAGTTTCGGGAAAGAATGGGTCGGCCACCCGCGGGTTTCAGGGGCAAGATCAAAGCAACAAACAAGAGGAGCACAGGTGACCTCTGCTCTCGATCCCACCCCAAAACTCGTTTTCCCTCGTGGCACGTGTTGTAGGAGGAAGAAGGCGTTTTGGAGATTGTGTTGTTTGATCAACTCCAAAAGCTGATCATGACCAACCTATGGCATCAGGATTCTGGAGGGCTCTAATCTTGCCAGCAATGGAAAAAGTCCTGCACCTTTCCCGAGCTAGGTAAGGATCAGAGTAACCGAATCCACTTCCAACTACTATCTCGCTATAAGGCTAATTGAATGAAGCAAAAGGGGGGTTTCCGGAATAGAGCTCTGTGATTACCATTTACATTATCCAAAAGGGAGTGGAAATTACATATACATACATTTCCACTCTAACTGGTTCATGGGTTCTAGTGTTCTACTGCCCCTTCTTTGGTGGACAGGACAACATGGACCACTAGTACTGCTACGAGCCTAGTTGTGGCTGAAGTCCCTCTTCTTCTCAACGCGCACCACGGCTTCCACCATGGATGACACCGCCCGTAGCTCCCTCGTGAAAACCGTGGGGGCAACATCATCCAAGACGACGGTCACGGGGAGAAACGGGTCCCGATAGTTGAGGTTGGAGAGGATGCGGGACGCCACGGCGATGGCGGCTTGGATCCCCTCACGATTCAGCGCCTTCTTCAGGAGGGCTCGAAGATGCACCAGATCCTCGACAAGGAAGACAAAGAAGGACACCAGATCGGGCAGGCGACACTCGTTGAAGTCATCGGGATGATTGAAGGAGTTCATGCCGAGTCCAGGCATGACCGTGCTGGCCTGCTAGTACGCGTGGCACAGGTGTTCCACCTGCGCGCCTACATCCAGCAGTGCCTTCCCAAGGCGGTCCACGACGGTGCCCCGCCAATCCCGCTCCCGGCTAATGCGCTCCCTCAACGCATCGGCCTCGTGGTGAAGGCGATCCGCCGCCTTCTCCATAGCGACCGTCGACTGGTGGTACTTCTCAGCGGTGGATGCAAGCTCCTTCATGAGCATTGCATTTTCCTGCCAGAGATCACTGCTACTTGTAGACTGCCACTACAAAAATAACACTTCCGTGATGATACGTCTTTGTCACAGTAGGTCACATTTTCTGTCATGCATGTACATCCGTGATGATTTTATGACAGAATCAAGATAGACATACCTGTGCTGTCGTAGAAGTGTTCCAGGACAATACTGAAATTATCATCACGGAAGTGTCCACTTCCATGACGATAAATGTCGCATCATGGAAGTGTTTTCGTCAAGGGTAACTGACACGTGGCATCCACCGTAACGGGTCGCCGTTAAGCTATCGGGTTCCGGTTTGGATCCAATAACCCGTTAACAGCTCTGACCAATGGGGATTTTCCAGGTGTAAAATTCGGATTGGCCAACTGATCCACTTGTCAGGTCGGCGTTGCGACAGATGTCGTCCATTCATTGCATGAGACGCACCTATGGAACAGTGACACGTGGCACGGCCCAACAGTGGCCCATTTAGGTTATAAAGGCCGGCCCGTTTGACTTGGTCAAAAGTTAACAGGCCGGCCCATGGAAAGCCTGTTAGTGGCCTGTTCGCATACAACCCATTTACGGCCCGGGTACTCACGACACGTTATGGCCATTAAAAATTCGGCCCAGTAGCGTCGTGTGGGCCGTCCCATATGATTCCAACCCGTTGTCACTTTTGGCCCATCTATGGCCCGTGAAGTCTTTCGGCCCATAAGAGGCCTTTTGCATCTCTGGGCCCATTGACGGCCCGTGGTGAATCAGGCCCATCATGAACAGTAAACTGCTTTGAGCCCATTAACGACCCATGATTCAGTTGGCCCGTTTGCAGCCCGTGTTTTCTTTTGGCCTTCTAAGGGCCCATATATTCTTGGGCTCATTTCCGGCCCCCGATTACCTACGGTCTGTTACTAGCCTGTTATGCTAATGGGCCAAATTCAGCCCGTGGTAACAATCGGTCCGTTTGTGGCCCGTTAACACGTTGGGCCGTTTTCATCTTGTCCTGCAATCCGGACCATTAACGACCCGTCATGCCTGTTGATAGAATTAAGCCTGTGCTGCCTTCCGGCCTGTTAACGGCCCGTTATGGTCTGGGCCCACAAACGGACGGCTCCGATTTAAGCCTATTTACGGTCCATATTGCGTTCCTGTTTTGGCCCACGAACAGTAAGCCCATGGATCCTATGGTGCGTACGAGGCCCATGGATCATATGGCCCGTAGGAGGCCCATCGTTACCACGGCCCATATGTGGCCCATGGTTATTGCGGCCACTAGCGAACTGAGGAAAAAGAACTGCAGTGACTACAAGGAAACAAATAAACAAGACTAAATAAGTAAATAAATAAGCAAGCAACTAACGCTAGGCTATTACGGCGATTACAGACATTACATCCACTGGGCATCAAAGTTCGCCACCAGTGCACATAAAGGGAACAACAAAGCAGCATATTACATACACTGGGCGTCTAAATTGGCCACCAGTGCAAATAAACGCGGCAGCAAAACAAGTCCAGAACTGAAACAACTTCAGAAGAGTTCAAGAAACGTTATCCTAGGTATCCACCATGCTGGCAATAAGCTTAGCAAGCTTATTTACTTTCTCTTGTCTGGCGCTAAAATCCTCCAACGCTTGCTGTTGCACCAGAAAGTATGCATTTGAATTCTCCAGGGACTTCCTCAGTCCTTCGGCTTCTTGTCGCGGCACAGCTGATCGATGTCTTTCAGCTTGTAGTTGAGACTCAAGAAACCGAACTGATTCAGACAGTGAGTTTGAAGAGCTTGTGCAA
This sequence comes from Elymus sibiricus, assembly GCA_039707655.1. Lineage (NCBI taxonomy): Eukaryota > Viridiplantae > Streptophyta > Magnoliopsida > Poales > Poaceae > Elymus > Elymus sibiricus. The sequence continues at coordinate 297,691,867 of CM077664.1, read as the reverse complement.
GCGGTAGTGGCCAGTAACTTGAACACTACATCAAGATAGGACTTTGGGGTTGTCTCACTGTCATCAAGATAGATTTCCTTATCTGTTTTATTAGCTTTGGTGGAGACCAGCAAGGTTGTCTCACTATCTTCAACCTTATCTGCATTACTTCCTTTACCATTGCTTAATGTAGTACTCTTCTCCAATATTCTGTCAGCATTCTAAAAGAAGAAACAAGCAGACACACAACAGGTTTAGCATGTAGTATATGAAACTCATTTTGGTGAACTAGTTCAGTAGTAAGGTGGACATGATTAAACTATCAAGTCTTCCATTGCAAAGTAGTACATTATAAAAGCATCAAACAAACATATATCTATGTGCTACTGTCACTGCATTGTCTTGCCAAATCAAAATAGAGACACAGTTCAAATCATATCAGTTCAAGACAAAATAGCATTGAAAGAATATAAGTGTGGGAAACTACATGGCAACACAAGATTTCAGATGGGTACCACGGGTATACATGTACAACTAACAACACTATTGGCTCTGTTTTGATGCTAGTAATGTGCATGATATGAGAAGACAACTGTTTACACAATTGAAATTGAAATCAACATATAGCAATTTGGAAGAGCAAACCAGTTAAAGAAACATGTTTAAACATACCTGTTGTGCCATTGGAGTTTCGATTGGATCCTTCTATTTAAAAATTAGTTGGTATGAGTACATACAGTGATACAAGAGCAAAGCAGTATGCACCATAGCTATGGAAACTTACTTGAGAACAGTTGTTCTTTAGGTTTAAGCACTTGTTCTACAAGAAGAGAGTACAGTAAGACGCAGCCATATAGTACTTCAAAATGAAATATGATCTCATAGACCCTACCAGATTCATGGGTCTAGACCAATACAGAACAAGGCGTTCCCAATCGTCGTCCCGTAAATGAGGGAATTTGATGAGTTTCCTTGCCAGTGAAATACGTTTTCTTCAGGTAACTCCGAAACTGCCGCAAAGTATTCTTGAAGATAGCAGAGGTATTAGCACAGATTACCTCATCCTGAGTTTCAAAATCGGTCATTCTCTACACAGAAAGATGGGAACATTTGTTGTGTTATAACCAGTAGGGAGGTAGAAAGTATGGGACAAAGCAAAGTAATTGCCATGAATACTTACACATAACTCCTGGAGGAACACCTGCAGCTGGCTTTTTCCTTCATCTTCAGTATACTATTTCCATGATACGAAGATACGCACATAGGATTTAACAACATAAAATGCGATAGACGCTAAACTACGGATGACTGGTTCTGCTTCGTCCACATGAATAGGTGTACTAACTGGTAGAGTTGGGGTTCGCCGTGGTAGTCCTGGCGCTTTGGGCACTGGAGCTGCCTTACTAACCGCTCTTGTTTGGGAGCTCTGTGGTGGAGATGGTGTTGTGTCAACTGGAACTGGGTTACTATCTGCTGGGGTTGGGGTTAGATTGGGTGAAGCTGGTTCTCTGTCCATCGGAGTAGGGGTACAATCTGCGATAGTCTGGGTTATATGTGGTAGGGCTGGTTCTTGTGCAAGTACAACCGCGGTGCTATCTCCATCAACAGGTAGCACTGTTTTATTTGAAGACCGTGTTTTTACTCCGCTAGATACTGCCATCACCCCTCCAATTCAAATGGCTGGTAAACAAGAAAAGTAGTTGAATGTACAGACCTTGTATGAGACAGATGCACTAGATAGTGAGGAAAAAAGAGGGCATGAAATAGTTCACATATATGTTGTTTAACTAAACAGGATAGCATGACATAATTTCACATATATGATGTCTATCTAAACAGTATAGCATGACATAATTCAAAGATATGATGACTAACTAAAAAGGATGGCATGAGATAATTATATGATGTCTTTAGTAAACAGGTTCGCATGACATAATTCACATACATGTTATCTAAGTAAACAAGATGGCATGATATAATTCACATATGTGATTTATATACTAAGCAGATGGCATTCGCATATATGATATCTAAACTAAGCAGATGGTGTTGAATATTGTGTATATGATGTCTAAACTATGCAATGCAAGACACCATATGCATGATACTAGCAGTATAACCGTGCCAAGTTAGAGCATACACCTCGGGGGGGGGGGGAATAGGACTGGTCATCTGTCTCTGAATCCTCCTCTGAGGAGCTATCTGGACCCAGCAAGAGATCTGCTTCGACAGGTAGCACTGTCTGCTCTAAAGAACTTATTTTCACTCCAGATTTTTTCATTATCCACCCAAATGGCTGATTCACAGGAAGAGTAGTTGAATGTACAAACATTGTCGACAAATGGAAATGTAATGAAAAAAAGGAATGGCAAGACATAATTCAAATATATGATGCCTGGCTAAATAGGATGGCATTGCATATTTCACATATACTATGGCTGGCTAAAAAACATGGCATTGCATAATTCACATATATGATATAGAAACTAAACACGTGGCATTACAGAACATGTCTAAACTAAGCAGATGACATACATGATGTCTAAAGTAAGCAAAGAAAGGCACCATATGCATGATATGACCAACATCATCATGCCAAGTTAGAGCAAACACCTCGGGGGGTAAATAGGAGTGGTCAGCTCCCTCTGGCTCCACCTCTGAATAGCTATCTTCCTTTGGATTACAATCTGGAGGAGGGGTGGGGTGGGGTTGCCCTTGCACCCACCATGGAGCGATGTCTGCATGACATTGTATTGCCGCGCAAGACTCTTCTCTTTTTCTCTACATGTTCAGCATGACTGTGTACAATAACTGACATGCATACGAAAAAAATATAGTGAGATTAAGTAAGGAGAGCATGCAGAAATCTAGAGTGATGGTAACAACCAGTGGATAGATCCAAAAAGAATGATAGCAGGCAAATGATTGCTGAATTTAATAAAAAAGACAGATGATGGCTACTTTACTGTTTGTTTCCCACCCAAGATGAACGACATAGTAGATACCCTAAATGAAACAGATAGTAGATCGATGTACTATTCATTACTGCCTCGATATGTGCCCCACAAGCATTTTAAAACTCTAGTTTGAACATTAATTTGGACCTGACTTGGAGTCTAAAAGATGAACATGATGATAAACTAGCAGGTAATATTAAGCAATGCATAAAGTAAGCAGAAACAAAAGAGTGTGACCTCTCTTGCGGACCCGTGTACTCCTCAGGTTCGTCTGCTGAGTCGATGATGGTGATGCAGTTGCAGTGGCTGCCGGTGGCGGCGAAGGAGATCTGAGGCTGCGAAAGACGGTAAGGAGTCGTGATGTCTGGTATGGTGGACGCTTCTGTCGATGGAGCAGCTCAGGTGAGGTGGACGACGGCCCGGCAGGAGCAGGACAAACCACATAAAGTTTTCTTCGACACCTATCTTTAAATGAAGTAATTCTGTAAGGGCTCCTTTGGCTTGTAGGAAGAGCACAGGAATGCAAAGAAACATGGCCAAATTAAAGTCAAACCACCTGCAAATGTGTACAGTTAGAATGTTATTATGCCACTAATGCACTTAGTCTTCTTTTCATGCATAAGATTTTGATAAGTAGGTCCAGGTGGATGTTAAAATTTATGTGTTTTCCCTTTGAAACAGACACGAAAGGAAAAAATCCTTCAGTTTTGTTTTGCTCCATTCCTTTCAACCAAATGCATGAATAATTGAATAGTAGAGTACCATAGGAAAATTTCGTATTGCTATGTTTTTCCTTCACTTTTTCCTTTGAACCAAAATAGCCCTAAGGGATCGACATGAATGTAGAGTAAAAAGTGATGCAACAAATGTACAACCTCTTTGGCGTAGCCGTGTCGACCTCAGCATCATTGGGTCGGTCGCTGAAGATGTTGCGGCGGAGGTGGCTGTCGGAGCTGGGGAAGAAGATCTGAGGTGTCTGTAGACGGCGTCGAGGGTACTGCTCTGTTGTGATGGATGGTTACGTCGTTGGAGCAGCTCCGGCGAACTGTACGACGTCGAGGCTGAAGCAGTACAAGACGGACATCGTTAATCTGAAGTGGGATTCTAAAGACAACCAACTCCGACAGATGATGTAAAATACATCACCAAAAAGTGAGAGCTGTAAAATTTACATCACCAAATGACAACCAACTCCAACAGATGATGTAAAAACTGTTGACTCTGAACTTAACTGTCGAAACTGAATTTTACTGTCGAAACTGACTGTTACTGCCGAAACTGAATTTTACTGTCGAAACTGAACGCACTAGTAGTAGACAAGCACTTCGTTGGTAGTTTAGGTTGCTTGAGAACGGGTAGCAGAGAAGCAGTGATCTAAATCAGTAGCCGCTCAATAGGGAACGCACTAGCAGATAGCAGCCGGAGCAGCAGCGCGAACGAGAGCCAGAGCAGCAACTCGTGTAGCTGCAGCTGCCCGTGTACCAGCATCAGCAGCGCGAGCGAGAGAAAGAGCAGAGCAGCAGTGCGAGCGAGAGCCGGAGCAGCAGCAGCAGCTCCGGCTGGTATGGATGCCGCCACCGAGGGAGCCTCGCAATGGGGAGATCCGCCATGGAGAATGTCGCCGGCGGAGCCGGCGTCAAGGGAGCCGCTCCATGGCAGAGCGGGATCGAGCAGTGGCGGCGCCGTGAGGTCGAGTGAAGGAAAAGATGCGATGAGTGTACAACCTCTTTGGTGGTGCCGAGTAGGCCTCGGCTTCATCCGAGGAGATGGTGAGGATGCTGCGGTTCCGGTGGGGCAGGTTAAGGCGGTGCTATGGGAATGGAGCAGCCGCGATAGACGAGGCGATCGTCGGAGCAGCTCCTTGGAGGTGGAGGACGGGGCGGCTGAACCGGTGGGACGACGAGATCGACGACAGATCCTCATCCGGTGCGGTGGAGGGACATCGAGCTGTTGCGGTGGACGGCGTCGTCGGGGCAGAGACTCCGGCTGGGCGGTGGTGGGGGCGAACAGAGGAGGGTGGGGTTTCGCGGCTGGTGGATAGAGGTTTTGGCGGCCTCGATTTTTGAATGGGGAAAAGATGGGGATGGGAGGGGGGAACCATGACATAGGGACGCGCTTATCCGAAATGTAGGGTAAGTTACAAAAGTACCCCCACCAATTTGAATTGGCGGCTCTTTTCGCCCAGGGGTAGGACGGGGATTTTGCGTGTCGGGATTTCGCAGACGGAGGGAGTTTTCGCGCGCGTTGTAATTTCGGGATAGCAAGGCACGGGTTGAGAAGGAGGGAGTTTTCGGAGCACAAACAAACAAAGAGATATCTTGAAATTTCGGCATAATAAGGCGCAGGTTGAAATTTCGGGACAAGGCTAACGTGTACGGTAAATTCGCACTTTCCTCAACCAAAAAAAAATCAATTCGTACCACACAAGAGAGGGTCTTGTCCCGTTTTACTGTATGAATTACTACAAAAGTCATTCAAAACTTTGAATCCATGTTATGTTCAATTAAAATATTTCGCTAGGTGCATAATGCATGTAACCTACTCAAATGAACATTTTAGTGCATTCCAAATGTATATACTACCGCTGCAATATGAACTAAATTGGAATTCGTTTCACTATTTGAATAAGAATCTACAATCATGATTGTTGTCAAGTTAAACCATCATCTGTATATTATCTTCACAACACACCACATGCTTACTGTCAAGTTAGATATGAACTATGTATACTATATGAACTAGAATTCAAAGTTTTGAATCCACTTTATTCTGATTTCAAATAATAATACATTTCAAGCTCTAGCTAGATCTTCATAATCTAAACCATGTTTCATATGTATAATGTGTTTATCACACAATGTATAGTGCACCACCCCCTACGCCTACAAGTACTTAGTTGTGAGCTGCAAAAGCCACACATTATCACAAATTCAAATAAATGTGAGATTGTTCAATATATCTATCTATATATATATATAGGGTAACACTATTCTAATCCTAGGATCAGAATAATATTGTGATAACTCCTCCCTATATAGGGCAGATTAGATGTTCCTGAACTCGAATAACACAGTGTCAGAAACTAAAAAAAGGAACTATACGAAACGTTTTTCCTGGCTAACGCGATTGTAAGGCGATTAGGAGGCGACTTAGGGTTTGGCCGCCACCGCCGGCGGCAGTGGCCGCCGGCCACTGCCCTCGCTGGGGTCATGTGCTCCTCTCGGCTGTGAACTTGATGCCTTGATGAAAGATGGAGAAGAGTTGGTCTAGCATGGGCGTTGTCTCTGCGATCTGCTACAGACTGTTTTGAAGGATCCGTCGCCTGCACAGTTTTATGTCCCAGCGTGCGTCTAGCAAAGCTGGTTATCAGTCCCGGCGCAACTCCGTTTGCCTTACAAAGGTGTTGTGATCGGTTTTTTGTCCCTCCGTATCGTGCTGATTACGGTTGGTTTTCTAATTTCCGTTCGTCTGCTAAATCGACTTGTTCCGGAGCCTGACCGGGAGCAATGAAGTTTCTTAGCTGGAATTGTCGTGGTCTTCAACAGGCCGCAGCCGTTAGGGCCGTTCTTGATGTTAATTCTCGAAGGAAACCTGACGTTTTATTTCTGTCAGAAACACACCTAGAAGAATACCCGGCCGATTGCTTAATGAGGCGGTTAAAGATGGACCACAAAGAAGTCGTCCGAAGTGACAGCCGAAGCGGTGGCCTCTTACTACTATGGAAGAAAGATGTCAATATATCGTTGTGGTTTAAGTCAGACAAGTTTATTGATGTCTTGGTGGATTCAGGTACAGATGATGCATGGAGATTTACTGGCATGTATGGGGAGCCGAACTGGGCAGAGAAGCATCAGACATGGAAAACTTTACGTGATCTGAATACTTGTGGCAATCTGCCATGGTTGGTGATGGGCGACTTGAACGAAATCTTGTACTCCTTTGAGAAAGAAGGGGGTAATCCAAGGCCCCAACGATTCTTGAATATGTTTCGTGATGCTTTAGATGCTTCTAATCTCGAGGATTTTGGTTTTATTGGTGACAAGTTTACCTGGAAAAGAGGTAACATTAGGGAGAGGCTGGATAGGGCCTTGACGAATGAGTCATCGAACAATAAGTTTGCTGATGCAATATTGACAAACCTGGAATATAACAAGTCTGACCATCGTCCAATACTCATGTGCATGGGGGAGGGGAGTGCGCCTGATCTGAATCCTACTACAGTACTGCGTTTTGAGGCAAGGTGGTTGAAAGAGGAGAAGTTCAAGGACGTGGTACAAGAAGCCTGGGATCGGGCTAGTCCAAATTTGTTGGACAGTGGCCTAGCGGAGAAGTTGAGTTTTGTGCACGGACAACTACACCGCTGGGACAAAGCGATTTTAAAAAGCCCAAAACGTAAGTTGAGATCTGTTCAGAGTGAACTTGAGAAAGTATCCCGGCTAGAGATAAATGACAGGAACATTGCCAAACAAAAGGAGTTGTCAGAAGAAATAGAGAAATTATTAGAACAAGAAGAAGTGTACTGGTCGCCAAGGAGCAGACTGAACTGGTTGAAATTTGGTGACCGCAACACTGCGTACTTTCATAACTACGCCAGTATGCGACGACAGCAAAACAAAATTAAGAAGTTGAAGGACAATCAGGGGGTTTGGCAAGAGGGGTCTGCACATTTTAACCCCATGTGTCGGTACCAAAACCGGCAGATCTCGGGTAGGGGGTCCGAACTATGGGTCAAGGAGTTGATGGTAACAGGGAGCGTAGGGACAGCGATTTACCCAGGTTTGGGCCCTCTCGAGGAGGTAAAACCCTACGTCCTGCTTGATTGTATTGATGTGATTGTATGAAGGTTACAGAGTTGATCTACCTCGAGATCAGATGGGCTAAACCCTAGATTATTAGTCTCTCCCCTACGGACTAAACCTCCTGGTTTATATAGACACCAGAGGGCCCTAGGGTTACATATGGTCGGTTACCATCAGGGATAACATGCCGCTTACGCCATCTATTCCTTGGAGGAGACACCAAGACTTCAGAGATTTCCTTCTCTCATACGGGGTCGTCCCCAATCCAGCCTTCCATCGACGTGTAGAGAGCGGCCCACCAGTCCGGCCCATGAGAGATAGGCCGGCAGCCCGAGTAACCCCTAGTCCGAGACACCCTCAGTAGCCCCTGAACTATCCTTCAATGCCGAGGTCTACGGTCTTCGGCAACTTCATGCTTCAGAAGTCTTCGGCTTGGATGGCGAGTTCCTCCCGTTACCTATATTTGGATTAACAATAATTTGGCCACCAATAAGTCAGTTACCGAGGTATCTTCAGAGATAGAATTAAATGACGACCCTCGATTTCTGCGCGCCCACGGAATGCGAGTGGCCCGATGGGTTCTTACAAAAATGTCCCTTTAATAGGCCAAGGGCGTGGAGGTTAACGCACCCCACCCCCTGCCATTCTTCTCCACATCCTCGCAAAGCCAAAGTCAACAAACAATGGCAAGCGCCCCAGGCCCTTCCTCACACCCTCATGGCCCCCGTCTAGGTGATTGGGCGGGATGCTCCGTATCTTGTATGCGACTACGTAGGCTTGAGGCGCAGGGGTATCTGCCCGCCTCAGATCTCACATCCACCCACCCCGGATTAACTTCCGCAGATGGAAAGGCCCTTGCGGAGAATTTCCCTTCCCCTCACGGGGAGGAGAGAGTTTGCTTCGTACCCTTCGTGCTACGAGGCCTGGGTTTTCCCATTCATCCCTTCTTGAGGGGTTTACTAGAGTTCTACGGGATTCAGCTCCACCACCTTACCCCCGGATCGATCCTCCATATTTCGGGCTTCGTCGCTTTATGCGAGATGTTCCTGGGCTGCGAGGCACACTTTGAGTTGTGGAGGAAATTCTTCTGCCTAGTCCCCCGCACCCGGGAAGGGGTCATCTACGAGGTCGGCGGAGCCGAAGTATGGCGCATTGCCGGGACCGGATACCCCGTTGGGACTCCGAAGAAGGATGCCGAAGAGTGGACTTCGGAATGGTTTTATATCAAAGACGTCCCTTTATTCGATCCAGTTCGAAGGGGTATACCGGAATTTTCATTGGCTTCTCCAACGAAGCGGTTCAACTGGCGCCCGAAGAGTCCTTCTCAAGAGGAAAGTGCCGAAGTAGCTCGTCTGGCTGCTCAAGTGAGGTGGTTAGCTCATAACGGACTAACCATCGTTGATGTGATGTCAATAGCCATTGCTCGATGTGTCCAGCCTCTCCAACAGAGAATTCATCCGCTATGGAACTACAATGGGGAGGACGACGCTGCCCGGTACACCAAGAAGGGGCCCGCCAATCAGGTGGCGATAGCCACCATACTAGCCGGTTTGTTCAAGGGGGAAGAGCAAGAGTTCGCTCGACTAAAGCTCAAGAAAGGCTTCTCGATGTATGATCCCATCGAAATGGTGAGTTCGCCCACTCTTTTTGGTTCGGATATTACCCCAGACTTTTCATAATCGGATCTTCATCTTGTCCGAACAGAGTTGGAGGCGATGGATCGAAACGGTGAGTTGCCCAGCTCCTCAACCGGAGAATTACTCTCGCGATGACGATCCTGGGTTCCATGATGACCCTGAAACATCGATTAATTTCGAGGACGGGGTCTTCTACCAGGAGAGGCTTGATGGCTCCAAGGTGGCCCTATTGGCCGATCATCCCGGGGCGCTTCCCTCCTCCGTGGTAAGTGGCCAACGGGCTTCCTCTCGAAAGAAACGCTCAGCCGCTGCAGGCCCGAACACACTGACACCTACTCCCAAGGGCCGCCGCACGACGCGCCGAACAGCCGCAAAAGCGGCACCAGCGGCTCCGATGACAAGTAGTCATGGGGTGACCCCACGCGTGGCGCCAACGGGAGCTACATCATCGGCGCCCCGCCCGAAGAGGTAATGTATTCACCGTACTGTTATGGCCTCTATCTTCAACATCCACCGCATATGCCAATAATTCGTTCCATGGTGTTGGATAGACGATGTGTGGAACTGCGCGCGGCCGAGGATGTTGAGGAGGTGCCAAGGGGTGACTCAAATCCGAGGACGCCAGTTGCAACCGGAGTTACTCCGGGAGCTACTGCCGAGGACAAAATCCCAAGGACTCGGGAGACGTTTCGGTCACTAATTCCGAAGTTGAAAGTGTGATGAATCATCGGCGGCGCAAGGCATCATTTCGGCAAGCCGCGTTGTCTAATCAGGAGTTCAATGCTCTTAGCTCGGTAGATGCATACCTTGGAGCTGCCCGAACGGGATTTGAAGGCGCAGTGAGGCTCATGTCTACGAATATGCAGGTATAGTAATAGTTTTGAAAACTAGTACCTAACCCAGTAGCCCCGAGCCTTAATTTGGGTGGGACGGCCGAGTTAAGGGTCTGATATCCATGCTACCCTGCTATTTGTGCAGACTGTTCGGGAGCAGAACAAAAAGCTATCCGAGGACCTCAAGCTGGCTCAAACAGAGTTAAAGTCTGTGAAAACCGAGCTAGAGGGGGTGAAAACATTCACCAGAGAGGCACATGGTAAGTGCCTGAATTTAAAGTTCATTAAAGGGAAAATGGAGTGGAACACCTCCACTAATGAAAAATGTTTCCATAGCAGCCGAGACGATAAATCAGCTGCAGAAAGACCTGGATATGGCCAGGAAAGCCCAAAGATATGCGGAGTCACATCAAGAGGCTGGTTACTGGGTGCTGTCCCGAAGTCATGAGGAGAGGGAGAAGCTTAAGGCGGAAGGCGAACAACAGGTCCAAGAAATCAAAAGCTTCAAAGCTCAACTGACTGTAACCCATGAGGAGAACCAAAGACTTAAAGCAGGCATGTTCGGTAAGTGCAATCTAAATCGCCCGTTCAATAACTGAACGTATACGGTAACAAGATGAACAATGCCACGTCTTATTGTAGTTCTGCTGACCGGGCGTCCCAAAGAGGAAGCCGGTTCCTTCGGGCGGGACCTGCTGAAGGAGCTATCCGCTGTACATGAGCGAGCCCGGAGAGCCATGAAGAGCATGTTCAAAGCACTGTGGCCTGGCGAAGTGGCTCCGGAAGGGATGGCCGAACTCGCGAGTCGCTTCAAAGGAGCTCGGCACCGCTTTGAGTTATGGAAGATGTCATCTTGTCATGAAGGAGCACGGGAAGCGTGGGCGATGATCAAGACCCGATTCACCAAGCTGGAACCGGAGCATTTGGCGAGAGTTGGGCCGGTAGGGCCAGATGGGCAGGAAGTGCCCGTGCATCTGGTATATGACCAGGTTATGCCCGCAGCTCGGCTGTCCCAAGCAGATTGTGCTCTGGCGACCATAATAGATGGTCTAGATCAAGATTGATAGGTTGATTCTATGTACCTATGTACTTTACATCGGATAGTCTCCAAACCGTGCAGAAAAAACGTTGTCTTAACCGGCCATCGGCTTCCGCTTCCTCGACCAGAAGCCAAGGAGTATTTTCCTACTATGCAATCCGAGAACATCGGAAAGATACTTCGGAAAACCAGGCAATCCGGCCATTTGGTGCAAACAGACAAAAACGTGCTCGGGGAGTTATGTTATATTACTGATTAACGTAAGAAACATCTTCCGACGAAAATAGTTCCGCTATGGGTTCCTTTCGTCAGGTGACCACGTTATCCGTGGATGGATAACCGAGTACCCAAATTTAGACGGGGACGGTTACTTCGGGAAAATACCCCGGAAACTTGGTGATAGGTACCAATTATTTTCACTTCCCCCGTGGCCGACCAACTTGTTGTCGTAAGACGCTAGCTTTCGGCTTCACCCGTCTGAGGTACATACTCGGGAAATCCAGACGTAACTATCACAGAGGTGCTCCCTTTACTCCCTAGCCGAACAATCGGGAACGTAGGGGGTAAACACAGGAGCGAGGCAACCCAGCTTGGCCAAATCTTAAGTCAAGTTGATGCATATAGTGGCTTGAGAACGATACAGGAAGGTTGCAAACACGTAAAAAACGCATGATTGCATAAATGAAATTTGACGAGCTTCGTAAAAGAAGCCCCCAGGTAACAAAGTGTGGTACATTCAAAGATGTTTGCCGAAGAAGAACTTAACGTAATTCGGCATTTCCGAACACAACCCGGGAGAGGCTATTGACTAGAAAGATGAAGATCCGAAAAGGATAAATCAAACAAGGTAAGTTTTCGGGACTAGCCGTAGAAACGTCGCAGCCGAGCTGCATTCCATGGGTTTGGCTCGAGGCGATCGTCCGTCGGGTCGCAGAGGCGGTACGCCCCGCCCGTGAGTACTTGGTCGATTATGAAGGGCCCCTCCCATTTGGGCGCCAGCTTATGCTTCTGCTTCTCCGGGAGGCGCAAGACTAAATCGCCAACGTTGTAGGCCTTCGCCCGTACTTCCCTGCTCTGATAACGTCTGGCCTGCTGCTGATAAAAAGCAGAACGAGCCCGAGCTATGTCGCGCTCGCCCTCCAAGGCGTCCAGGTCATCTTGCCGATCCAGCTCGGCCTCCTTTTTTTCGTACATACGCACCCGAGGGGCGTCATGAATAAGGTCGCAGGGGAGGACGGCTTCTACCCCATATACCATGAAGAATGGTGTGTAGCCCGTGGATCGATTAGGAGTGGTGCATAGGCCCCACAGTACGGAGTCGAGCTCCTCAACCCAATGGCAGCCGGAGTCTTTCAAAGATCGGACCAAACGAGGCTTAATGCCGCTCAAGATCAGGCCGTTCGCTCTCTCGACCTGTCCATTAGACTGTGGGTGATACACCGAGGCGTAGTCGAGCTTAATGCCTAAATTAGCGCACCAGTCTTTGACTTCCTGGGCGGTAAAGTTGGATCCGTTGTCCGTTATTATGCTATGGGGAACACCGTAACGGTGTACGACGCCGGATATAAAGTCGATGACCGGCTTAGACTTGGCTGAAGTGACCGCCTTTGCCTCGATCCATTTAGTGAACTTATCTACCATGACGAGTAGATATTTCTTTTTCTTGGTCCCCCCTTTAAGTGGTCCAACCATGTCCAGCCCCCAGACCGCGAAAGGCCAAGTAATTGGGATCGTCTGAAGGGCCGTGGGGGGCATATGACTCTGATTTGCAAAGAGCTGGCATCCAATGCAATGTTGGACCAGTGTCTGGGCGTCTGTTCGGGCAGTGGGCCAAAAGAACCCTGCTCGGAAAGCCTTGCTGACCAGGGCCCGAGCTGCCGTGTGGTGACCGCCCATGCCAGCGTGAATCTCGGCCAGAAGCTGCCTTCCCTCCTCTTCGGAGATGCATCTCTGGAGGACGCCAGTAGTGCTTTTCTTATATAGCTCTCCCCCGTAGACTTTATAGGCTTTAGATCGTCGAAGGATACGCCTGGCCTCAGTCTGGTCAGCCGGTAATTCTTGGCGGAGGAGGTAGGCGAGGAAAGGCTCGGTCCATGGCGCGATTACCGCCATGACTTCGTGAGCCGAAGTTGTCATTGCGATGGCCGAGCCCCCGATAATTCCATTATCTGGTTCAATAGGCGGAGGGACGAACCCTCCTGGGGTATTAGTGTCCGAGCCCTGGGCGTTCTCCTGCCACACCACGGACGGCTTGAAAAGTCGTTCCAAGAAGGTGTTCTCGGGGACGGGGTCACGCTTAGCGCCCATTCGAGCCAGGATATCCGCAGCTTGATTGTTGTCACGAGGTATATGGTGAAACTCCAGTCCTTCGAAGCGGGCGGAGATCTTCAGGACGGCGTTGCGGTATGCTGTCATTTTTGGGTCTTTTGCGTCGAATTCGCCATTAACTTGAGAGATGGCAAGATTAGAATCTCCCCGTACCTCGAGCCGCTGTATGCCCATTGACACTGCCATCCGAAGTCCGTGCAGGAGAGCCTCGTATTCGGCTTCGTTGTTGGAGTCGGTGTACATGATCTGGAGTATGTACCGAATATTGTCGCCAGTGGGGGATGTGAGGACCACTCCAGCCCCCAGTCCTGCGAGCATTTTGGAGCCGTCGAAGTACATCGTCCAATGTGAGTATGTGCTGTACTCCTTAGGGAGTTCGGCTTCCGTCCATTCCGCCACGAAATCAGCCAACACTTGAGATTTAATAGCTCGGCGTGGTCGATAGATGATTTCGAAGGGGTGAAGTTCTATAGCCCATTTGGCTATGCGCCCTGTGGCGTCACGATTGTTGATTATGTCATTCAATGGTACTTCGGATGCTACCGTAACCGAGCACTCCTGGAAGTAATGGCGGAGCTTTCGGGATGCCATGAAAACTGCGTAGGCGATCTTCTGGTAATGCGGGTACCTTGTTTTACACGGGGTAAGCACTTCGGATACATAGTACACAGGTTTCTGTACCTGGAACTTGTGACCCTCGGCCTCTCGTTCGACAACGAGAACCGCAATGACCACCTGATTCGTCGCCGAGATATATAGCAGCATTGGCTCAGCCGGGCTGGGTGCCGTCAAAATTGGGTTGCTGGCCTGTAGAGTTTTTATTTCTTCGAGTGCCGCCGCCGCTTCGCTAGTCCATTCGAAGTTCTTCGTCCATTTAAGCAATTTATATAGCAGCAGGGCCTTTTCGCCGAGGTGCGAGATGAAGCGGCTTAGGGCTGCAACAGTACCGGCCAGTTTCTGGACGTGTTTGAGCTCAGTGGGGATAGCCAACTCGGACAGTGCCCGGATTTTCGCTGGGTTGGCCTATATTCCTCTATGGGAAACTATGAAGCCGAGCAGCTTGCCGGCCGGCACTCCAAAGACACACTTTTCCGGATTAAGCCGTATATCGAAAGTCCGAAGATTGTCAAAGGTTTGCCGGAGATCGTCCACCAGCTGGCTGACGTGTTTGGTTTTGATAACCACATCATCCACATAAGCTTCGACTGTTTTGCCGATTTGTTTCTCCAGACACGTTTGGATCATGCGCTGGTATGTGGCCCCTGCGTTCTTTAAACCGAAGGGCATTGTGTTGAAGCAGAATGGTCCATAGGGAGTGATGAATACGGTGGCCGCCTGGTCGGACTCCTTCATTTTGATTTGATGGTATCCGGAGTAAGCGTCAAGGAAACATAGTGAGTCATGCCCGGCGGTGGCATCAATGATCTGGTCGATGCGGGGCAAGGGGAAAGGATCCTTAGGGCAGGCTTTGTTCAAATCCTTGAAGTCGACGCACAATCGCCAGGATTTATCCTTCTTCGGCACCATGACCAGGTTGGCCAACCACTCAGGATGTTTGATGTCCCGGATGAATCCGGCTTCGAGCAACTTGGCCAGTTCCTCACCCATGGCTTGACGCTTGGGTTCGGAAAACCGACGGAGAGTCTGTTTAACTGGCTTGAAACCTTTGATTATGTTCAGGCTGTGCTCGGCTAATCTACGCGGGATCCCTGGCATGTCTGAAGGGTGCCAGGCAAAGATATCCCTGTTTGCGCGC
Organism: Elymus sibiricus; assembly: GCA_039707655.1. Lineage (NCBI taxonomy): Eukaryota > Viridiplantae > Streptophyta > Magnoliopsida > Poales > Poaceae > Elymus > Elymus sibiricus. The sequence goes on along the minus strand of CM077664.1, from coordinate 297,676,539 downwards.
AGAAATTGGCGCAATTCTTCATCAACCGCGGGGTCCAGCTGGGCTTCGATGGACGCCGTCTTGTTGGGATCTGTTGGGTGCACTTGGAATTTAATGATTTCATCTGCTGGTTTAAAGGACGTGGATTTTTGCCTTTTATCAAGGATGACATCGTCCTTGTCCACCGTTGAGCGGAGCGCGGTTAATTCTTCGGCCGCGAGGGCTTCGGACAACGCTTCGAGGGCGAGCGATGCCGTCTTATTCTCGGCTCGCAGGGCTCTGTCCAGATCACTTATTACCGTGATTATACCGTTTGGCCCTGGCATTTTAAGCTTCATGTACCCGTAATGTGGCACAACATGGAATCGTGCGAAGGCATCGCGCCCTAGTAAGGCATGATACCCGTTGCCGAAGGGCACGATGTGGAAAAGCAGTTCTTCGGACCGGTAGTTCTCGGGAGTTCCGAAGACCACATCAAGAGTCACGCGGCCACTGGCACGCGCCTCCTTTCCGGGGATAATCCCTCGAAAGGTAGTGTGACTTTGCTCTATGCGGGATCTGTCGAACTGCATTTTATCCAAGGTATCCTCGTAGATGAGGTTGAGCCCGCTGCCGCCGTCCATCAACACCTTTTGTAGTCAGAATCCATCCACTATGGGGTCAAGGACAAGGGCGGCTGCGGCTCGAGTAGGACAGGATCTCGGCTGGTCTTGTTCACTAAAAGTGATGGGTGTATCTGTCCAGGAGTCTGTCTCTGCCACGTGGTGAATTCGGGCGAGCTCTCGAAGGGCTCTCTTCCTCTGGTTCTTCGAAGAGTAAGTCTCGTAGATTGTTAAGATTTCGGTGTCGTCGTCAAGGGGCATAACTGGACTTTTAGTGGAGTGCGGGCCTCCGAGAATGGCCTCGCCGCTCTTGGCGACTTGCCTGACCACCCAGCAAGCTCGAAGGTTGTGGGTTGGATTTGTAGAGTGTATGGGGCATGGTTTATCCAGTATTCCATCAAGGACCATTCTGGACCTCGTCCGGGGTTTCATCTTTTTCTCAGACGGCTCATAGTGGCGTGTCCGGTGAGGGAGCGCGCGTTTCGCCCAAGCTCGGTTTAGTTCCTCTGTGCAGGTTGACTCCCTTTGCCCAAGCTGGGCCTGCCAAGCGTACTCCATGGCGCAATATTTGGACACCAGATCCGATAAATCAGAGAAATTTTGGATGTGGCGGCGAGCGAGGGCGTTTAAGATGCCCTCATCTCTGCAGTTTTGCCGGAAGATCTCTAGAATGTCTTTGTCGCAGCCGTCCGTCATCTTAGTTTTGATGATAAGGAATCTGGCCCAGAAGTGCCGGACTGTCTCTCCGGGCTGGTGCTTAACGTACATCAGGTCCCATATGTCGGGACGTCCTGTGTTATCCGGACAATACTCAATGTGGGGGGTGGGCGGGATAAAAAACTTGATCCCAGCGGAGTGTGAGTCCGGAGTTTTGGGGGCCGCGTCCTGGATTGTTGTGGAATCCGGTTCGCCGAGACCTGGATAATTGACCAAGCGCTGGTGAGCGGATCCGGACTTGCATGTTGAGCCGAACTCCGACTCTAAACCCTCTCCGGAGCGGAATTCGGCTGCCGAGCTGGAAGGTGAAGCCTGTTGGTCGAAAACCCGCACCACATGCATTTTTTGGTTCGGAGGTAACAGGTGAGGCCTCTGAGGGGCCTTCGATAGTGGCGACCAAGTGAGTAGTGGCGGGGGTATAAATTTCCCTGTCGTCGGTTTTAAGCCCGATCTGATCGTATACCGAGGACTTTCCATCGGCGATTCCCAGAGCTTGGATCCGATCTAGTATCCCGTTTAATGACGAGAGATCGGTTGATTCCAGGTTCGGGTAATTTGCGGGGTCGGCCCGCAGTATGGCCGTGACGGGGGTGTCAAAATTTGTCCCGAAGTTACGTTCTGCCAAGGCCGGAGTTCGACAACCAAGCACGGAGGTCAGATCCGGGCTCAAGGTTGAATCTGCAGCAGCTGCCGTCTCGGCGGCGGGGTTGGCTGTATTCGAAGCCGGCGCTTCAGGATTCGTGGGTCCGTCAGGCGAAGCTGAGGACCCTGTGAGGATAAGATCTCCCCGGGAGTCGGCGATGAATTCTAAGCTTCCAAACCTAATCTCCAGGTCAGGGTTGAAGCTGTCGACCCGGCCAAGGTGACCGGCCGGATCGGCGTGTAGCACGACGCTTCCGAACGCGAAGAGCTGGCCGGGAACAAAAGTGTCCCTGCGGCTAGCGCTGTTGCTGATGATTAGGCGAGCCATTGATCCTTGATGTCCCACGGCGGAACTCTCAATGAAAGCACCAATGTCGGTACCAAAACCGGCAGATCTCGGGTAGGGGGTCCGAACTATGGGTCAAGGAGTTGATGGTAACAGGGAGCGTAGGGACAGCGATTTACCCAGGTTCGGGCCCTCTCGAGGAGGTAAAACCCTACGTCCTGCTTGATTGTATTGATGTGATTGTATGAAGGTTACAGAGTTGATCTACCTCGAGATCAGATGGGCTAAACCCTAGATTATTGGTCTCTCCCCTACGGACTAAACCTCCTGGTTTATATAGACACCAGGGGGGCCCTAGGGTTACATATGGTCGGTTACCATCAGGGATAACATGCCACTTACGCCATCTATTCCTTGGAGGAGGCGCCAAGACTTCAGAGATTTCCTTCTCTCATACGGGGTCGTTCCCAATCCAGCCTTCCATCGACGTGTAGAGAGCGGCCCACCAATCCGGCCCATGAGAGATAGGCCGGCAGCCCGAGTACCCCCTAGTCCGGGACACCCTCACCATGATCTCGAATTATTTCGAGAGCTTGTTTACTTCGGAGCTGGCTGATGTTGACCCTGGTTTGCTGGAGAAGGTCGTACCTCGGGTAGACCAGGCGATGAATGATGTATTGAGCAAGCCCTATTCAGCGGAGGATGTTAAGCGAGCACTTTTTTCTATTGGTGACTTGAAGGCCCCAGGTAAAGATGGCCTGCACGCTTTATTCTTCAAAAAATGTTGGCACATCCTTGGGGGGCGATTACAGAAGAAGTGCTTAAGGCAATCCATCAAAAAATCATCCCAGAAGGGTGGTTTGACACTATCATTATTCTCATTCCGAAAGTGGACGATCCAGAGATGGTAACACAGTATGGGCCTATCAGCTTGTGCACTGTTCTTTATAAGATTATATCTAAGATGATTGCTGTTCGTCTAAAGAGCTTGCTTGATGATGTTATATCTCCTGTCCAAAGTGCCGTTATCCCTGAACGCCTTATTACCGATAATATACTTGTCGCATATGAGAGTATGCACACCATCAAGAATAAGAAAAAAGGAAATTCTGGTTATTGTGCGGTCAAGCTAGACATGCATAAAGCTTACGACAGGGTCGAGTGGGTTTTTCTTCAAAAGATGCTGCTTTGGTTGGGTTTCCAACAAGACTTCGTTGATCTTCTTATGGCTTGTGTCTCATCGGTTAAATATAATGTGAGATTTAATGACCAGGAGATGGAACAGTTCATTCCTTCCAGGGGACTCCGTCAGGGGGACCCTCTCTCTCCGTACTTATTTTTGCTGTGCGCGGAAGGAATATCAAGTTTATTGGCTCATGCAGAGGAGGTTCATGGCATCGAGGGGGTAAGGGTATGCAGAAATGCACCATCAGTTTCACACTTGTTATTTGCTGATGACTCTTTAATCCTCATGAAAGCTGATTTGATTAATGCAACCTCATTGAGACAAGTACTTGATCTTTATTGTGCAAACTCTGGTCAAATGGTTAGTGAGGCTAAGTGTAGTATTTTCTTCAGCCCAAATGTGGATGTCCAACTAAAAGCTGATATATGTACTGAACTCAACATCATGACTGAAGCAATGTCTGATAGATATCTGGGTCTGCCTGCCATGGTGGGTGCTGACAGAAGTGACAGCTTCATGTATTTGGTTGAGAGGGTGATTAACAGACTGCATGGCTGGAAAGAAAAGATCTTATCCCTTGGGGGTAAAGAGATCCTGATTAAAGCTATAGTTCAGTCCCTCCCAGTTTTTGCCATGTCAGTTTTCAAGATCCCAAAGAAAATTTGTAAGGAAATTACTGATGCCATTGCTGGGTTTTGGTGGGGTGATACAGAGGAGAAAAGTAAGATGCACTGGTGGGCATGGTGGAAGATGTGTATTCCCAAGAAAAATGGTGGCATGGGGTTCAGAGACCTACACACATTTAATCTAGCTATGCTTGCTAAGCAAAGTTGGAGATTGATATCAAATCCCGAAACTCTGTGTGCTCGTGTGCTACGAGCTAAGTATTATCCTGATGGGAACCTATTAAAGGCGGGTCCTAAGAAGGGATCTTCATTTACTTGGCAAAGTATTGTAGCAGGTTTACAAACTTTCAAGAGAGGGCATATTTGGAGAGTGGGTTCAGGAAGTATAATCAATATTTGGGAAGATCACTAGATCCCTAACAGCCCATCAAGGAAGATGAATTCAAGGAGGGGCATGTGTCTTCTGCAAACGGTTGATGAATTGATTAACCGTGGACAGGAAGTTGGGACGAAGTGTTGATTCGAGACAATTTTATCTCAGTGGATGCCGAACGAATCTTGAAGATCCCGTTGAGCACACATTTAACTGAGGACTTTATTGCCTGGCACAAGACTCGGTCGTTCCCATTTTCAGTCCGGTCTTCATACTATACGGAGTGGGAACACCAGTTTGGAGCGCACATAAGAAGATGTGATGATGGACCATCTACATTAAACCCAGTATGGGAGATTCTCTGGAAGCTACAAGTGCCAAGAAAAATTAAAATCTTTGGCTGGAAGGCGTTGCATGGAATTATTCCGGGTATGTCAGTTCTCGCAAACCGGCACATTCCAGTGTCCGGGCTCTGTCCGATCTGTAAGAGGGGGGCAGAAGACTTGAAGCACCTCATGTTTACTTGTGATCGTGCAAAAGAAGTTTGGCTAGCCTTGGGCCTTCAGGAGGCGATTGTCCATGCTGCTGCATTAGACCGGTCTGGATGTGTCATCCTTGAGAATTTACTCCGAGATAAAAGGCGAAAGTTTGCTACTTTGGAACATATTGGCTTCTAAGAGATCATATTGGTTGGGGCCTGGTACATATGGTGGCAACGAAGGGAATCCGTCAAGGGGGAAGTGGTGGCGAGTCCTCCTTAATCGGCACTGGCTATACATGCAATAACAACGAACTATGCGGGGGCTTCGAGTGCTGGCCAAATTACTGAAGGGAAGTGGTCTAAACCTGGTCACAACATGTATAAGATGAATGTGGACGCATGCTTTATGGAGGATGGATGCGGGGCTACTGCGGCTGTTCTTCGAAATCACCATGGACATGCTTTGGCTGGTTCATCGTCCCTGGTTAGTCACATTCTCGATGCCCCTTCCGCCGAGGCGATGGCATTGAAAAATGGTATGATGCTTGCAGATCAGCTTGGATGTTCCAATATCACTTTTGAATCGGACTGTCTTGAAATTATCTTGGCATGCAAGGGGGAAGTGGACATTCTGAGTCCTTATTCGGCGATTTTGAGTGACTGCTTTATATTAGCTCAAAGAATTGGGTCAGTATCTTATGCTCATTATCCAAGAGGGGCAAACCAAGTGGCACACAAGATAGCTAGATGCTGTTACGATTCTAATTCCGTAATCTCGTGGGATAATGATCCTCCACAGTTTATTTTAGCTGAACTTGTTTCTGATGTATCCCTTATTTGAGTTGAATAAAGTGTGCCACAAGTTCAAAAAAAAGAGACTAAAAAAAGGAAAAAACACCCCCAGGTGTCCCCCACCTCCCGATCTCCACCAACCCCCGCGGCCACCCCAATCCCCGCCCACCAGCCCTGCGCGCTACGCCGCCATCGCCCCCACCTCCTCCTGGCGCCGCTAACCCACCTCCTTCCGACGCGCCGCCGGCCCGCCTCCTCCGCCGCGCTGTGGACCCGCCTCCTCCGCCGCACCGCCGCCCCACCTTCTCCGCCTCGCGCCCCTCCCGCACGGCGAGCTGGAAGTTCGGAGCGCCACCACCACTTCCTTCTCCGGCGACCCCTCCCGCACGGTGAGCTGGATGTAGTTGATCCCCGGTGCTTGTTCCCTCCTCCATCCCCGAGCACAGCTCTGATGAGCCTGTCGACAGGCGAGTCCTGCTGTCACTGATGCTACTGTTGTTCACCATCAAGTGGCTATAGAGCATCCACGGCAGGTCGAGTAAAATTCTCATGGCAGTTCGAGTAAAAATGGCAGCAAGAGAATTGAAAATCTGAGGGTAAGAGAGTTTTCGGAGCACATGTTTTATGTTTGCTAGAATCCCTAGGTGAACTGACATTGTTTACTTTGTGAAAAGTCTGAATGTGGTGTTTGGATGAGAACTGAAGTTCAAGTTGTTGGCTAGCGGAAGATCCAAGAGCCATCTTTCTTATTGGCAATGGCCGCGACAGTGGGCACGGTGGTGGCGTTCGTGCAGCCGCCGATGCGGTCAGAACATCAAGAGGAGGTTGAACACAATGTTACCGTCGTAGTGGCCCTGTAGGTCTCTCCATTCAGTGCCTCTTGTGAAGTGACTTCACAATTTTTATCTTGTATGAAGTGATTCTGAACCTGTGAAACTGGTGATCACATATTTATATCGCCCAAACTGCATTTTAGTACTCCTTCTGCCACTACTTGCAGTACTCGCTCCTGTCTAACAAGATATGAGTAGCATTCAGACATCCAACAGAACCCATCCAGGTGGTGGCCGTCATCCTCGACCTTCAATTACCGGTCAGCAAAAGACACTACGAATAGAAAGGTCAGCATCTGGCCCTCTAGAAGTTCAGTTTGTTGATTTTTTGAAGTTTTTAAAGTGGACTATAACTGTGTTTATTTTGCAGGACTGTGCGAAGTTCAATTTGTTTCACTTTCCGAAGTTCAGTTTGTTCATTTTCGGAAGAGAAAGGTTGCTTCACTTGCACTCCTCTATCTAGTCCTGTGTGGTAATCTCCTTGACTCCTCGGTTCATAGCTAGTGGCGGTTCTTCATCTTCCCTGCCGCACTGTCGCGATTATCGGTAAGTAATCCTTGTTCTACTCTTGCCTTGTAGAAATGCTGGTTGGGTTCCCCTCTTGTTTTGGGACCATAACAATACAAGTTTATCTCTGCGCTCCGTTCCAGTGATTACAATAGCAGAGAATAGTAACAAGGGTCAAAACCAATCAGAATATGGTCATTTGCAGCCAACTCTAATCGTTTGTTCATCTAACTACAGTAGAGACACATTTTATACCTTTTTCATCTTCGGTGCCAAGTCGAGCGCAACCGTAGCACCCGAGAAGATGGGGAGAGGATGTGTGGTGAAGAAAAAACATAGGTTTTCAGAATTGGCCATTGGTGAACATGTCTATGTATGTACAGTAGCATATTTTACTCGAACTGAGTCACTCTATTTTTAAAAAATGCACGAAGTCTGTGCAGCCAAAAAAGCATGCATTAACTTTCTAATTGTTGCATTTGGTCAGTACGCATTTAGCTTTATCCATTTGGCTGATAAATGTTGTCCCCCTATATGTTTGTAGTTATTAGTTATTATAATTGAATTTATTTATTTTAGTTTGTGACGTACAGCACAATAATTGTTTGCCAGAGAATTTCAGAGCAATTAGAAAGAAGGTCAAACATATTTACATCAGAAGGTCATTATTACTACGAATGTTCGTTTTGGGAAAAAGACAAAATATGGAAAAAATTTATAGTTAGCTACTACTAGTATTGCCTGCTTCCATAGCAAAAGAAAAACACATTGGAAAATTATGAGAAGTTCAAATTGTTCAAATATGGACGCTCAAAATTGTTAAAATAAATCCAAAATTTTCTAGTACTCGCCTCCCTCCTCTTTTCTCGCAAATAAAATATAGAACCTCTCTCTTGAAAACAAAAAAGAAGGCATTTCACAAACAAACTTGTATGAAAATCCTAGATATGTAGGAAAAAGAAAAAACCGTACGTGTTCAACTTAAAAATAAACTCGTGAAATACCTTATAGGGAGAAATGGATCGATTTTATTTCCCCCGTTTCTAAAATAAATATAGAGAAGTTCAAAATAAAAAAGTTGAGAAGTTCAACTTAAAATAACAGAGTAGTTCGACGTTTGAAACAACTCAGATTTTTTCCGATACTAAATAATGAAAAGTGAGAAGTTCAAACAAAAAATATAGCACTTTTAAAAATCATAAAAAAGGATTTTCACTATTTTCTAAATGAAAAAACTCAAGAAGTTCAAACATAAAATAACTGACCGGTTCAATATTTATTACAAAACTAGGATTTTTCCGTTACAAAAAGAAATAAACCAAGAAGTCCAAATTACTAGAATGGAGCAGTTCGATATTTATAAAAAAACTTAGATTTTCGTTGTTACTTTAAATAATAATCAAGAAGTTCAAATTAAAACAAACGGAGTAGTTCCATGTATACGAAAAACTCAAAATTCATTCCGATTCTAGGAAAAATAAAAGTATGAAGTTAAATTTTCTAAAAAATTGTTTGATACTTATTTAAAAACCATATTTTTTAAGAAGTTCAAATTAAAATAACAGAGAAGTTCAAAATTTATAAAAAACTCAGACTTTTTCTCATTACTAAAGAATAAAAGGAAGAAGTTCAAAATAAAAAAAGGAACAAACAAAAAAAAGTTTAAAAAGGAATATCCCGTTTTTTTAAAAAAACTAGAAGTTCAAACTAAAATAACCAAGTGGTTCGATGTTTATTTAAAAATCTAGGATTTACCGTTTTTAAAAAACACAGATATCCGTTATTATTAAAGAATCAACCATGAAGTTCAAATTGAAAAAGAGTCAAATTCCGTGTTTATTTGCAAATCAAAAATAATTATTTACTCAGAAATAAAAAAAATGTGAAGTTCGAATTAAAAAAGCACATAAGTTCAAAGTATATTAAAACCTATGATTTAAAAGTTGTGCTTAATTTCAGTAAGTGTTTTAGGAGTTATGGATAAAAAAGCAGAGAGAAGTTCAAAGTGAAAACAACCATCGGTTCAACTACTACATGGAGTGTGTTTCATATAAGAAAATAAAAATAAAAAGGCAAAGTATAAAAAGACTTTTGCTAGAAGTTCATGTGGTCGGCCCAGGAAGTTCAAAAATTCTTGTAAAGGAGGTTCACTGTGTATTTACTAGTGCAAAAACACACACAAAATGATTTTTTTGTGTTTAAAATAATCCTCTCAATCCATTCGAAATTTGAAACAAAAAATGCTCTACATGAAAAAAGTTTCTCATATTCAACAACCTTCCAAGGGTATATAATATTGTTATTCCAAAATAAACGATTAAAACAAATTAGTGTATGTTGTTCGAAAAGAAACGTTTAACCGTATAAGAAAAAGTTGCGTCTTTTCAATAGGTTTCTAATGGTATATCATTTGTGCAACTCCAACAAAACGGGTGAGGAATTACGAACAAAAATACATGACAGAAGTTCAAAGTGAAAATAGCGAGCAGTTCAACTGCTACACGGGATGCGTTTCAGATGAGAATAAAAGAATAAAAAACTAAAAGCCTAAAAGGTTTGTTGCAAGAAGTTCACGTCCTCCTCCCTGCACGGTTCAAAATTTATATTGCGGGACGTTCAACCTTCAATTACATGTTTTTAAAAAGGCAAACAAGACGTTGTTTTTGCCATTTCTAAAACTGCTCTCAAAAGACATCGAATTTGTAACGATTGTCTAGATGAACAGTTGCTCCTATTCATAAGTTTTCCAACGATATATTATATGCTTGATTCCGACAAACATTTTAAAAGTTTCACGTATACCGTTAGAAAGACGTTTTTACATATTCAAAAAAATCTCTTGAACCGTCGCGAATATGAAACACTAATCAACACGGAAATGTTGCGTGTTTTCAACAGCTTTACATCGGTATATCATTTGCTCAATTCCGGTAAGTGGTTGGGGAGTTACGGGCAAAAAACAGCACGTGAAAAACAGAGTGAAGTTCAAACAGACATGTCCGAGAAGTTCAAGTTCTTCACGCAGTGCATTTTCGAAAACTCTGTTTTCGCAATGAAGGCAGAACGCATGATCTCGCCGTTTTCAAAATTACTTTAAAATGGCTAGGAATCAGAGAAAACTTTCTATATGAAAAGTTTCGCATTTTCGATAGCTTTCCAGCGGTATATTATTTGACCCGTTATTTTGCGAAAAATACGGCCAAAAAACGTTTTTAGCCATTTTCAGAATTGTCATAAAACCGCAAAGAATTAGGGGAAACATTCTATAAATAAAAGTTTCGGATTTCTTCAATCTTTCCAACGCCATATCAGTTGCTGCATTCCGACGAACCATTTAGAAAATAACTCGAAAATACGATCTCAGAGGAACTTCGACCGTTTTCTAAATTAGTTTTAAACCGTTGAAAATTAGAACAAACTTTCTATATGAAAAAGAAGCACATTTTCATAAGCTTTCCAACGCCATATCATTTGCATCAATCCGATTAGCCGTTTTCAAATTACACCAAAAATACTAACTCGGCTGTTCGGTTTCAAAAATTCTGCCATTTTTGAAATTACTCTTTACCGTATGGAATTAGGGAAAACTTTCTATATGTGGAATGAGCGGATTTGAAGCAGCTTTCCAGTGCCCTATCATTTGCCTCATTCCGATAAATGGTTTAGAAACTGACTCAAAAATACGATTCATGTTTTTTTGTATGAAGAAAAATTGTTTGTAAAACTGCTCTTAAACCATGTAGATTTTGACAAAAATTTAACTTAGGTCGTGATCCATGTGTCCACAGCTTTCCAACGGTATATCGCAAGACCCATTTGGACAATGTTCGCGGAAGTTCAACCTCTCCTTGGGTGAAGTTCAACTACTATATATATATATATATATATATATATATATATATATATATATATATATATATATATATATATATATATATATATATATATATATATATATATATATATATATATATATATATATATATATATATATATATATATATATATATATATATATATATATATATATATATATATGCATGCATGCATGGGTTTAAAACACTATGATCTCTTATTCAAATATCTGAGTCCACTTTTGTAATGAATTATGATCTCTGTTAGACTTTTACACCCACACAATCCTCTTCTCTTTGTAGCTAGCACTAACTTTCTCTCGTGCATGCACACGCCCTCCTCGCCCCCCCTCCCTCAGCATTCTCTCCATCGTGCACATTCATTATTTTTCTTTAGGTCGTTCTCCCACGGTCTCTATAGGTCTCCCCAGCTCCTTCTTTTCGGCACACACCGATCGATATACCTCTCTAGCTAGCTAGGTCTGCCTACCACATACACACACTTCCCCTCTTTTCCTCTCACCGTCCATGCCCCCTATCTCTCATACGGTCACACACATATGCACACTCTCGCCCCTCTTTTCATCGATCTCGCACTCGCACACTCCTCCATCTCTAGATAGTAGGCCTATCGCACCACCTCCTAGCCGCATCCCTCTCTCTCTCTCTCTATCCGTCTCTCCGGGCCTTATTTGCCTCTAACACATGCATGTATACCGATCGATCTCCCTCTGTACATATAGCTAGGTCGACTATAACTCGTTTTCACCACGCACCGATCGATCTACATCACTAGATAAGTCTCTCCCTTTCCCCGACACACGACAATTGCTCTACCTATCTAGTTAGGTCTGCTTACCACAGACATATCGCCCCCCCATCATCCATGCATGCCTCCCGACTCGTCTCTCACATGCACGCGCACACGCTGACACACATCCCCTCTCTTATTGATATTGCAGTCATACCCTCCGTTTGTCTAGTAGTCCTCTCCCACCATCTCCGAGAAGCAACTCCACCACCACCCTTCCGGCACTCTAGCTCTGTCTCTCTCCCAACCTTATTCCTCTCCTACACATATGTACGGATGCCGATCGATCTCCCTCAATACATAGCTAGATCTCTCCTTCTCCACACATATACCTGTCGATCTACCTCTCTAGTTAGGTCTCTGCCCCCTGCCTCCCCCCCACACACACCGATAGTCGAACGCTCTAGTTAGGTCTCCCTGCCACACACAAACTGCACATGTCCCCTCTCACGTTCCAGTTGGCCAGCCACCCTATATAATTGACGTGCGCACACACAATTTCGCTGGCTCTCTTTATCGATCTCTCACCCATACACATTCATCCCTCTCTTCGATTCTATCAATATCTCACGCCAATGATCCCTCCCCTCTCTTCTCGTGGATCGCCCCCTCTATATATGATATATCTAGGCCTCCGTTTCACACACATTACATATATAACATTTTTTTTGAGATATCATCGACTCATATTCCCTGTCTATCTCTCACGCACACAAATACACTTACGAAATCCCCCCCCCCCGCCCCCCAAAAAAACACTCACGAACACACTCAACATCTCTCTCTAGGGTTGTATCTCTCTCACACACACCCACGTAGGTGGGGTACGCGCACGAAGAGAAGAGGTGCACGCACGACGCACGTACTCACGTCTCGTTCCCAACCACACCCGCGCGGGTACATGGTGGAGCTCATTTCTGTATGAAAAGGCAGCCCACGTGATAATTTGATGCGTGGCGGTTGTTCACTTGATGGAGGGTCGTGTACCACGCGTGAACGAAACAAAGTGCGACTTGACGCATTGGCGCATTATTTTTAAATAAAGTTTTATTCCTCAATGGCACGTACAGAATATAAAATGATTGTATGGAGAGAAAAACGAAAACCGCTCCACTATACTAGCACAAATACAGGAAGGAGCCTCAATGCTTGCTTGCCGGGGTTCGTCTCTTCACACTCTCTCACACAAGACGGCGGTGGCCAATCTCTCCCTCTCTAACCGCTGGTCACTGATCCGGCCGGATCACGTGCGCCGGCGGAAAGGGAGGATGTGCAGCATTGCCCCCGTCGCCGGCATCGAGGCAGGAAACTCTCTGGCGGCGCGTCCCGATCTGCGGTACCCGTCGTTCTCTCCGACCAAGCTCCGGCGTGGTAGGGCCTTCGACCCTTGCTCGCTGCCGCAGCAGATCCCGCCCACCGTCGCCCTCCTACTTACATCCTGACGACCCTCAGGTACAGCTTCCTCTGGAACCGGCCTTGCTCCACTGCCCAACTTCCCAGGTCGCTACATGTGGAAAATCCTGCATGTGGATCTTCTCTAGTTCTTTGCGTAAAACGTAGCTCAGCCGGCGTACTTCCCATTTTGCAATCTTGTCCTCGCACCGTTTGAGAGAAACCACTGTGCTGCTATCCCCCCCTAAAGACAATGAATATGCTTCTTTTTGTCGGCGTATGTGTCATCAATTGTTATTGACCAATAAATGTTTCCTTTCTACCTCTTTTTGCAAACAGGGCTATCCATTTCACCTTGTTGCTATTGCGGCCTTTTGGTGAACTGCACAAATCACTTTTTTCTTAAGAGTGTTTTGTGCAGTTCCACTAAAATGTCACACTGGCAACGTTTCTACATTTCAATGGGACTGCACAAAGGGAGTTTGGAGTTCCTATCCTCCTCATCCAACTCTCAGCCTAATCTTCTCCAACAAGTAGTGTGGCACCCTGGCTCAGAGGAACCGGAACACCCAGTATTACAGCCCAGAGATCAAGTCTTCTGGAATACGGCACTGCTTGGCATAGAACAAATCAGCTCTTATTACAAATAATATGGGTACAAAGGTTCTGAAGGTACAAAGATTACAAAGGCATGGAGATACTACGCCCGCTCAGATAGCTCTATGCTAGCAGCGGAACAACTCACAACGATGGAATAAGTTCTAGCAGCGGAACAACGACGACGGTGATGGACTCCACTCCGCAGGGACTCTGGCTGGGACACATCCTAGCGCGCAACCTCGGGATCCTCGACAAACAATCAATCATGGCATCACCTGCAATCTGGCATGACACGCCAGGTGAGTACTTTGAATGTACTCGCAAGCTCACAGCAACAAGCAATCAAGAAAACAACAGCATGGCATTAACAGGTTACTTATCAATGATGACCATGGTACTACTAGAACAACATGAGCATGGCAGGTACATATAATTCATGATATGAATATGATGATACTAGCACTAGCATGAGAGGGGGGTCGATGTTTAAGGTCCCTTGGACCAACTTACTCTTCTCGGAGGTTATCTCATAACCACCATAGGTATCAATCTTTCTTACCGTCGTGATCGTCACACGACCACCTCATGATCAACCATCATCAAGAATACCACCGTGATCATCTCGTGACCACATAAAGATCAACCAACTTCTTTCCTCATCGAACTGGGGTTGTTATTATTCAGATTATTATTAGTGTTGACCCATAGTGTGACCTACTATGAACTATGTCCATGACCGAGGACGCGGCTATCGATAGATTATACACTCTACAGAGGTTAGTACACTGTACCCACACCACAGAACTCATGGCCTCGTGCTCCCATTCGGGTGGACCAATGACATTCCGACAAAACCAATCTATTGCATGACACTCTCCCGGCCACTCCGACAAAGTCCCCTTTGGGCTATGTCCTGGGTGGCCCCGATGTCACTCGTGACATCCGCCACCTTCATGGCTGCCACCGTCGTGGCCAAAACAAACTTGTCCCAAATGGGGATAACCGCGCGCAAACAACTCGGGCACACAAGGCTTATGGCCGCCTACTTGATCATGGTAGCACGCGCACATAACCTTCCCTAGTTGGAGGCACCGGCGAGAGGCATGACAATAGACCGAATTAGGGCCTCCCCATCCAGGCAAGTGTGGTTGCACTGGTGAGCTCGATTCGGTGGCACCATGACTCAGCCAACAGATTTGTTCAAGTTCGATTAATGTCAGGTTTAAGTTGAATGGTGATGAGCTGAGTCATAATAAAATAACAATGCATATGAGCATGATATCAGTGTAACCATGGATGGGAAACATAACCATTTAACAACATAACATCAACAAGGGTAACTCATTTAGTCCACGGGATGCAAATGAACATGGCATAAAGAGGATCACGAATATCACAAGTATTTTCATATCAAACCATAATGATTCATATGAGCATATCATTATCACTAGCATCTGAAATGATTACAAGAATGAAACATAATGATAATAACATTAGCAATTAATCATATCACTTACTAGATGAAAATGAACATGGCATAAGCATGGACATGGATTCACAAGCATATTCGAAGCATTAACGAAATCATTAAATGAACAAGCAATTATTTAAATATTCCAGTGGAAACCATGGCTACTGTAATGCCATCATGCAAGTGGCTATTGTGGCTTGCCTAGGGTTGATGGAATCATCGGATAGAAGTGCGAGACACTCGTGGAAAAATTTGCCGGAAACATTTCTCTCTCGGCGGAGCTGAATAAGGGCAGGGGCAAAATGGTCATTTTCAGAATGTTACCACATGATGAAAATGATACCAACAGAACGGGCTTGACGAACAGAGAATGTGGGCTTTGGAATCGCCTGAATCGGAGTCACGGTTAAAAAGTTATGGCCATTCGTTCGTTAAGCAGTGAAATGAATAAAAACTGTCCATTTCAGCCGCTAACTAGTGAACGCCCGCA